>LPNX010121326.1:761749-974049 GCA_001517045.1 Pseudotsuga menziesii
GGGGTACAAATTAATACAAGTGGTTCTCCTAGTAGGACCATTGGGGACCACAAAAATATACATATAGAATATTCTTCGAAGTTACAATATTTCAACACTCCCCCTTAACGAGAAGGGTATTCTACAACAAAATCAACAACAACAATAGTAGGAGAGAGACAGAGGACATCATCAACATCATCAGGGTAACACATCTATAAATCATTGGAAGCTTTTCAACATTATGTAGTCTTCATATTCAATCTTCAGTATTCATCATCATTAATACTTTGACTACTTCGATCAGCAACATCTTCAGCACTTTGACCTTTCGATCAGCAACATCATCTTCAGCACTTTGACCTTTCGATCAGCATCATCATCTTCAACACTTTGAACTTTTGATCAGCAACATCATCTTCAACACTTTGACCTTTCTATCAGAAACATCATCTTCAGCACTTTGACCTTTTGATCAACAACATCATCTTCAGCACTTTGACCTTTCGATCAGCAACATCATCTTCAACACTTTGTCCTTTTGATTAGCAACAACATCATCATCATACTCTAATATTTCGATTAGAAACATCATCATGAAAACATCATCATCATCAAAACATCATTATCATCAAAACATCATTATTATCAAAACATCAACATCATCAAAACATCAACATGATCCTTCCTTTCGGAATTATGGGATCAACATGTATGTGGTACTCATACAATCCTTCTTATCAGAATTACAAGATTTAGGTCTTTATGGAGTTACTAACGATCCTTCCTTTCAGAATTACAGGATCAACACATCTATGGAGCTCAGATGATCCTTCCTTTTGAAATTATGGGATCGAGTATTTACGGAGCTACTAACGATCCTTCCTTTCAGAATTACGGGATTTATTTCTTTACGGAGTTACTAACGATCCTTCCTTTCAGAATTCCAGGATCAACACATTTGTGGAACTCAGACAATCCTTCCTATTGGAATTACAGGATCAACACATCTGTGGAACTCAGACAATCCTTCCTATTGGAATTACGGGATCAAGTCTTTACAAAGCTACCAACGATCCTTCCTTTCAAAATTACAGGAACAACACATATGTGGAACTTAGACAATCCTTCCTGTTGGAATTACGCGATCAAGTCAATGATCCTTCCTTTCAGAATTATGGGATTTAGGTCTTTATAGAGTTACTAACGATCCTTCCTTTTGGAATTATGGGATCAACACATATGTGGAACTCAGACAATCCTTCCTCTAGGAATTATGGGATCAACACACGTTCTCAAGTACCGAAGTCACCGGATCCATTCTGAACCGAAGTTCAAGGATGATACAATCCTACAACCTTCTCGATGACCGAAGTCACTGAATCACTTTAGGGAAAGTGCCTAGGGATGATACAATCCTACTTCATTCTCGAGGACCGAGGCCACCGGATCACTTTAGGGAAAATTCCCAGGGATGATACAATCCCACCACGTTCTTGAGGACCGAGGTCACCGAATCTATTATGGACATATGTCCCAGGATGATACAATCCCTCTTCATTCTAGAAGACCGAGGTATCCATATCACTTTAGGGTAAGTGCCCAGGGATGATATAATCCCACTGCAACATCACTACTACCCCTTTCGGGGAAGTTCTTTTCTAACCACACCAAGCTTGACTCGAAAGTGTTCAAACTTTACTTGGGACAGAGGCTTTGTCAGCACATCATCATCTAAACCATCATCATCTACATCTTCAGTATGTGAATACTGAACTATCACCATCTGTATCTCTAGTATGTGAATATTGAAAGCATCATCATCTATATCTTTAGTATAGAAATACTGAAATCATCATCATCTCTATATCCAGTATAGAAATACATAATCACCATCATCTACATCTACAATATGTAAATACTGAAACATCATTTATATCTTCAGTATGGGAATACTGAAACATCATCATCTGCATTTTATCTCGTATGTAGAAATACCGGATTTCTATGTGTTACGAAGGAACACAGGGTTCTCTGTCATCACAACTCTGGTTATCACATAGAATCATGGTAGTGTCCAACTCTAGGTTGAATAATCCTGACATCAGCTTCCAAAGCCATATGGCTTCACAACCAACAGAGCAAGCTGCTATATATTCTACTTCGGCTATGGTTAAAACAACAATAGACTACTTTCTGCTAAACCATGAAATTATAGCATATCCCAGACTATAACATCTACTTGATGTGCTTTTTCTATCTGAGATACTTCTATCCCAATCTTCATCTGTGTAGCCATATAATCTATACTCATGGATACCATCATAGTATAGACCAAAGTCTATAGTCCCTTTCAGATATCTCATCACATGTTTTGTGGCTACTAGGTGAACCCGTCTGGGTTGAACAAGATATTGACTTAAGGTGTTCACAGCAAAACAAATGTATGCTCTGGTATTTGTTAAGTACATCAATGACCCAATTATCTATTTGTATTGAGTAACATCCACTAACTTTGATGAGTCATCAGCTAATAGCTTCAGGTTGGAGTCCATGGGTGTGGCCATGACTTTGCATTCCAATATATTGAATCTCTTCAATATTTCTACCGCATACTTTCCCTGGTTGAGAAATATTCCTTCTGAACTTTGCCATACTTCCAGACCTAGGAAATAATGCATTAACCGAAGGTCTTTCATCTCAAATTCTTCTGCTAGTTTCTTCTTGCTTTCCACATTCTTTTTCTCATTCCCTGTCAAGAATAAGTCATCCACATATAGTAATAGTATGATAGGTTCATCTTCCACAACCTTGTAGGAAAGGTTAGGATCGACTTTACTCTTGGAAAATCCCATGCTCATCAGGAAACTATCTATTCTTCCATACCAAGATTTGGGAGCTTACTTTAGGCCATAGAGGGCCTTCTTCAACTTGCAGACTTGATTCCATCTGTCTTACACTTCAAATCCTTGTGACTATTCGATGTAAAATTATTCCTCAATCATACCATTAAGGAATTATTTTCTTTACTTCATCATGGAAGAAACTACCATGATAGTTCTGAAGGAAGTGTACCTTGCTTCCTGGAGTAAGTGTCTATTCAGAATTAATTCACAAGTCTTTCCTTCTATCTGCAACATATTTTATCTTGCAAATACATTTGGAAGATACCACATTCTTGCTTTCTGGTTTGATTAATATATCCCAAACATCATTCTAGTATTCTTTCAGCATAACATCTTCCATGAGTTCATCTTGTCAGGTCATCAACATATCCTAGTCTTCTGCATTCAACCTTGAAGGTTGGAACCCACTTTACTCTTGGTAAAGTCTCGATCCATCAGGAAGTTGTCCATCATGTCATACCATGTCGAACTCAGATATCTTCTGTAGTCACTCCCCCTGAAGTGGAGTATCATATTCCCTCTTCATTTTGTACAGGTGGTTCTATGCTTGATATATACTGGTCAATAGAGTATGTCATGTCATAGTCTATTCTTTCTGAGGCAAATCATGAACCTTGCTTTGTACACTTGTTCTTGTAGATCCATATGGAAGATACTACATACTTCCATTTATGTATTCATCATTCCCCATGATCAAATATTATTCTTTGATCATAGCTTCTTTCATAGCATTCTTTTATTCATCTTGAGTTATCTCTTGTACCCATGGTGGTCTTCATCCTTCGAGTTGGATCTACTGCTCTCTGAATCTCTTTCTTTCGTCATGGTGTCTCTGACCCTCGGAGCTTCAGATTCATGTTTATTGAATTGTCATCACTTGTTCTTCAGAACAAGTCTCATCGTTCTTTTCTTGTAGGAGGTTGTACAGGAACTTTCCTACAATTCAAATGCACCCGTTGCATGGTTAGAACTATTTCATAAAACATATGCATAATGAAAAATTCTTATGCATCATGAAACTATTTAGCCAATACAACATTCATCCATATCTCACAGAAACTTTCTAGATGGCTTCCATATCTACCATGACATCATTGAGATTGTGCACTAATCCAATATGTCAGTAAATAGGATTGATAGGTAGCAATGGAGATTTGTATAGCACCATGAGCTACTTACCTATCACATGCATATTAGTAGTATACAGTCATTAATGCAAACAATCTATCATGCATAACACATCAACTGAATATAATCAAATGTATAACAAAACAATATCATGAAATGACAATTGAATACTTATCTTTTATTTGTTTCATGGGTAGACTCCATCTTGATCATTCTACTTTATCATCTTCTTCATTCATGAAATCATCATTTCTTATCCAAATGATAAGATGAATAAGAGGTTCTTCAAGAATTGAGTTCTTCATATTCCTCATCGCTTGAGGGATCTTCTTTAAATGGTGAGAGCTTGATCTTCAATTGCTCCCTTCTTCTTCTTCTCTTCTTATGAGTCGAGCTGAAAGTAATTAATTCCTTCTAGAATACATTATTCACATGAATGAATCCCATGATCCTGGGAGGCCATTCAAGGTGGCTATCACCACTTCTGCATTCTTCACTTCTTCTTCTACCGCTTCAAGTTGTTCTGCATTTTGGATCTTCACATTCTTCAACTATTTTCTCAAACCCATATTCTGATTTAAGTTCTTATTTTCAAATATCTTGATCAAGGAATCAGACATCTTCAGTTTCTTTAGGGAAGACACTTGTGGTACAATTTGATCCGTGATTGAATCAACAATGATCTTCTTGGCCTTGATCAAGTTCTTCTTGTGTAAGGCTTTGAGCCTCATCTCCGTATGGAACTGGAACCTCTCTACTCATGTAGGTGTCCAATTCATTTTCATCAGAGAGATCAAATACTTCCACGCTTGGAAGTTGTCAACTTTACCAAGATTATCATCAAGCTGATGTGACAGATCACTTTGAAATGAGAACCTCGAATGCAAATAGCAAAAGATTAGATCTTACCGATTTGAGGTGTCTGTCCTGCTTCCGGAGTTGGCTGATTTAGGGTTTGTTAGAGAAAACCTAATTTTCAAAACTTGGAATATTTAAGATATGATTGGATATAAAGATATATCTCTTCAAATGGAGCTGTCCAATGTACTCCTTTTCTGAAAATAGTGGATGGAATCTCCCAGAACAGGAAGCCTTAGTTTTCCAATTTCTTCTGCTAAAAGGCATGTCACTATTTCTGTGATATCTCTGAAATTACTGCTCCTATGTGTCTAAAATTTTTCACTGAGGTAACCTCACATGTACCTGATCCAAAAACACATGTTTCATCAGAATTGGTTTCACCAATTTGTATTTATGATCCTTTTCCCAAGGTTACCTATTACAGGATTGTTTAGAACAGATAAGTTGTACAGCCTGCCACATGTTACTATTACATCTTCGGGTTCTGAAATTTGGACCATAGAAATTACTGTCCTTTCTATTTCTGGAACATCTTTAGGAATTCCATTTGGACCTTAGTATCCCAAGCTATAGCAATTATCCCCAGGTGTCCTATTTAGGGATGAATTATGGAAGAGGATGGAACCCTAATTTGGAGGGATCATATCTCCCAGAATGTAGTGAATATGAGGCTGATATTTGGATACAGTGTACATAAGGATTTCAGCTTCATCCTTTGCAATTTTTAGCTCCTGAACATTTTTGAATCTTGGGATATAGCGAATGTACCAAAACTTAACAGTTTTAGTATTTAGGGTTTTTCTAGCTCGGGGTCAAACTAGGGTTTGACTTTCCTAGAGTTTCACCCAACCAAAAATCTTGATCCAGGTCTCTAAACTTTGATTTTGATGAGGAGAGAAATCCTATGCCAGGCTCACTCAAAAATTCTTCTTCTGCAAGAAGCCCTAATTTCCCACACCGAAAAATGAAAATGCTCAGAATCAAATTCTGCCTCGACAGAAAGATGCGCCCTTCAATGGAGAGTCATCCTAGCCTTCTTTTGCTGATCGATTGTGGAGAGAGAACCAAAAATTAAGAATCCCTAGCTTTTGTAGCTTGTGAAAGCTGTCCTAATTAGGTTAGCTCTGATACCATGTTAAATTTTCATATGCTTAGCTTAGGCATCAGTATTTCATTTCATTTTCATAATAAAAGCATATAAGCAGGATCACTGAAAGAAACAGAATCACAAGAACAACAAAGATTTATCCCGGGAAAAACATAAAGGGAAAAAACCCAGCAAAAGCTTCCTCAATATAGATGCCCAAAAAGATAAAAGGTAAAACCAACAAGGAGATCAAATCCTGATCCTCCTCCTTCTCCAGCTCCTTCTCTCTCTCCACTAATGTGCTACACAAGTGAGAGTGTGTGCTCCAAATGAGGAGCGCTACACCTCTATTTATATTCATTTGTTCACTTAAGTTAACTCATCTGACATGTAGGCTCAAGTTAAATCATGTAGTCTCAAGTTACACATGTAGGCTCAAGTAACCACACTGGGGTGCTAATGACCCACCTTTACAATTAGAGGGGACTACCTCATGACTCTTAGTACTTCTTTCGATTAGAAGCATCAGGGTACAAATTAATACAAGTGGTTCTCCTGGTAGAACCATCGGGGACCACAAAAAGATACATATAGAATATTCTTTGAAGTTACAATATTTCAATAGATATCTGTCTATGGCTCCTCCTGTTGCAACAATTTGAATTTGAAGTCATTGTTAAACCTGGTCGACTAAATGTAGGGCCTAATCACTTGCCGAGGATAGAGAGTGGTGAAGAACCAACTAGGTAGGAGGACAACTTGCTTGAAATGCATCTATTTTTTGTCACTGTGGTTGATAAAAAAATTTAATCTATCATTAAACTCCTGAGTACATGCTATGCGCTTAAAGGGTTCACCATTACGCAGAAGAAACATTTGGTCGTCAAGGCCACTGATTATACGTTAATCGCGAGACACCTACATAAGATGGGCACTAATGAAATATTGTGTCAATGTGTTTTTTACCACAAATGACATTGGATAATGAGTGAAGCACATGCTGGTGTCATGGGAGGACACTATGTTGGAAAGGAAATTGTGCACAAGATATTGCAAACTAGATTATGGTAGAAAACTATACATATGGATACTAAGATATTTTTCAGCAACTGTGATATTTTCAAGAGAATAGGAAAACCATCAAGACATGATGAGATGCTGCTAGTGACACAAATAACCCTCCAAGCATTTGAAAAATGGGTCGTTGATTGTTTTGGACCAATCAGTCCACTAGGAAAGAGGATTGGCATGCGCTACTTTATCATAGCGACAGACTACTTAACTAGATGGGTTGAAGCCACTCCTGTTAAACATTGTACCACTACAACCATCAAAAATTTTTTATTTGAAAATGTGGTGACCATATTTGGATGTCCAAAAATGATCCTAAGCGACCAAGGTATGCAATTTTTTAACAAAATGATTGATGAGCTTATTGCAGAGTTCCAAATTCAGCATAGAAATAAATCTTCCTATCATCCTCAAGAGAATGGAATGGTTGAAGCATTCAAAAAGATCCTGGAGAATTCATTAAACAAAGTATGAAATGTGCACAGATATGATTGGGATCAAAAAGTGTCATTTGTGCTATGGGTGTACCGCATGAATTGCAAGCTACTGGTAGGACACATTCCATTCAGACTGGTGTATGGGCAAGAAGTTGTTGTGCCGATGGAATAAATTGTGTCAAGCCTAATAATTATCATGATAACATAAATGAACAATGTATATGCTATCAAACTATTAGAATAATCAACCCATAGTTACCCATATTTGACATTAATTAATCATTTTTGTCTTATTCCTAGATTCCTAGATTCGTCACTATGCTATTTGGCTTCCACTTGCACCTAAAAGTCAAAACATGCTAAAACTGGGTCATGGATCACTTTGGAATCATCCTGGAGACATGTTTAGAAACTCGAATTTTATTCCTGGATTGGAAAAGTGCAGCTCTTCTTTTTCTGAAAGCTTCCTTGCTTTACAATAGTTTTAAGGAAAAAAGGAAAAGCTAGTCTAGGAGTAACTACCTTGTTTGTTTCCCACATCATTCTCCTTCCTTTTCACAAAAAAAAAGCATGGGTATGATCTATTTCCATCACTTATTATCTGGCCTATATGATTTAGCTAATTCATGAGCATATTCTTAGATTTGGAAAGTGTTTTACGCACCTGTGGGGGATTTGAATAGTATTAGTAAGCTCGCTTTCTTACCAATTCGAATAACATCCTTATACTTTCAAATATCTGATTTAATTATATATTGGGACAGCCTATTACTTTATGAGGTTGGTTGATATACACTTATTCAATACAAGATTGTGTTATGCTCCAATTCAGTCTCCTTCTGTGTGAATTTTGCATGTTTGATTAGCAATTTTGTGAGTGTAATTGTTCTAATATTTTGGTTCAATTTCCACATGGTATAAGATCCTTTGTATATCTATTTATGTCCTTCCATATTGTTATTTTAGCTTCAACATCACTGACTGGGATTGTATTCTGCTGACTGGAGGGAACAACTGCTAAGATATGGACCAATCTCAAAGGATCATCTTGAGTCCATTCAATTTCTTTGAATGGAAAGATGAGTTGGATTTATTCTTTAGAGATAAAGGTATCTATAGGGTTACCATGGAAACTGAGGTAGATCTCGATACAGATGCAGAGAAAATTAAATGGCACAACAAGAGGGATGAGGCATATGGTCTTTTGTGCTTGAGCATTTTAAGAGACCTCCTCCTTCATCTTGATGCATTCACATAACCTAATGACATTTGAGAGAAGCTTGAAGATATTTTGGGAAATACATATAGGATGAGAGGACATCAACTCAAGAATGAATTGATCTCCTTGAGTCCTAGTAGCTTCGAATCATTGCAACTCTACTTTTCCAAGTTTAAGGCCCTCGTTTTGCAGCTAAAACATCGTGGGATCGAACAAAATGAAGAGAAAATAGTCTTGACCATAATATTGAAGATTGGTCCTATCTACTTAGTGTTTGTTTTGACCTCCCATGCCACCAAATTAACAGCTCAAACCTGGAATATTCCTAAGCTTACTGAGTTCATGGAATTCCTCACCCAGAAGCAAGACAAATTGGTAATGATAGGTACCATCAAACCTTCCAAAGAACAAGATTTGGTTACTGGAGACTCAAAGGTGGATTCAAAAAGAAAGAGAAAATCTAAAAAGCCACCTGATCAAAAGAGAGACAAGTCAAAGTCTCAAGAGGATTCCTTAGGCTCCAATAAGAACTTCCAGAAGAAGAAGAACAAAGGAGAAATGAGCAAGTGTGCATAGTGCAATAAGGGCTATTGTAACAATAATAATAAATACATTAAATATTAGCTAGTGATATGTAATACTAGGTTAAGGGATGTGGACCTTCATTCATGCTTGTCCACACAATATATAAGGGTGGCTACAAATTGTAATCTATCATACATCTTATATTACATTACTTCCCCTTTATGGCATTTATAGGTTACTTATACTAGTTATTCTATTATTGAGGAACTTTGTTCCTTTCAAGTGGTATTAGAGCCTCATTTGGCTGATCTAGGACTTCGGCCTTAATTCTCAGACCTTGTCTGATTTTTGGCTTGTAGCCTTATTTTAAGGTTTCCCTAAAATATTGGACATTGTCCAAAAGAAAAAGAAAAATTTAAAAAGAAAGAAAAAAAAAGTAAAGAAAAAAAAGTTAAAAAAAAGAGGTAAAAGAAAAAAGGAAAAATAAAAATAAAAGGTAAAAGTAACCCCCCCCACAAAAAAAGGGAGGTAAAAGAAAAGAAAAACAAACACATGGTTTTGCTTTTAAAGTAAACAAACACATGGTTTTGCTTTCCGCTTCAACCCAGGTTTTGCTTTGATTTGAATTATTATAATATATTTATAATAGTTCAATTTTTTGTTTTATTATATAAAATAATAAAATAAAGATTTTTATTATATAATAATTAATACAATAATTAATTATTATTTAAAAAAAAAACTATATATTAAACACTATATATATATAGTTTATAAAGACATTAATATAATTATTAATTAATTAATTAATAATTATTATTCTAAAAGAAAAAGGGAAGAAAAAAAAAGAAATACAAAGAAATAATATTATTGAATACTATTTTTGGAAAAAAAGAAAAAAAGGGGGTTATTTAACCTATTCAAAGAAGATCTTCTATCATTGAAAAAGAGAAAGAAAAGAAGGCTAGACAATCAACCAAAATTCTCTATCAAACAAGAAGGCCAATTCAAAAAATTGGAATTCAAGAAGTCATGGTGACTATGATACCAAAATTACAATCACAGTTACAAGCAGTTTCGAATGAGCTAAAAGAGTGCGAAATCACCAATAATAGTCTACTATTCGAAATAAACAAATAGAAACTAAGGATTACTACCTCGAAAATGAATATTGGATTTTTGGAAGATAGTAAAAGAAAACTCATAGAAAGGCTAGCAGATAAAGATGAGAAAATATCACGTCTGGAAGGCATCATTCAAAAACTTGACGACCAGATAATAAAGTCAAAAAAAGTCGAAGAACATCCGTATCAGAATATTATCAAATTGGAAGAATAAATTAGTCATGTTAACAAAGTCGTCATCGACAAAGAAGATGAATTGGTGCAAGTACATGAAAAGTTAGGAAATCAAGAAACAGAATTACGTCATCATCAACAACAAAAAGAAAGACTCCAACAACAACATGATGACAGTAAGAAGACACATAAGTTGGAATTGACAAAAGTCAACAAGGTATTATCAAGCAATACCGAAGAGATTTTTCAACTATGAAATCATAACAAAACATTGATTACAAAGATCAAAAAATTGAAAAACAGTAGCAAGAGGGAACACTCCAGTGAAGACCTTGAAGGAAAAATACTGGAAAAGCAAGAAGAAAACTAATTTCTAAATAATCGTAATCAGGAACTACAGAATCAAATTAAGGAGTTAGAAATTGAAAAAATGTCACAAGATGAAAGAATCGAAATTTTTTAGAATCATAACAAACTACTGGAGAACCAAGAAGCACAAATCCAGGAAAATGCACCTAAAAATCAAATCGAGGAAGTGAAGACAGTCCTCGCTGTAGTCCAAAAGAAATAAGAACAAACAACACCTACACTTTACAGACATCCTAATTATAATAATCGTTTTGACCAACAATAGGGTCAAAATGAATATTTACAAAAGACTTATGTGGACTTGTGAAAATATCGACATACTAAAAAACAATTGAGACGAATCGTCCCACAAAATGATCTTAGAGCTCCGATAAAAATGGATCTAGGATGGACCACAACAGATACGATGTGACAATTCACCTAGGTAATTCGAACTCGTATTAGCTCATTTCCTTAAATGTTGCAAATATAAAAAGGGAGGGATCCCAAGATGATCATTCAAGGGAAATCAGACATTGCTATCAATACAGTTTTGAGGACAAAGCTTCCCTTAAGGGGAAGGCAATGTAACAATAATAATAAATACATTAAATATTAACTAGTGATATGTAATACTAGGTTAAGGGATGTGGACCTTCATTCATGGTTGTCCACACAATATATAAGGGTGGCTACAAATTGTAATCTCCCATACATCTTATTTTACATTACTTGTCCTTTATGGAATTTATACGTTACTTATACTAGTTATTCTATTATTGAGGAACTTTGTTCCTTTAAACTATCATCCTGAGAGCTCTTGTATGTGTTGGATACATTTACCATCATACTCACTCTTTCGGTCAAATTGGCCTAGTTAAACCACTATCCTAAGTTTAATTGACATCAGTGGAGCATTAATTACCATCATCCCAGTCACTCCCATGCCTACCTACAGTCAAGGAGGCTAACTGGAGCACTCCATGGGTGATCTCTGTGACATTAATGCACCTAATTGCTAACTGGTGGTTACATTCAGTTCAACCAGTCAGTTACAGTCAGTTAAGATGCCTCCATTCATTAAATATATTATTTAATTATTATTTAATGATTATTTATTATTATTTAATGAACTCGAGTCAACAAGGCGTCTCCACCAACTTCTGATGGTCAGTTCAGCTTCAATTAACCTCATCGGGGTTCATTGGAGTCATGCAGTACTAGCACTTGATGGTTGGTTTGCTATGACATGTGTTTGATCTCATTCAGTTGAGATTTAGTCATTTATTGCACTCCGACTTCAGTTAGGGTTTGGTGAGTCAATTAGGGTTTTGGTCAAGTGGTTAACTGAGTGAGATTACATGGCAAAGAGTCAGTTAAGCTAGACTCACTCACTAAATTTGAATTGTCCCTTAGGTATTCGAATAATTCATGGAGTTAAGCCATTGCTCAACATGGAAATTGTAACCTATTATTGTTTATAAAATATACAGAGAGGAAACCTATTTTGGTTCCAGTTATTTTCCAATTCATGAGTATTTGTTAATAATTCTTTGATGATTTTGATTCCTAGTTCCTAGATCATGTGCAAGAATTAATATGGTATCAGAGCCATGCGGCGGGATGAAGATCAATCTCTCAAGACCAATATTTTTGACAGATTTCTCCATGGAAAGTGAGCAATAGCTCAAAATTCCAGCACTGCACCAGAAGCCAAGGATTACCACTTAATACCCCAAGTAAAGAACTTGTTGATCAATATTTCTTGATTGACGATGCTGGGTGTGATGAAATCCTAGAATGTGCAGGTTGTCCGACCTTATTTTTCCTTTTCTGTTTTGATTTTCAGGTTTCTACAGGTGAAGCATTCGCTACAACATATCCAGATGGCCTCCTCAGTACCTCTGTTGACTCCATACAATTTCCACACATGGAAAACTAAAATGGAAAACTAGTTGAAATCGAAAGGACTCCATAGAGTCACCATGGACACTGAACCCGAGCCTGGATCCTCCATAGAAAAATAAAGATTCTTGAACAAGAAGGATGAAGCCTTCAGTTTCTTATGCCTCTCTATTTCTGATGACCTTCTCTTCCATCTTATGGATCTGAAGACACAGAAAGAAATATGGTACAAATTGGAATCTCTGTATGGAAAGCATGATGACATGAGAGTTTATCAACTCGAAAATGAACTCATGTCTCTCCAACCTTCCAATTTCGAGACTCTGAATGATTTCTTTACAAAGTTCAACCATACTATTTTTCTCTTGAAGCAATGCAAAGTGGAGAAGGAAGATGATCAGCTCATCCTAGCCATCCTCTCCAAACTCGGGGTTGATTATTTAGTTTTTGTTTCTACATTCCGTGTGGGGAAGCTCACAACACCCGGATGGAAGATGCCTACACTCAATGCCTTCATTGACTCCCTAAATAGTGAACATGACAAGCTTGTCCAGATGGGGATCATCCAATATTCTCGTGATCAAGCCCTCCATGTCTTGGGGCCCAAAGATATGAAGGGTAAAGGAAAGCAGGAGAAAAATCAGAAAACTAAATTTGATGCTCCAAAGCCTAGATTTGAAAATCAGCAACATGATGAATCTTCCGGCTCAAGGAAGAACAAAGGAAAAGGGCACAATGGGAAAGAAAAAGTCAGGTTTTCTTTTTGCAGGAAGGGTTTTCACCCTAAACATGGCTACATGAAGAAAAATATTGATGGAGCAACCTCTCTCCTTTAGAGGAATCACATCAATCTTCCGGAGAGCTTTCGGAGGAGAGATCACCAAGATCGGGAACCACAGCATGAGAAAGGTCATGCCCTCATGGCAAGCACTTCGAAGTCCAAATCACTGCTGATTGACAGTGGAGCTTCGAATCACATGATGGATGGAAAAGACTGCTTTTCATCCTTGGAGACCAGCAAATCCATCCCCATCCACTTGAGAGATGACTCCACCATAATTACTAAAGGACAATGTACTGTAGATATAGAAAATGGTTTTTTTTCTAATGTTTTGTATGTACCATCTCTAGTAGAAAATATCCTTAGTGTCTATCAAATGACACATACAAGAATTCCTAAGAGGGTCTCTTTCAGCCCAAATGATGTGAAGATAACAGAAATTGCATCCGGGAAAATCATTGCAAAAGGCCATGCAAAAGCCTATGAGTTCTCTCACTTTGTTGTGGATGCAAAGCCCACCGCTTTGCTAACTCATGGAAATGAGGTTAGTAGGATGTGCAATGAAAGGTTTGGCCATCTTAATTTCAAATATTTGCAGCAATTACATAAAAACTCCATGGTTGAAGGCCTTCCTGTCATCAAGGCAACCACGGGAGTCTGCAAGGGTTGTGTGATTGGAAAACACCCTGAGCACAAGTTCGATCGGGGGAAGGCAAGCCGAGCTACAAGAATATTGGGGCTGATACATTCTGATATCAGTGGTCCAATTCCTGTCACATCCATGAATGGATCAAGGTACCTCCTTACCTTTATTGATGATTTTTCAAGGTATACATGGGTTTTCTTTCTCAAAAAGAAATCAGAAGTATGTGAAAATTTTTCTGAATTGAAGGCCTTGATCGAAAATGCCTCTGGGATTAAGATAAATATATTGAGATATGATAATGGAGGGGAGTATTTCATTAATTATTTTCTGTACATATGCTCCCAAAGTGGTATTCAGGTCCAACATTCAATTCCCTACACTCCCGAGCAGAACGGAGTAGCAGAAAGGAAGAACCGATCTCTCAAAGAGATGACCACCTGTATGTTGGAGTCAAAGAAGCTTGCTGCAAATTTGTGGGATGAAGCCATGCATGCTACAGAATACATTCAAAACAGGGTGCCACATTCATCAGTGAAAGGAAAGACTCCTTTTGAAGCATACTTTGGACACAAGGCAGATGTGTCGAACCTACGGGTGTTTGGGTGCACTGCATGGGCCCGGATTCCACTTGATAAAAGAAGGGCTTTGCAACCGCAGAGCATAGAATGTCTATTTATTTTATATCCTTATGAATATAAAGGATTCAAGCTGCTATATATAAATACCAAATAAATAATCATCGAGAGAAGTGTCAAGTTCGATGAGCCTCTTCGGGAGGTGGAACTAGTGGAGGAGAAAACTGCTGAAATTCCTTCCTATTCCACTGAATATTTGGATGATGAAATTGGGGATGATGGAACTGATTTGGATCCTTTGATATATTATATCAGTGTGAAAAAAACATCAGATACTGAATCAGAACCTGAAGTGCAAAATCATCTTCCTACATGGGCCCGACAGACACTCTCCTCTGCAGGAGACAACATTGGAAATCCGAATTATCCAAGGAGAACCTGGTCTGATTTCCAAAGAGCAGGTATTGCACTCTCTTGTTTTGATAATTTGCTGTCCAAAACTTTCTATTTGATGATTATTTTAGATCCAAAATCCTACTACCATGCTCGGAAGGATCCGAGATGGCAAGTTGCCATGGATGAAGAGATGAATTCTCTTCAGAAAAACACTACTTGGGAGCTAGTTCCTCTTCCTCTGGGAAGGAAATTGGTTCAATGCAAGTGGTTGTTTCAAAAAAAGGTTGCTGCTTATGGAAGCACATAAAAATATAAGGCAAGGCTGGTAGACAAAGTTTTCTCTCAGGTCCAAGGAGTGGACTACCATGAGACCTTTGGACCGGTTGCAAAAATGGACTCCATCCACCTTGTTTTGGCTATTTCTGCATCCAACCACTGGGAGGTGCATCACATGGATGTTAATTTAGCCTTTCTGCATGGATATATACATGAGGAGATATACATGAAGCAGCCTAAGGGATACATCACTGATCCATCTTTGGTTTGCAAGCTAAAGAAGTCACTATACGGGTTAAAACAGGCTCCAAGAGAGTGGTATTCCAAGATGGATGCCTTCCTTCTCTCGCAAAACTTTCAGAGATGTAGATCAGATCCAAATGTGTATTTACAGAAGAATTATGGTAATATAATTATAATTTTTTTATATTTTGATGAATTACTGATCACAGGTAGCACAATTGCCTCCATTTCAGCCATCAAAATTGCTCTCCACAATGCCTTTGAAATGAGTGATTTGGGGCTTCTAAAACAATTTTTGGGGCTTGAAATCGAGCAAAATTCTGATGGGATTATGGTCACTCAGTAAAAATAAATTTCAGACCTGTTAGTTAAGTTTAACATGGCTTAATTTAGGCCTGCACCATTCCCTTTCCTTTCAGGGATCAGCCTTGAAGAAGGAAAAAGCACACCTCCCATGGACTGCACTATCTATCAACAGCTGATTGGTAGCTTGTTGTACTTGACACATTCTAGGCCTGATATTTGTTATGCCATGAATGTTGTATCAAGATACATGTAGCAGACTCATGATATTCATTGGAAGGAAGCCAAGAGGATCCTCTAGTACATTCAGGGAACCAGGACCTACGACATTCACTATGCTGCAGACTCTGAGCTAGAGCTGGTTGGATACAAAGATTTTGATTGGGTGGGTGATTCTATTGATCGGAAGTCAACTTCCAGATATGTATTCATGTTTGGTGGTGGCCCTATTTTCTGGTTAAGAAAAAAGCAGGCTGCCATAGAACTATCTTCAGCAAAGGCAGAGTATAGAGGAGCGGTGAATGCTTGCATCCAAGCAGTTTGGTTGCAAGGCATTCTTTCAGAGTTTGATATTTGTAGTAATTTGTCCACTGTCCTATTTTGTGACAACCAGAGTGCTATTAAGATATCCACGGATCCATTTACCAGGAAGAGAACCAAACATGTAGAGATTCACATGCACTACATCAGGGAGCTAGTGCATGACATGACTATCATTCTCCAATACTGCCTGACTGATGAGTAGATTGCAGACATCTTCACCAAGAGATTTTTCAGAAAAGAAGTTCACTTACCTCTGTTCACTGTTGGATATGAGTTCATCAGGGTGATCCAGACTACTTTCAGTGTTCAGCTTGAGGGGTTTTTTGTTTTTCCCACTGGGTTTTCCCTCTTTTCCTCACTTAGTTTGTTTTGAGCATTGTTTCAGTTTCAGGATTGTATAGGGTGACCTATGGCCTTAGTTTCTAGGGCCCTAGAATTTTATACATCTATGTTTTCTAACTCTTCCTGAGTATAGCTTAAGGGGGGGTGTTGGAGACATTTACCATCATACTCACTCTTTCGGTCAAATTGTCCTAGTTAAACCACTATCCTAAGTTTAATTGACATCAATGGAGAATTAATTACCATCATCCCAATCACTCCCATGCCTACCTACAGTCAAGGAGGCTAACTTAGCCTTCTCCTACATTCAAGGAGGCTAACTGGAGCACTCCAGGGGTGATCTGTGTGACATTAATGCACCTAATTGCTAACTGGTGGTTACATTCAGTTCAACCAGTCAGTTACAGTCAGTTAAGGCGCCTCCATTCATTAAATATATTATTTAATGATTATTTATTATTATTTAATGAATTGGAGTCAACAAGGCACCTCCACCAACTTCTGATGGTTAGTTCAGCTTCAGTTAACCTCATCGGGGTTCATTGGAGTCATGCACTACTAGCACTTGATGGTTGGTTTGCTATGACAAGTGTTTGATCTCCTTCAGTTGAGATTCAGTCATTTATTGCACTCCGACTTCAGTTAGGGTTTGGTGAGTCAATTAGGGTTTTGATCAAGTGGTTAACTGAGTGAGATTGCATGGCAAAGAGTCAGTTAAGCTAGACTCACTCACTGAATTTGAATTGTTCCTTAGGTATTCAAATTCATCATGGAGTTAAGCCATTGCTCAGCATGGAAATTGTAACCTATTATTGTTTATAAAATATACAGAGAGGAAACCTATTTTGGTTCCAGTTATTTTCCAATTCATGAGTATTTGTTAATAATTCTTTGAAGATTTTGATTCCTAGTTCCTAGATCATGTGCAAGAATTAATATGGTATCAGAGCCATGTGGCGGGATGAAGATCAATCTCTCAAGAACAAGCTTTTTGATAGATTTCTCCATGGAAAGTGAGCAATAGCTCAAAATTCCAGCACTGCACCAGGAGCCAAGGCTTACCACTTAATACCCCAAGTAAAGAACTTGTTGATCAAGCTTGCTTGATTGACTATTCTGGGTGTGATGAAAGACTAGAATGTGCAGGCTGTTCGACCTTATTTTTCCTTTTCTGTTTTGATTTTCAGGTTTCTACAGGTGAAGCATTCGCTACAGCATATCCAAATGGCCTCCTCAGTACCTCTGTTGACTGCATACAATTTCCACACATGGAAAACTAAAATGAAAAACTAGTTGAAATCCAAAGGACTCCATAGAGTCACCATGGACACTGAACCTAAGCCTGGATCCGCCATAGAAAAATCAAGATTCTTGAACAAGAAGGATGAAGCCTTCGGTTTCTTATGCCTCTCTATTTCTGATGAGCTTCTCTTCCATCTTACGGATCTGAAGACACCGAAAGAAATATGGGACAAATTGGAATCTATGTATGGAAAGCATGATGACATGAGATTTTATCAACTCAAAAATGAACTCATGTCTCTCCAGCCTTCCAATTTCGAGACTCTGAATGATTTCTTTACAAAGTTCAAGCATACTGTTTTTCTCTTGAAGCAATGCAAAGTGGAGAAGGAAGATGAGCAGCTCATCCTAGCCATCCTCTCCAAACTCGGGGCTGATTATTCACTTTTTGTTTCTACATTTCGTGCGGGGAACCTGACAACACCCGGATGGAAGATGCCTACACTCAATGCCTTCATTGACTCCCTAACTAGTGAACATGACAAGCTTGTCCAGATGGGGATCATCCGATATTCTTGTGATCAAGCCTTCCATGTCTCGGGGCCCAAAGATACAAAGGGTAGAGGAAAGCAACAGAAAAACTAGAAAACTAAATTTGATGCTCCAAAGCCTAGATTTGAAAATCAGCAGCATGATGAATCTTTCGGCTCAAGGAAGAACAAAGGAAAAGAGCACAATGGGAAAGAAAACGTCAGGTTTTCTTACTGCGGGAAGGGTTTTCACCCTGAACATGCCTGCATGAAGAAAAATATTGATGAAGCAACCTCTCTCCTTGAGAGGAATCACATCAATCTTCCGGAGAGCTTTCGGAGGAGAGATCACCAAGATCGGGAACCACAGCATGAGAAAGGTCATGCCCTCATTGCAAGCACTTCGAAGTCCAAATCACTGCTGATTGACAGTGGAGCTTCGAATCACATGATGGCTGAAAAAGACTCCTTTTCATCCTTGGAGACCAGCAAATCCATCCCCATCCACTTGGGAGATGACTCCACCATCATTACCAAAGGACAAGGTACTGTAGATCTAGAAAATGATTTTTTTTCTAATGTTTTGTATGTACCATCTCTAGCAGAAAATATCCTTAGTGTCTATCAAATGACACATACAGGAATGCCTAA
Source organism: Pseudotsuga menziesii (assembly GCA_001517045.1). Lineage (NCBI taxonomy): Eukaryota > Viridiplantae > Streptophyta > Pinopsida > Pinales > Pinaceae > Pseudotsuga > Pseudotsuga menziesii. Next base: position 781,042 of record LPNX010121326.1, read on the forward strand.
GAGGGTCTCTTTCAGCCCAAATGATGAGGAGATAACAGAAATTGTATCCGGGAAACTCATTGCAAAAGGCCATGTAAATCATCATGCAAAAGCCTATGAGTTCTCTCACTTTGTTGCGGATGCAAAGCCCACCGCTTTGCTAACTCATGGAAATGAGGTTAGTAGGCTATGGCATGAAAGGTTTGGCCATCTTAATTTCAAATATTTGCAGAAATTACAGAAAAACTCCATGGTTGAAGGCCTTCCGGTCATCAAGGAAACCACGGGAGTCTCCAAGGGCTGTGTGATTGGAAAACACCCTGAGCACAAGTTCGATCGGGGGAAGGCAAGCCGATCTACAAGCATATTGGGGCTGATACATTCTGATATCAGTGGTCCAATGCCTGTCACATCCATGAATGGATCAAGGTACCTCCTTACCTTTATTGATGATTTTTCAAGGTATACATGGGTTTTCTTTCTCAAAAAGAAGTCAGAAGTATGTGAAAAATTTTCTGAATTGAAGGCCTTGATCGAAAATGCCTCTGGGATTAATATCAAGATATTGAGATCTGATAATGGAGGGTAGTATGTCAGTAATGATTTTCTGTACATATGCTCCCAAAGTGGTATTCAGGTCCAACATTCAATTCCCCACACTCCCCAGCAGAACGGAGTAGTGGAAAGGAAGAACCGGTCTCTCAAAGAGATGACCACCTGTATGTTGGAGTCAAAGAAGCTTGCTGCAAATTTGTGGGATGAAGCCATGCATGCTGCAGCATACATTCAGAATAGGGTTCCACATTCATCAGTGAAAGGAAAGACTCTTTTCGAAGCATACTTTGGACACAAGGCATATGTGTCGAACCTACGGGTATTTGGGTCCACTGCATGGGCCCAAATTCCACTTGATAAAAGAAGGGATTTGCAACCGCAGAGCATAGAATGTCTGTTTATTGGATATCTTGATGAATCTAAAGGATTGAAGCTGCTAGATATCAATACCAAACAGATCATCATCGAGATAAGTGTCAAGTTTGATGAGCCTCTTCAGGAGGTGGAACTAGTGGAGGAGAAAACTGCTGAAATTCCTTCCTATTCCACTGAATATTTGGATGATGAAATTGGGGGTGATGACCCTGATTTGGATCCTATAATTTTTTATATCAGTGTGCAGAAAACATCAGATAATGAATCAGAACCTGAAGTGAAAAATCATCTTCCTACATGGGCCCGACAGACACTCTCCTCCGCAGGAGACAACATTGGAAATCCGGATGATCCAAGGAGAACCCGGTCTGATTTCCAAAGAGTAGGTATTGCACTCTCTTGTTTTGATAATTTTCTGTTGGAAAATTTCTATTTGATGATTATTTCAGATCAAAAATCCTACTACCATGCTCAGAAGGATCCGAGATGGCAAGTTGCCATGGATGAAGAGATGAGTTCTCTTCAGAAAAAAACTACTCGGGAGCTAGTTCCTCTTCCTCCGGAAAGGAAATTGGTTCAATGCAAATGGGTGTTTTGGAAAAAGGTTTATTCTAATGGAAGCACCTAAAAATATAAGGCAAGGCTGGTAGCAAAAGGTTTCTCTCAGGTCCAAGGAGTGGACTACCATGAGACCTTTGCACCGGTTGCAAAAATGGACTCCATCCACCTTGTTTTGGCTATTTCCGCATCCAAGCACTAGAAGGTGCATCACATGGATGTTAAGTCAGCATTTCTACATGGAGATATTCATGAGGAGATATACATGAAGCAGCCTGAGGGCTACATCACTTATCTATCTTTGGTTTGCAAGCTAAAGAAGTCACTATACGGGTTAAAACAGGCCCAAAGAGAGTGGTATTCCAAGATGGATGCCTTGCTTCTCTCGCAAAACTTTCAGAGACATAGATCAGATCCAAATGTGTATTTACAGCAGCATTATGGTAATATAATTATAATTGTTTTATATGTTGTTGAATTACTGATCACAAGTAGCACAATTGCCTCCATTTTAGCCATCAAAACTGCTCTCCACAATGCCTTTGAAATGAGTGATTTGGGGCTTCTAAAACAATTTTTGGGGCTCGAAATTGAGCAAAATTCTGATGGGATTATGGTCACTCAGTAAAAATAAATTTCAGAACTGTTAGTCAAGTTTAAAATGGTTGAATGTAGTCCTGCACCTTTCCCTTTCCTTTCAGGGATCAGCCTTGAAGAAGGAAAAAACACACCTCCCATGGACTGCACTATCTATCGACAGTTGATTGGTAGCTTGTTGTACTTGACACATTCTAGGCCTGATATTTGTTATGCCGTGAATGCTGTATCAAGATACATGCAGAATCCTCATGATATTCATTGGAAGGAAGCCAAGAGGATCCTCAAGTACATTCAGGGAACCAGGACCTACGACATTCACTATGCTGCAGACTCCGAGCTAGATTTGGTTGGATACACAGATTCCGATTGGGAGGGTGATTCTATTGATCAAAAGTCAACTTATGCATATGTATTCATGTTTGGTGGTGGCCCTATTTTCTGGTCAAGCAAAAATCAGGCTGCCATAGCACTATCTTCAGCAGAGGCCGAGTATCGAGGAGCGGTGAATGCTTGCATCCAAGCAGTTTGGTTGCTAGGCATTCTTTCAGAGTTTGATCTTGGTAGTACTTTGTCCACTGTCCTCTTTTGTCACAACTAGAGTGCTATTAAGATATCCATGGATCCAGTTACCAGGAAGAGGACCAAACATGTAGAGATTCACATGCACTACACCAGGGAGCTAGTGCATGACAGGACTATCATTCTGCAATACCACCCGACTGATGAGCAGATTGTAGACATATTCACCAAGATATTTTTAGAAAATAAGTTCACTTACCTCCGTTCACTGTTGGGGGTGAGTTCGTCAGGGTGATCTAGACTACTTTCAGTTTTCAGCTTGAGGGGGGGTTTTTTTTCCCACTGGATTTTCCCTCTTTTCCTCACTTAGTTTGTTTTGAGCATTGTTTCAATTTCAACATTGTACAGGGTGACCTATGGCCTTAGTTTCCAGGTCCCTAGAATTTTATGCATCTATGTTTTCTAACTCTTCCTGAGTATAGCTTAAGGGGGGGTGTTGGAGACATTTACCATCATACTCACTCTTTTGGTCAAATTGGCCTAGTTAAACCACTATCCCAAGTTTAATTGACATCATTGGAGAATTAATTACCATCATCCCAGTCACTCCCACGCCTACCTATAGTCAAGGAGGATAACTTATCCTTTTCCTACAGTCAAGGAGGCTAACTGGAGCACTCCAGGGGTGATCTGTGTGACATTAATGCACCTAATTGCTAACTGGTGGTTACATTCAGTTCAGCCAGTCAGTTACAGTCAGTTAAGGTGCCTCGATTCATTAAATATATTATTTAATGATTATTTATTATTATTTAATGAACTGGAGTCAACAAGGCACCTCCACCAACTTCTGATGGTCAGTTCAGCTTCAGTTAACCTCATCGGGGTTCATTGGAGTCATGCAGTACTAGCACTTGATGGTTGGTTTGCTATGACATGTGTTTGATCTCCTTCAGTTGAGATTCAGTCATTTATTGCACTCCAAATTCAGTTAGGGTTTGGTGAGTCAATTAGGGTTTTGGTCAAGTGGTTAACTGAGTGAGATTGCATGGTAAAGAGTCAGTTAAGCTAGACTCACTCATTGAATTCGAATTGTCCCTTAGGTATTCGAATTCTTCATGGATTTAAGCCATTGCTCAGCATGGAAATTGTAACCTATTATTGTTTATAAAATATACAGCGAGGAAACCTATTTTGGTTCCAGTTATTTTCCAATTCATGAGTATTTGTTAATAATTCTTTGATGATTTTGATTCCTAGTTCCTAGATCATGTGCAAGAATTAATAGTATGAAAAAGAAAATTGACAAGTTGACCCAACTACTAGGGAACAAAAACATCTCCATTCCTAATTGCTCAAAGAAGAGGGAAGGATGATCAAATTTAGAAGACAAGGAGAGAGTACATGCCTTGGTTTCTAGCACCACATGCTCACCTAGCTTCATCGTTGATTCTGGAGCTTCCAGACACATGGTTTCGACAAGGGCGACTTTCTCCTCTCTTGACATTTCGAAAGGTCCAAAAATTGTTTTGGGAGATGACTATGTTACTGACACTTTGGGGAAGGGTAGGATTGATATTGATCATGGTAATTTCAATGATGTGTTGTATGTTCTAGGTCTTTCCTCTAATCTCTTGTCAGTGTATCAGATGGCTCACTAGGTCTCCAAATAAAGTCATGTTCTCCCGTAATGAAGTTGAAATCTTAAATATTTCGAATGGTAAAGTCATAGCAAAAGGTGTTGTGGATCACACTGCGAAGGTATACAAGTTTTCCCATTTTCTACCCTACTCAAACCCCTCTACTCTTCTCACTCATGCTAATGAAGAAAGAAATATTTGGCATGAGATATTTTTCCATATTAAATATAAGTATATTTCATATTTAAGTGACAAATATATGGTCATAGGGTTACCAAAGATCAAGTTTTCTAAGGGAGTCTTCCAAGGTTGCATCCTAGGAAAACGTCCAGAGCACAAGTATGAGAGAGCTAGTCATGAGAGAACCTTTTTGCCCCTTGATTTAATTCATAGTGAAATTTCTGGTCCATTCCCTCATATATCCATGAGTCAAGCCAAATATGCAGTCATCTTCATAGATGAATTTTCTAGGTATTCTTGGGTCTAATTTCTAAAGCACAAGTCTGAATTTTTTGACCTCTTCAAGGTCTTTCAAGCCTTGGTTGAGAACCAGTCTTGGAGAAAACTCAAGATCCTCATATCTGACAATGGTGGTGGGTATGTCATTCTGATTTCATCCATTATTGTAAACATGTAGGTATCTATATGCAGCATTATTTTCCCTATACATCATATAAAATTGTGTTTCTGAGAGAAAGAACAGATCACTCAAGGAGATGGCAACTTGGATGATGGAGCCTAAAACAGTCCCACCAAATTTTTGGGCCAAGGCTATAAATTGTGCATACTATATCTAGAATAGGGTGCCACATAATAATATTGTTGGTATTACTCATTTCAAAGCTTGGAGTGGGCACAACCCAGATGTGACCCATCTCAGGATTTTGGCTCAAAGGATTGGGCTAGAATTCCAACTAAAAAGAGGAAGGATTTGCAACCCCAAAGCCAAGAGTTCCTATTTTTTGTGTATTCTAAATATTCGAAAGGGTACAAGCTGATCAAATTGAGCACTAACAAATATTCCATTTAACGAAGTTTTCAGTTCAAAGAGGAGCCTTTAGTAGCAGTTGGAGTTGGAGAGTCCTCTTCATCACCAAAACCACTGATTGTAAGTGAAGAGTGTTTGCACAATTCCAACCAACAAGACCCAATTGATAAGGGTTCCACTCTTTCAATGCTCAACATGCCATGATCTCCCTAAGTATCATCCCAGACAGGTTTGACCCTGTCTAGCAACATCCACGGAGCGGATGAGGTTTCACCCGAGATGTTCAATTGAGAGCTATCAGAACCAAGTTTCTGCAGTATAGAGGAGGATAGGGGCATCAGAGGTTCATCAACTTAAATTCTAGATCTAATCTACTTTATTGATTAGAAACATAACCATTCATTCTATCGCATCATGCATTCATCATTATAGCAGATATACTAGTGGGAAAAATAGGTCTAAAAGATGACAATAATCATAAGCAAAAAGTATCACATTATCCATTCATACGAAGATCTATTCATCATTCATCATCAAAATCTTAGTAATGTAAAGCAGGAAAAAATAAAAAATACAAGAGTTCAGGTGAATCCACATTACATCATATTAATTCCTCAAAACAGATCGTAGATCAAAACAGACAAGGGTCCAATATCATATCACATTGTCTAGCATAAAAAAACTCTCCTTAACCATGATCATTGATTATGATCACCCATCATGCTTATGACTACGACCACTTGTTACATGCATAATTCTATTATTTATTGGCTTGTTCCTTTACATTCAAGTTCCACTTCTAACTAACTTCTAACTGACTTCTAACTGCTAAGGACCAATATTCTGAAGAAATGGTCAACAAGTACAAAAAATGACACGAAAATATCAAAAAGTGGACTATTTTCTACCTATCGCTGTATCTTCGCCTTAACTGGTGTCTTTTGGGCTTACATAGCATCCATGATGTTGTGCAAATTACCCCAACCCCTTGCCAATAGGCCCCCAACATAGTCTTGTGGCTCATCCTTGAGCCACGTCGGATGGACTTGGTGTACCCAGCAAGCTTGGATTACGGATACTTCTCCTAGACATCGGTGTGTCGTTTTCCTAGAATTGGTCGAACTCTGTAATTTGTTGCAACTTCCTCCTCTTACATCACTCTCTGCTGATCTTGGCACACTGCTGCAATAAAAGATCTCACAGAATCTCTTTGCACCTCCTCCCATAATTCCAAGTCGTTTTTACTTCTTCAAGCTCATTGTCATTGTCTCGTTGGCTCCCCACTTGCATGGAAACTATCAGGCCACCTTAGAATCCATTCTAGCTTCCACATCCTTATCATTCCTTACATTCAGTCTCAACTCAGGTTTCTTGAAGTTGATCCCAGTCCCTGTTCCTATAGACTTAGTCAAGTGGGGCAAGAAATCTTGCCCCTTTCAGATTCCTAGTGAGTTTCTTCATGTACGCCTCAGACCGACTAGGAGAAATATAGCCAATAACAACCTTTCTAGGCACTTATATCTTAGATGAGATATCCTGCATACTTGCAAATTCTTCTTCAATTTCCATTGGTGAAGCATTCTCACTGAATATCTCCCCTATATCCAGGGTACGGTGCATACTAAATCTAGTTCCCACTACCTTACACAGCAGAGCTTCCTACCATTACAACTTTAGACAGTGTATCTTCACCTCATGGTGTCCTCTCAGTGACTAGTCATCTTCTTATAACACCCACCTCACGTCAGATATCATCATTGTCATATCGAGTTCATCATTAGGTTTAAATCCTGCATTAATGAATTGATTACACCGTTGATTCTTCCCTCATTCCTCCTGGATCTGCTATCATTAGACGTTACATCAAAAAGTGTCATCATTCATTTGTCTTAACGGTATTCATTGAGTACTGATGTGATGTCCCATTACCGTCTTTTGGTTAGTGGGATCTATCATCTAAGCAACGCTACTGATTCTTCCTCTTGTTAAGCGATTCCTTTTTGCGTAGTCACTTCCTCTGGCGCAACCATTTCCTTGTGCACAACAACTTTCTCATGCACACCCACTCTCTTCCACACAAATATTATTCTCTCGGCATAGCCCCTCTCTTCTGTGCAACTACTGTTTTGTCGATGCAGCCCCTCTCTTCCATGCAATGAATTTTCTCTTGCTACACCCCCTCTCTTCCATGCAACGAATATTCTCTCAGCGCAGCCCCTCTCTTCCATGCAACAACTGTTCTTTGAGCGCAGTCCCTCTCTTCCATGCAATGACTATTCTCTCAGAGCATCCCCTCCCTTCCATGCAACTATTGTGCTCTCGGCACAACCCCTCTCTTCCATGCAACTAGTGTGCTCTCTGCACAACTGCTCTCTCTTGGTGCAATCACGTCCTCTCTGTATCTATACTTCCCCTTTCTTTGCATAGTATCTCAAGCAGTGTGCGGTGCTATCTAGTTAATTATATTAACTACTCTTTATCTAGTGCTAATTTTGACTATGTCATAACCCTACTACTATTCTGGAAAATCCTTCTAACTGGGCTAATGACTCATATACTTGTGCAGACCCTTCCTTCTGGTGCACCCTTCCTCTTTCTGTCTATCCTACCTACCTACCTATATATATATATATATATATATATATTGGTGCAATTCCTCAACCATTGCGTGGTTCTTCCCTCGTCCATTAGTGCTTCAAGTGGCTGCCATTCACAAGCATAGGCATCACCACCCCATCTAACTACTGCAATTGAACTACACCCCCACAAGTAATAGAATTAACAAGATAATTACCTAACCAGTGCATCTGTAACTTATCTGGATGCTTTAAGAACTTGCCGTCGTATAACAACACCAAATATCATTGCTAAAATTGTTTGTTTTTTATATGGTGATCATGCCACGCCTTTTGTCAGTCTTTCTCAATGCGCTGGTGGAAACCCATAATGAAATAGGCTTCTTCAGTCTATATGAGTTGTGCCACGTGCTCCTCTAGCACACCATCACCATCCATTTTGGTCGTAGCAACAATGCGGAGACTGGGAACGATGTATTCCATGGGCATAACTGCCTCTTTCCCATACACCAATTTGAATGGTGTTTTTCCCATCAATCTATTACACATGGTGGTATAGGCCCACAACACTGCAAGAATATTCAGATCCTAGTCATATTGGTTAGTGTTTCATACCTTGGTAAGTGCGTGCTCTAATATTTTGTTGAATACCTCCACAGTTCCATTCTCTTGCGGATGGTATGGTGTACTTTTCTTATGCTGAACTTGCAATTCTTCTATCATTGCTCTTAATGTGTGGTTGATAAAATTAATACAATGGTAACTCATCAATATTTTAGGGCACCCAAACCATGTCACAATATTCTCAAATAGAAATATGTTTGTCATCACAGTAGTGCAGTCCACAACTGGTGCAGCCTCCGCCCATCTCGTCGGATAGTCCATTGTAGTGATTATGTATCATGCACTAGTTCTTTTCCCAGGTGGGTTGATCAGACCCACAAATTATATCTCTCATTTATCAAAAGGATGCAAAGTTACCTGGGGTACGAGCGACATCTCATCCCATCATGATGGTTTCCCAATACGTTGACAGAAAATGCAGCTTCGTGCATAAACTATCGCATCATTATGAAGAGTGGGACACCAAAGCCTTGTGGGAAGCACCTTCCCAATGGTATCCCATCCCCCACATTGTACCCCAGCTACTCCAACATGAACCTATTCTAAAATATTCTCTTCTTCATGTGGGAGGACACATCGTCGCAAAATTTCATCAGGTCCCATATTATACAAGTGTCTAGCAATCAATTGAAATTTAGAAGACTTAACCACCAACTGTGTATTTTGACTTATGGAGTGTTCTTCTGGTGCGACTCTGGTCACCAAGAACTGAATTATCGGAGCATAATGGTCATCTTCCATTTCAACTTGAAATAGATGCACATCAGGTAGTTCATCTTCAATGTTCGTAGGTTCCTCACCTGTCTCAATTCTGGATAAAGGATCAGGGCCATCATTCAAGTGATATGGCTTCACGATGATATCAAAATAAAACTCCTGAAAGAAGAGTAGCCATATGGATATCTCCCCCCCCAACACAGGTTTATTGACCAGATACTTCAAAGCTAAATGATCGATAAACATCTTGAAGTAACATCCTAGAAGATAATGTCAGAATTTCTACAGTGCATAACCCATCGCTACCCCCTCATGCTCGGTGGTTGTATAATTATTCTCTGTGAATGATAACTTTCGAATCACAAAAGAAATAGGGTGATACAAGTTTTCGTCACTTGGCTCCATAAGCACTACTCCTAGTGCAGCAAAAGATGCATCAACATGAACGTGGAACTCCTTGGTCCAATTTGGAAATACAAGTATTGGTGCCGAAGCCATCTTAGCGTTCAACATGTCGAAGCCACTCTGACACATGAGACTGCATTCAAATACCACATCTTTCTTTAATAATTTCTCAATATGGGTAGTAATCGCAGCGTAGCCTCTAATACATTTACGATAATATCCTGTGTGCCCCAACATTTCCCAAAGCATCTTCACATTGATCGACGGGGGAAAAATTAAGATGAGAGCTATCTTCATAGGTTCGACCAATAACCCTTTCTTGCACACAATATGACCTAAGAGTATGCAGAATGGGGTGCAAAAAATGTGATTTGTTGAGTTTAGTGTGATCTCATGTTGTCGACACCTTTCTAGCATCAGTCGAAGGTTTTCCAAATGATCCTTAATTAGACCATACACTTTCCAATCATCCATGTACACCTGTAAAAAATTTTGAATGAAATCCTTGAAGGAAACAATGACGACCCAAGAAAATACCACGGGGGAATTCTTCATCCCAAAAGGCATCACTGCATATTGGAAACATCCCCATTCAGTGACACATGTTGCTTTATGTTGATCCTCTTTGGTGATTCTGATCTGGTGATAACCCAAAAACCCATATGTAAAAAAGTACATTTCTTGACCGCCTACTCCTTCAAATACCTCATCAGTGTTGGAAACAAGTCACACATATAGGCATCATTTAGTTTTCAGAGGTCGACATAGATCCAAACTTTGCCAGTTTTCTTGTCTTGGGCCACCATAGGACTGATCTATTCTAACTCTTTGAAATCTTTGATGATCCTAGTGTCCAACATATGATCAAGCTCATTTTTAACTCTATCTTTGTATTGTGGATTCAGGTGATATGGTCTCTGTCTCACTAGTTTGGCTTCTGGCTTCAACGGGATTTTCATTTCCCCTATGTCACCCAATATCCCTTTCATTTATGAGAATATTATGGGAAATAGATCTTGAAACTCATGCAGGATATTTGTGATCTTGGCCATGTTCTCCTCATCCCAGTAGTCCCCAACATTTGCAAACTTCAGATTCTCTTCCGTCCCAATTTTAACTTTCTTAATCTTTAGCGGCTAAGTCACATGATTGGTCAGCATATTCAGTGCTGTGAAATATTGACCCCCTTGAGTATCTCGAATATTAATATTCCACAAATCATCATCATACTCCGTCTCTCCAGACATGTTATAGCACTCCATCATCGATTGCATGTGGAAATTCATATGTGGATCCACAGGATATGCGACTAGCACAACTTTAAAGACTAAATCCAGAATGATTTGAAGTGCATTATGGACATTAGGATTGGCACATGCAAAACTAAAAGTGTGGGTGAAACAAACCATCAACTCCTCCCTAGTAGTTATTTCTCTATGCAACTCTACATATACATACCAGGACCTCGGCATTTCATCCAAGGTATGAATAAAGGCACGGACCCATTCATACTTTGGTCGTGCTTCCCATAGTGTTTGACACTCCACCAAATGGTTGTTAGGGTAATTCTTCCCCTCATAATTCCTAGTGTGGTACACCTCTGTAGTACCAAAATTAGCTATCATTAGCCTGCGACACTGCTTCCATCAAGTAATCATCTTCTTATGAGTTTCCCACCATTGGGCTGGGGTAGCCTTCATTGCTTCCTCCAGTGCTAATAGTCATTGTGGCTCTACGACTCTCTCTTCAAATATTTCTAAGAATGTAGATAGCTCAGGTAACCCTTCATATACTGGAAATTCAACCATTTTAGTCACAACATGATGCAGAGATTGTGTAATCATACCACATTTTATAAAGGATACCTCTTGCGTGTGGTTTTTCTAATTTTTGAGTGCATCATCAAAATCAGAGGACGCTGATCTAGCACTACACCAACCAAGTTTTCCCTTAGTAGTCAGGTGGATATAGTCTTCAGAGATGTTGTAAGCATGATCCCACCCCTTGAAAAATTAATCCTTCATAGGTTCAATGTATCTCTGGCGCTTCTTTAGATCTAATGGTCCGATGACTTGAATGTCCTAGTTTTCAAATGTCATCATGCACTTCTTAAAATCAATCATGGCCATACTGTCATTATCGCATCAAATCCCTAGTAGAGCAGGATAGGATCCTTCCGCATTAACGATTTCAATCACATCAAATTCAGCATGTGTTCTCATACCTTCAACATATTTAACCAAGTTCATTACCCATACAATTGGTTGCACCTTAGCTTGGTTCTCCAATTGAAGCTGCATAGGGGACCAACCCAATGTTGGGCTCCCTATTTTCTACTAGGTCTGCTTAGTCAGGATTTTCACATTCGATCCAAGGTCTAGGATGACTGAGTCCACCTCATAGTCACCTATCTAGATATTCTTATGCATATATTTACCTGTCTTTTTCTTTTGCAAGGAGTTCACTGTGGAGTCCTTCTCCTCCTTTCCCAGACAGTACAACAACCTCTCAATATCAACAAGAGCCTTAGGATCCCATGCCATTGATAAGAATTTCTCAAAGAATTGTTGCAAGGTACCATGTTTCCGTGATGGTCCTACTTCTAAGGATAAATCAAAGGTGGATGGCATTTCATAGACAACTGACTGACCAAGATTTCATCTGATCACGTCCTGAGTTTCACAAAATGTTTATTTTTCAGTTGTGATATCAAATGTCACTTTCTTATTCCTAGCTAGTCAAAATTGCGGCTTTGGTCCATCATCTCCCGTTTTCACACCTCCATGAGTGACAATGGTGACATTGACATCTTGCGTTCTAGGATTTGCTGAAATCATCGCAACTGTAGGACCTTGATCTTGGTTCATCGGTTGATTCTAATCTAGTGGTGAGTTCTATTTTACTTGTGGGTTCATCAGCTGATTCAGAGTTTGATTCTGGAGCAGAACTTGATTATGGGCCTGGCCCAGTAACTGGTTCTAGGCAGGTAGCTGATGCTAAGTCTACAACTAGGCTTGATTTTGGAATTGCGAAACGTTCCTGGTTTGCCATCTTGCAATTAACTGTGTGTAGTTCTCCATGGTATGATCAATCACTACACAGTACATACACAAGCACTGTAAGTGTGGGAAGTCTCTTTGATAATTCCTGAATACTCCACAATTATAACATTGGACGGATGTGCAACCTCATCCCCCTCCTCGTCCAAAGCTTCCTCCTTTACCTTAGAATCCTCCTTGCTATGAGTATTGTGGCTAAGCTACCTGCTGTGGTAGTGTATTTGGTTATTGCTGAACCAAGGGTGCTACTTGAATGTATTGTGGCTATGCCTGAGCCATTGGCATTTGATTATATGGTTGTCATGGTGTGAATTGTAGTTGTGGCGCAAACTGCGGCTGCAGCTTTGGTGGCATAAACTGCATCGACGATGGCGGTGTGTACTATGGTTGCAGTTGAGAACTTACAATTCTGAGGTTGTGGATGCGGTTTCTGCACAATGCAGTGACCTTCACCCTTCATGAAATATGAATCATATGTTTTGTCCTGAAGCAGATCGTATGCCCGACAGTCTCTATCCTCATGCACGAATGAGTGACAGAATGAACAGTATAAATTTGTAGTTTTTGACACCATATTTTTCATATATATACATTCCTCATGTCGATGTCTATAGAATTGACATATGCGACACCATGGAACCCCACCACTACTTAACGGGTTTGGAGCTACAGATAACAGATAGTTCCTAAAGTCGGGGCAAGTATCTTTGGTTTGGAAATCTGCATGACACCGAGTACACCAAATATCTGCATGCTCCTCCTTACCTTTATTGATATCCTACAGCTAGAGTGTGAGGTTTGCTAGATGTGCCTGAATTTGATTCATCCCAAATGCACTCTCCTTGATAGGTGAAGCTTCAAGCTTCATCGTAATCTCTAGAGCTTCACTTTGCGTCACTATCTTTTTCTACATCAATGGTTGTTCTATATGAGAAACAAATGCTGCAAAAAACTATTCTTTATGTTGGACATCACTCATAGAAAAAATAACTCTGGCCATTAGTGTCTTGAACCTCTGATCGAAGTCCCAAATGGTCTCATTAGGAAATTGCTTGATTTCCTTCAGCTCCATAATGTATTGTTCTTTCAACTTCGGTTCTCTGAATTCCTCTATTAGTCCCATCCATATCTCATCCAATTTCTTCGTTGTAGTCCCCTGATTAACTTGGATACATTTCATAAACCAATCAAGTGCATGACCCATCAGAATAGTCACTAATAGTCCTTTCTTTACATCATTGTCGGTGGCCTGATTAACAGTACAGAATGCTTCACATAAGAACAAGTATTGCTCGGGATCATCGGTCCTATTTCCATGGAACAAGGGTAGCATCCTGTCATCTACCACCATCCTGGGCCTCCTTCCTACAGATGCTGATCTACTACTAGAATGTTTCTGGCACGTCAAAGTTGACGTGGGACTTGGATTTTTTCATGAGTTTGGATTAGTGTGAAAAGGCGTGGGTACGTTGTTGCTGGGGTTTTATCTTACCATCATTTTGGGCATAGGTTGGGCCTGGTCATCCTCGTCATCACTGTAGGGTCACTTTTTCCCATGTGGTTGTCCTTTGTGGTCTTGCATTCCAATCGCTGTAGTACCTTCCCCTGTCCTCTGCCTCTTCTCTATTCGGAACCTTGCTCCTCCCCTTGTACAACCACTTCCTTCCTCAGCTCCCCTCACAATTGCATCATAAATTGCACCCATATACCCCTTTTCTTCTCATTTGTCTCCCCCCTTGGTCCTGGTATCCACATCCTATGCACACTAGGGTGCTACTAATCTAGGTGCATCATGAGTATACCCTTTTCGCAAACCAACATTTTAATCGACAATTGAAGTGACAATAAGAACCTACTTCTAGGTCTGTTGAAGAAATCCCTCTCTTCTTCACTGTAATAATTATTCGTGTCGACAGCGAACTTAGTGATATATCCCTCTAGGATACTATCCAACCAAAATTCAATGATGCACGATGCTCTATTGTCAGTTTCCTGCAACTCCTAGATCAGTTCAGGGGTCCAGGACGTCAGTTCTACTCCTTGAAAGTTTATCATCTTGTATGTGAATTGCTCCAGCCACTTGTACAATCTGATAGGAAATTCACTAAAGAAATATTCATGTGAACTATAGTGGATGTATCTTGCTAACCACTTGTTTGTTATCAGCCCAAGGTTTTGATTTTCTCCTTCAGCAAATTCTCTCATCTTTTAATCAAACCAATCTTGAAGTTCTTGTCACGTTGGGTGCCACATTCATTCTTGCGTAACCATTTTCTAGATGCTACATACCCTCCTCTCAATCACAACGAGGTCCTGGAAACAGAATTGTTTGTTGTCACAATATCGACCAACAAAACCCACTTGATAGGGGTTCCACTTTGTCTATGCTCAAGACATCGTGATCTCCCTGAGTATCGTCCCAGATAGGTTTTACCCTGTCCATCAACACCCATAGAGCGGATGAGGTCTCACCTGATATTTTTGAGGGAGAGTTGTCAGAACCAAGTTTCTACAGTATAGAGGAGGATAGGGGAATCATAGGTTCATTAGCTTAACTTCCATATCTAATCTACTTGCTTGATCAGAAACATAACCCTTCATTACGTTGCATCATGCATTCATCATTATAACATATCTACTAGTAGGAAAAACATGTCTAAAATATGACAGTATCCATAAGAAAAAAGAATCACATTATCCATTCATATGCCGATCTATTCATCATTCATCATCAGAATCTCAGCAATGTAAAGCAGGAAAAGATAAAAAGACAACATGAGTTTAGGTCAATCCACATCGCATCATATTAATTTAACAGAACAGATCGCAAATCAAAACAAACAATGATTGTTGAAGACTAGGGTTTCAACATCACATTCAAGCATGCATTAAGTTCATACACAGCGATCAAAGACAAAGAAATATGGGAAGGGACGTCCAATCCGTCTTTGCATTATCTTTGTTAATTATTTATACATTATGAGGTAGGTTGGAGCGGTTGTACCCGCTCCAACTA
The DNA here is from genome assembly GCA_001517045.1 of Pseudotsuga menziesii. Lineage (NCBI taxonomy): Eukaryota > Viridiplantae > Streptophyta > Pinopsida > Pinales > Pinaceae > Pseudotsuga > Pseudotsuga menziesii. Next base: position 796,653 of record LPNX010121326.1, read on the forward strand.
CCTATTTATTAATATTTATTTATCTTTTAAACTATAATTACATGATGACATTTAGGAGGTAATTAGCCCCCTCTACATCTCCCCCACAAACAAAATGTTTCTTCGTCCCGAAGAAAACAAAGAAAACTGCATCAACGTCCTGGGTCTCTGCTACTGCGGAGTAGTCCTCACTGTGCATCAACCATGCATACCGGTCTGCATAGGTAACTCAGCCGCAACAGCCGCCAGCTTGATAGGAAAATGCATGTGTACAAGCCTCTACTGTGACTGGTTACTCTTCAGCCTCCATCTTCAATCTGACAATAGTCCATCGAAGTCTCATCCTCTCACAACGGCGGGAAACCATATTCTTCCGCCACTAGGCCTTTTGGTTTAAAGCCTCACCCGGGCTCATCTGACCGGCATCTCCATCGGTTCAGGCATGCGGGGCCTTTTGGCTCTTCGACTTCCTATGTCATGTCTCTGTCTTCTGGCTTTCCGAGGTCACAACCTAGGAACAGTTTCAGCATTTTGATAATGAGGGGTGCATTGTGATCATGTTCATTGAAGCACTTCGTTGTGTAGGTGAATGATATTTGCTTGAATGTCATCGTCGTTGTCTTGTTCTATCATGAGAGTATGAATTTCCTGCTCCAACCCCACGGACCTCTCATGATGCATCAAAATTTTTAATCTGTAGTCGGGACAGGGTCGACGAAATGGTGGTCGACCAGCTCAGTCGGGTCGATGGAGGTCGACCAGATCAGTCGGGTCGCTGGCCCAGTGTGCTAGTCGGCGGTTGGTCGGTCCAGTGTGCTAGTCGGCAGCATCCATCAGTCGGCAGTATTTTGCTTCCATCTTTGAATTTGCATCCATTGTTGAAGCCAAGGCATTGCCAGTCTTCAATATCTGGACCTCCTCAGGCTGCAGTCGGAGCGATTGGGCAAGAACGTCCACAGTAACGTCGGCCATGTATGGATGCAGGAGGGCCTCGGCAGCGGTGATCCTCTTCCGCGGTTCGAAAACAAGCATCTCTCCAGTAAATCTACCGCTTCCATTGATTGAGACTCTGGACAATAGTTGTGGCCTGCTCCGATTTCGACAGATCCATCGGAGACATGGCGGTGTTTTGGGTTGTCGTTCAGCTTCTGAAAAAGAGCACCGAAACCGCTGCCGTTGTCGTGGCCGAGAAGCTCTGCGAAAATGCAACCGAGAGACCAGATATCAATTGCCGGGTTGTAATAGCACACTTCCACGTCGTCTTCGGGGTTGCTCATGAAGATTAGCTCCGGGGGTCTGTATTTCGAACTCACGACGTACCGGGTCAGCTGGCTCGTTTGGGGCCGAGAGAGACCAAAGTCGCAAATTTTTACTCCGCGCAAGCACAGAACATACCACAAAAGAATGCTAGGTGACCTGGGTGCTTCATCGATCGACAAATGTTTCCAGAGCCAAATTCATACGAAAAATAATTATTCTTGAGCGGATTTTGCCCTCTAGAACGTGGAGACTGACCGTTCTTTGGGCTTATCTCTTTGGCAGAATTGGATTGTGGAAGAAGATTTATTTCTTTCTTTCCTTGACAAGTCGACTATTGATATTATATCGACCAACGGGATCTATTTTCAGTATGGGAGCATGCCTCGTTGAATCGACGGACCCGCTCTCTCATGGACGGCAAGCGGTTGATGGTCGTTGCCTTCAGTGTGCGAGGTCCTTTCAACAACATCTATAGTAATGGTAACATCAAAACAATCTTCAAGCACACGGTCTGAACAATAGCCACGTGCAACTAATGGTTCTTCTTCACGACAGTTTCTCCTTCACGACAGTTTCTCCTTTAGGTTCGACCACCTCCATCTGCTGCTGCTGTCACCCAGACCAGACAGAGGAGGCAACGGCGCCAATGTTGAAGACTAGGGTTTCAACATCACATTCAAGCATGCATTAAGTTCATACACAGCGATCAAAGACAAAGAAATATGGGAAGGGACGTCCAATCCGTCTTTGCATTATCTTTGTTAATTATTTATACATTATGAGGTAGGTTGGAGCGGTTGTACCCGCTCCAACTACCTATTTATTAATATTTATTTATCTTTTAAACTATAATTACATGATGACATTTAGGAGGTAATTAGCCCCCTCTACAATGATCCAATATCATATCACATTGTCTAGCGTAAAAAAACTCTCCATAACCATGATCACCAGTTACAATCACCCATCACACTTACGACTACTACCACTTGTTACATGCGTAATTCTTCTATTTATAGGCTTGTGACTTTACATTCAAGGTCCACTTCTAACTAACTGCTAAGGACCAATATTTTGAATAAATGGTCAATAAGTACAAAAAATGACATGGAAATATAAAAAAGTGGACTATTTTCCGCCTATCACGATATCTTCTCCTTGCACGGTGTTTTCTGGACTTGCGCAGCATCCACGATGTTGTGTAAATTACCCCAACCCCTTGCCAATAAAGAGACTAATGAGTTTGTTGATTCTGATATGTCTGATAATTATGATTTAATTGCAGATCCTAATAGTCCTATAAGACCAAAATGGGCAGCAAGGACCATTCATGCAGCTGGGGAACTAGCTGGGAATCCTAGTGATACTAGGAGGACTAGATCTCAATTTGAGAGTGTCCTTTGTGTGAAAGATCCACTCTTTGATGAGAAGTTTTATTTGATGGTTGAATATGATCCTCAGACATATGAATATACATCAAATTATCCAATATGGAAAACAACCATGAAGGAAGAATTCAGCTCGCTCTAGAAGAACAACACATGGGAACTAGTTGATCTCCCCCTAGGGAGAAAGCTAGTAAATTGTAAGTGGGTCTATAAAACTAAGTTTTCTGATGATTGTTAACTTTTTAAGTATAAGAGAATATTGGTAGCCAAGGGCTACTCACAAGTACATGGTATTGATTACAATGAGACCTTTGCACCAGCGGCAAAGATGGACTCCGTAAGGCTAGCTCTAGCCATTGCAGCTTCAAGGAAATGGGAGGATCACATGGATATGAAGTTTCCTTTCTAAATACATATCTGAATGAAGATATTTATATTCAGAAACCTGAAGGTTTTTCTTCTAATCCATATTTAGTGTGCAAGTTAAGGAAATTATTGTATGGGCTCAAGAAAGGCCCCAGGGCTTGGTATGCCAAGACTGATGGATTTCTGCTGTCACTGAGTTGTGTTCGATGCAAGTATGATATGAATGTATAATTTAGGATAATTCATAATTGTTTAATGAATATTTTTTTATGTGTGGATGACCTACTAATTATAGGAATTTCAAAGAAAGAGATTGCCTCCTTGAAGGATGCAATGAACCATGCATTTTCCATGACAGATTTGGGATTGTTGAGCCAATTCTTGGGTCTTGAAATTGCTCAATCCCAACATGGGATCAAATGTAATCAGTCCAAGTATGTTTCATATCTGCTCAAAAAATTCAACATGAAATATTCCAAGCCAAGCAAGACTCCATTCCTCTTAGGAGTTAATCTTGAGGAAGCAGGTTCTTCTCCTTTGGTAAATAACACAATGTGTAGGCATTTGATTGGGTGTTTTCTTTATCTTACACATAATCGACCTGAATTATATTATGTAGTTAGTGTGGCTTCAAGATACATGGATCAGCCTCATGAGATCCATTGGAGAGCAGGAAAGAGGATCCTAAACTTTGTTCAGGGAACAAGAACTCATGGGATTATAAAGTAAAATCTAACTTGATCTAGTTTGCTTCACTGACAGTGATTGGGAAGGTGACAACACATATTTAAAGTCTACTTCAGAATATGTGTTCATGCTTTCATATAAACCAATCATCTATTCAAGTAAGAAGCAGAGTGTGATAGCACTCTAATCTATAGAGGCAGAGTATAGAGGAGTTGTTGGAGCAGGGTCCCGCAGCTACAGAAGAAGCTGCTAGTTTAGCGGAGAGATAAGTTTTGGCGGAAAGGAGATAAGACAGAGCTACGACGCTGTAGCACATTTCCAGCTGTAGAGCAGAGCCAAAAACCATGACTTTTGAGATAGAGAAGTCAAGAAAGGAAACGGTAATTGAGCGGCCGAGAAGAGAGAGCTCACCCACTGCATTAAAGGCAGCGACAGAAGACAGGAGGGCTCAATGACCCTCATGAAGGAGAAGGAGCAACGAGGCTGAGGCAGTGAAGACAAAGGACAGATAAGCGAAGTGGTGCACAGTACCCATGATCAGTGCCGGGAAGCATGGAAGACTGCAGAGAGCTGTGGTGTGACGAAAAGCGGCTACCTCAAGTACAGATATGGCCGACTGTCACTAGTTAGGGTTTGGGTTACTGTTGGGACAGGCCCACAGTGTTGTAATGGCAAGACCTTCAGGATGCCTATAAAGGGATATATTTTGTATTGTAAAAGGGTTAATTAGTTAGACATTAGTGGATTCGGCCAGTAGTTAGTTGTTTTGTTGATTATCAGAAAGTTGTAAAAGTCAAGCTCTGGTTCTGTTATTCGCGGTAGCAATCTTACTGTAACCAGTAGCTGGCTTATAGAGCATGCATGTAACGATCCGTAGGGATCGAAAGAGAGGGAAGAGTATATTGTAGGAGAGAAATATAGAGATAGAAAGAAGATATAAGAGAGAATATCTTGAGCTGCATATGCGGTGCAGCAGAACTGTGTTTTACTTTCCCCTGAGCTATAATAAAAACACAGTTCTGTGGACGTAACTTCCATCCTGGAGGTGAACCACGTTAAAATATAGTGTTATGTGATTGGTTTATGTGTTATGTTTGCTTATGCATTTCTCAGTCATTTCATGGAATCTGTTTACAGTTTAATGAATGAAGGTGTTAATTAGTCACATTAACATAGAAGGATAAATATAAGTCGAAGCCTTTGGCATGTTGTATGTGGTTCATTTATGCTTTGCATGAGACAGTCACTAGTCGTAGTATTGAACAGGCTTGTATGTTAAGTCTTGTACATCGACACAAGCAACGCTAAGAGCGCTAAGCCATGGAGGTAGGATATCATAGAGAGGTGATACCGCATCGACAGAGGAGCTGCGGTGCGCGATACCGTAGGTTGAGGACTTAGCGTTGGGAAAGAGCTGCTTGTCGCACAGTGCACTGCGACGCGGTAAGGTTAGAGATATCGCGATTCAGGGAAAGTGCGTGACGTAGAAAGGGACTGCATGATGGGGTATAAGGAATATATCGTGGCTATAAGAGCTGCAAGACGAGGAGATCGCACGATGCGAGCAGAAGATCATGCGACGCACAGAGAAAGAGACCTCGCAGCTAGGGGAGCTGCGAGCCGCAAGTAGGATCGCCACGGAACCTGGTCCAAGACAGTTGAATCCTTGGAGAACCCATTAGAATCACTTTGGGTGAGACTTCAGGCCGCCTTGCGGTCTATTGCTGAAAGGGCCAGTGAGCTAGAGGTGTTGTTGGTTGATTATAGTAAACACGAGTCTGCCCATAGCAGCCAACAAATGGTTCCGTTGCCGGTTTTGAACAAATGAGCGCTAATGTTCTATTGGCGTCCTAGTAGAGAAGAGTTTCACTAGTGGCTGGATTCAAACTTAAGAGAGTTTTCCAAGAAAGAAAATCGGAGCCTTAAATTGAGCACAGAGGATTGGTTACAAAAGCATATCGCTTCAGATATACACATGATATTTTTTGCAACCTATGGAAACAAGCTTTACGACTGGTTATCAAAGTTGACAGATAGGAACATATTCAAAAAGAAGAGAAACATTGTCTGGACACTAGAGCTGATTCAGACCGTGCAGAACCTCGACAATCCCATTACGAGAGTAGTGGACTTCTGGCTTGCGAGTGTGCTAGGAGGCTTTGTTACAGAATTTGCAATTGACCAGAGAAAAATCTTCTGCGAGGCTGAGCGATACTTCTTCAAAGGATATCGTGGTAAGTACCTAAAATATATAAACTTGTCCATTAAGATGCTGCTACATGAAAAAGGAGTAATGGACATGATTTCAGACGAGTAAGTAAAGATAGTAATGTCACAAGAGTTTGAAAGTGATTTTGATGACATTGGATGAACACGTAGTGGCAAGAAATATAAAGTATCTTTTGGCTCTCCTGTATTTGGAGACAGTTCAGAAAATATTAGGAAACCAAGTCCTAGTACCACAAAAGAACCAGAGGGGGGTATCCCTTACCATCCCTATACCCCACAGAAACAGACCGGGACTCAGAGTAATCCCGTAGGTACTCCATCCAGTAGCTCACAGACAGTACCTACTACTGCTACATCACCTTCACCTACACCGCTGAGTGGTAGTAATCCAATCAATCAGAACCCAACGCAGAGAAATAGAATGGGAGATGATATGAAGCTACCTACCTTTAAGGGTACAGGAGCAGAGGACCCGGAACAGCATTGGTTTCTATGCGAAGCCATGTGGACCATTAAAACAATCAAAGACGATAACCTTAAACTTGTACAGTTGGTCACCACACTCAGAGATCGAGCTTTAACATGGTACATAAAGTATACCACAGTACCCAAGACACTTGCCCAGGTCAAGAACGCCATGATTAAAGAGTTCAAGAAACCTAAGTCTGAGTCACAGTGTATTACAGAGCTCAAGGATATTAAGCAGCTACCATCAGAGTCAGTATGGGACTTTGATCAGAAATTCAAAGCTCTTATAGACCAAGTAATCTTTGAGTTCACGCCGGAGCAACACAAGGAATGGTTTATTGCAGCACTGCTCCCTCACATTAGATTGTTGTTAATGCAGCAGAAACTCCATATGCAGGATGACGCATTGGAGATGGCGATGAAGCTAGAATCTTCACCTTTAGCTAAAACCAGTGCAGGTATGACAACTCTACAGAACCAGTTGGCCAACCTCACGTTACAGATACATGAACTTAAGAAAGGGAAAGAGGTTATGCAAGACATATGGTGCTTATGATGTAAAGCACAGTGTCATACCAAAGACAATTATCCAGTATTTGCAGAATATTTAGCGTCAGGGGCTCCTAACCCCTTACCATGAACGCAAGGGCCATGGTGTGAAATATGAAAGACACAAGGACATCAGCCTCAGCAATGCCCTTTGCTTCAGAAGTATGTACAGACACCTAAGAACCTATACTGTGTCTTCTGCAAGTTCATCGGACATGATGAACAGGATTGCCGATCCTATGATCTCATGTTAGATAGAAAACATGACGTATATAGAGTCCAGTCAAAAACACAGGGTCCGGTAGCAGGACTACAGCCTGATCCGGCTTATGGTGGCCATGGAGGAGGATTCAGAGGACGAGGCTGTGGAGGAGGCTTTGTACGAGGAGAAGGTTTTGGCCGTGGTCGTGGCCCAGTTACTTGTTACAACTGCGGAGTTGTAGGACACTATGCTAGGGACTGTCAGAGCCCCACTACCACTTGTAGCTACTGCAAATATTATGATCATACCATAGAGGAGTGTCCTACCTTGATAGCTAAGATCCAAGACCCTAAGCCAGCAATACACCAGAACATCCAGCTTATTGCTGCTGAGCAGGCAGAGCCAGAACCAAGAGTCAATATTATGACTCGTAGCGGTGTTTCTACTAGTAGGACATCGCAGGAGACCGAAAAGAACATAGGGCAGGAGTGGGTGCGCAGATCTCCTAGTAAAGTAATACCACTTGACCTGCAGAAGAATAAAGAGACATTTCATGAAGCAAAGGCTTCCTTTGATGAACCTACGCAATCAGGATCGTAGGTACCGCCATCTAGGGGCATACCGCATCAAGCACCTTGTGGTGATAGCCCTGAACAGATACTGCAGGCTACCACATCGGGAAGATGGGACGAGGATGAATCGACAGGAAGTGTACAATCATTCCTACGCAGTTGCTTGAAACTTGTGAGAAATGAGAAAGCTATCGGTGAGCTACAGTGCATCATAGATCAGTTTCAGCAACCTTCTCTCTTGGGCAGTGCACACCGCGCTGTTCATAATATTACAGGATATACAAGGACCAGAAGAGAGATGAAGCTCACAGCACAGATTGGAGAATTTGAAATGGATGAGGTTGTCTTAGATCTAGGATCAGAGGTGAATGTTCTAACTAAGCAGACATGGGAACAGATGGGTAGCCCTCAGTTAGTAAGATCACCTATCCACCTGAGGTTAGCTAACTAGCAGCGAGTATCACCATTGGGTCGACTGCCGTAGGTGCCAGTTGACATTGACGGAGTTCGCAGTTTTGCGGACTTCGAGGTTATAGAAATCATTGGCGATAGTCGACCGTATCCAGCATTATTAAGTATCGATTGGGTGATCAGTAGCAAGGCTGTCATCGACCTAAAGAGAAGAAAAATGAACTTTGAGGATGTGCAGATCCGGGTCATCGCACCGCTGGATCCTCACCAGGGTCCTAGATATGTTGAACCTATCCGAGCAGAGGAGGAGGCATAAAACATGGATAGTCTCTACCAGATGACTGTGAACCAGAATGACTACATCAATCCAACCACAGAAGGGAACATTAGTTGGCGATGAGACAGCTCATGCGCATCGGATTCCGATGTTGGTCTAGAGAACTGGCAGAACATACTTTTCGAAGTCTCAGCGCGTAGATGTGCGTTTATGAGTAAGTCACTGCGATGGATTGGCATAGAGATCACTGAGATTCCATCATATCATGGTCTGACAGATATCCAGAACTTCCTTGAGCAGTTTGAGCAATAGATTCCTTACGAGCAGAGGATCGCAGCTATGGACCTTGTAGTACGAGCCACACTTGCAAGATGGTGGTATGCGCATAAAGAGAATATCACATCATGGGATGATATTAAAAGATTGATGGCGATCAAATTTTCTGTAGACAGAGAGTATGTCCAGCAGAAGTACATAGGAGAAAATGATCCCAAGGCACACATTCAAACATGTGAACAGAACTGGTCGAACATTCCCAAGGACGAATGGGTTCATAGATTCATTCACACATTGGACACAGTTCCAAGGAACTAGTATACAAATACCGAGTTGTGCAAGGGAACAACAACATGGCTACTTATGATAGACAACTTTCTACTCACCTTCGTGTTTGAATCAGAATATCCAGGTGTTGATCTGGCCCTACAAGTAATAAAGATCAAGATATTCGAGGACTGTACTCCATCAGTACAGACTCAGCCTGATTGGGCCATTCAATTAACAGAGGCACTAGAATGCTACAACTTTCAAGAAGAACCAAGAGACGAGGATGAGGATCCTCGCAACACCAACATTCCAGAGTCAGAAGGAACTCACGATGTTGGGGGACCACAGTTAGAGATTCTAGCAATCACCGAACCCATCAAGATTAAAAATATTAATATTGGAACAGACGCATAACCTAAGTTTGCCTCTATTGGAGACTATTGGAATGATGAAACAGTTGGAAAGATTGCAGATTTGTTACATGACTATCAGGACCTATTTCCTACCAAGTTCACAGAAATGAAGGGAATAGTTGGAGACCTGGGAGTTATGAGGATACCATTGAAGGAGGATGCTAGCCCAGTCAAGCAACGCCCATATATATTGAATCCACGCTACAAAGAAAAATTAAAGGACGAAATCGATAAGATGCTAGCAGCAGGCATCATTGAGCCGGTAGAAGAAAGCGAATGGGTTAGCCCCATGGTCGTGCAAGAGAAGAAAACAAAAGGGGACATTAGGATCTGTGTCGATCTGTGCAAGCTCAACGATGCATCACTTCATGATCCATTTCCGACACCATTCACTAATGAGGTATTAGACAACGTGGGAGGACAGGAGGTATACTCCTTCACTGATGGATTTTCAGGCTACCATCAGATCAGAATACATCCAGAAGATCAATCCAAGACCACCTTTGCAACAGAATGGGGCTCGTTCCAGTATACAGTAATGCCGTTTGGTCTTAAGAATGCACCAGCTATATTTTCTAGAGTAGTAGTAGTTGTATTTAAAGAATACATCCATAAATTCCTAGAAGTATATTTTGATGATTGGACTGTATTTGCACTAATCGACAAACATATAGGAGACTTAAGACTGATGTTAGAGAAATGTAGGCAGTACCATATTTCTCTAAACTTGAAGAAATGTATATTTTGTGCACCATTTGGTATTTTGTTGGGTCACATTGTTTGCAGACAAGGCTTGATGGTAGATCCTGTGAAGATCCCCATCATTGTAAATCTTCCAGCACCCAACTCAGTCAAGCAAATAAGGACAGTACTTGGTCATACCGAGTACTACAGAAAGTTCATCAAGGGCTACGCAAAGATTACAGCACCAATGGAGAAATTGCTAAAGAAAGATGTAAAATTCCTATGGAATGAGGAATGTCAGCAGAGTTTAGACATACTTAAGGAGAATATGGTTACAGCACCCATCTTAGTATTTCCAGACTGGACTAAGCCATTTCATGTACACGTGGATGTGTCTGGCATTGCACTAGGGGTTGTTTTAACACAACCAAGAGAAGGATATATTGACCATCCCATCGCATATTCCAGCAGAAATCTATCGACAGTGGAAAAAAAATACACCACAACAAAAAGAGAAGGCCTAGCTATGGTGTATGTGCTCCAGAAGTTCAGGCACTACCTGTTGGGTGCCTCGTTCAAGATGTTTACTGACCATTCCGCCTTGAAGTATCTGGTCAATAAGCCAGTGTTAGGGGGGAGAATCTGTAGATGGTTACTTCTCTTCCAGGAGTATGATTTTGAAATCATTGTGAAGCCAGGAAGACTGAATGCCGGACCTAATCATCTGTTGCGGATAGACTCAAGAGAAGAGCCAAGTAACCTAGACGATAATCTGCTAGATGTGCCGTTGTTTTCTGTCCAGATCGTAGATGAGTACTATTAAAAAAAATAAAAAATAAAAAATAATAATAATAATTGTTTTACGGAGGTGATGCAGAGTTGCATCGCGAGAGTGCGATGTTTCCCCGTGCCACGTACTCAGTTTTGCAACCGACAAAGGGCCAGTCAAGTCACCATCTGACAGGTAGTTAATGAGGAAATGACTGGTATATCTTACCATATATTTGGCAGCAGTATAATAAAATTTTCTAGATTTGGCAAATCTCCGATGAGACCGGCGCCTGTACACACACGCTTCGAGGGAAATTTGATCGGATTTCCTCATTTATTAAGGATCAGATGACGGGTGTGTTCTTGTCCAGGCATTGATGATGACCGACGGGTTCAGTCTAGATGACCGTTGCGTCCGGGATTATCGTATTGAGCATAAAAGCAGAAAATATTCAATTGGGACGGTTACATTTGCAGAAAAACCAAGAGCTATCGAGTAAGTTGTTAAGAATTCCCTGTGAAGAGCTAAGTTCTTTACAGAGTGCTGTGATTTTCAGAAGTTGCAGCCATGGCACGTCCACCATTTTGTACTAAGACGGTTGTGTTCGAGGAAGAACCTTTAGAAGACATACCGAGACGCTTCGACCTTGGTGGCCGTAGGTCCGCCTTGACGACGCCACCCAGGGTTGTGAAATTAAGTGCAGCACAAGTCAGACAGCCGCTAAGGATGAAGAATCAAGTGCCAGAAGTAGAAGTTGTCACCAAATTCTCTGCTAACGAGAAGAAGACCGCTGAGCCGACCATTGAAGATAAGAAAGCAGAGCAGAAGAATGATGAGAAGAAATCTCCCGCTAAGAGGAAAGTAAAAATGAGAAAAAGAAAGCAACGGGAGAAGGTTGCCAACCTATCTGATCAGCAAAGGGAAGAACAAAATATTGTGGAGGCAATGAAACGAAAATATGATGATCAGAGGCAGCATGTGTACCTGGAGGACCTCAAAGAGAAGAAAAGTGGAAGAGGACAGCAAACCCAGCAGACGGTAGAATTCCATAACGCAGACAAAGGCTTGTTTTCAGAACGGAATTCATGGTTTGTATCTCTTTCATATGCAAGGCTCCAGACTGAATGAAATGCTTGAGAAGGCTGGAAGATACAGATTTTCCTTGTGATAAAAGTTCTAACCTAGATAAATAAGAAAGGATATCTGTGGAAAACATTTTAAACACTAGAATATTCTTAAAAGGTTTCAGGAGCGACGAGAGCGAGACCATGACATTGGGCAAGAAGGATAAGAGAGCCTGACGAACCAAGTTACAGAAACTATCAAGAGTGTGTCGAAGTGATGCAGAAGGAAGTTGCAGGACTTCGAGACAGGTTGCAAAGGAATTTGCAGGAAGCCAAGGCAAAGCTACAATAGGAGAATCCCGCTGGAAGTGGCTCGAGGACGAGCCACAAGTAAGTATTAGGGGACTATTAGAGCAGGGTCCCATAGCTACAGAAGAAGCTTCTAGTTTAGTGGAGAGATAATTTTTGGCGGAAAGGAGATAAGATAGAGCTACGATGCCATAGCACGTTTCCAGCTGCAGAGCAGAGCCGGAAACCATGTATTTTGAGATAGAGAAGTCAAGAAAGGCAACGGTACTTGAGCGGCTGAAAAGAGAGAGCTCACCCACTGCATTAAAGGCAGTGGCGGAAGACAGGATGGCTCAGCGACCCTCATAAAGGAGAAGGAGCAACGAGTCTGAAGCATTGAAGATGAAGGATAGAAAATCGAAGCGGTGCACAGTACCCATGATCAGTGATGGGAAGCATGGAAGACTGCAGAGAGCTGTGGTGTGACGGAAAGCGGCTACCTCAAGTACACATATGGCTGACTGTCACTAGTTAGGGTTTGGGTTACTGTTGGGATAGGCCCATAGTGTTGTAATGGAAAGACCTTCAGGCTGCCTGTAAAGGGATGTATTTTGTATTGTAAAAGGGTTGGTTAGTTAGACATTAGCAGATTCAGCCAGTAGTTAGTTGTTTTGTTGATTATTAGACAGTTGTAAAAGTCAAGCTCTGGTTCTGTTATTAGCGGTAGCAATCTTACTGTAACCAGTAGCTGGCTTATAGAGCATGCATGTAACGATCCGCAGGGATCGAAATAAAGGGAAGAGTATATTGTAGGAGATAAATATAGAGATAGAAAGAATATCTAAGAGAGAATATCTTGAGCTGCATATGCGGTGCAGTAGAACTGTGTTTTACCTTCCCCTGAGCTATAATAAAAACACAGTTCTGTGGATGTAACTTCCATCGTAGAGGTGAACCACGTTAAAATTCAGTGTTATGTGATTGGTTTATGTGTTATGTTTGCTTATGCATTTCTCAGTCATTTCATGGACTCTGTTTACAGTTTAATGAATGAAGGTGTTAATCAGTTCATAGTAACATAGAAGGATAAATATAAGTCGAAGCCTTTGGCATGTTATATGTGGTTCATTTATGCTTTGCGTGAGACAGTCACTAGTTGTAGTATTGAACAGCCTTGTATGTTAATTCTTGCACGTCGACACGAGCAACGCTAAGTGCGCTAAGCCGCAGAGGTAGGATATCATAGAGAGGTGATACCGCATCGGCAGAGGAGCTGCGGTGCGCGATACCGCAGGTTGAGGACTTAGCGTTGGGCAGGACCTGCGTGTTGCACTGTGCACTACGACGCGGTAAGGTTGGAGATATCGTGAGTCAGGGAAAGTGCGTGACGTAGAAAGGGACCACACGACATGGTATAAGGAATATCTTGCGGCTAGAAGAGCTGCGAGACGAGGAGATCGTGCAACGCAATCAGAAGATCACGCGACGCGCAGAGAAAGAGACCTTGCAGCTAGGGGAGCTGCAAGCCGCAAGTAGGATCGACACGGAAGCTGGTCCAAGACACTTGAGTCCTTGGCCAACCCATTAGAATCACTTCAGGTGAGACTTCAAGCCGCGTTGCGGTCTATCACCGTAAGGGCCAGTGAGCTAGGGGTTTTTTTGGTTGATTATAGTAAACCTGGGTCTGCCCATAGTAGCCAACAGGAGTTGTGAATGAAGCTACTCAATGTTTGTGGTTGTAGGGGTACTTGGAGAATCTGGGTTCGAATAAGGGTTTTCCACTGTCATATATTGTGACAATCAAAGCACCATTTGAATATTCACTGATCCAATTCAAAGACATCGAACCAATAAAATTGATATCCATATGCACTATATCAGGGAGCTTGCGCATGATGGTACCATTGCTCTACTCTACTGCGCATCTTCAGAGAAAGTAGCAGAAATATTCACCAAGGTGTTTTGTGAGAAGACTTTCAGTAATATCAAACCACTACTAGATATTTGTGATCCTGTGGTGAAGAATGATTGCTAACAATATTTCCAAAATTTTGTTTCATGTCCATGTTTAAGGGAGGATTTTACCACTGGTTTTTTTCCTCTTTCATTGGTTGTATGGACAAGCAGTACATAAAGGGTGAGTAGCCTTGTTTCTAAGACCTATACATTTCTGATATTTAATCATAAATTCAAGATTAAAAGGGGGGGGGTGTTATAATAATCAACCCATATTACCCATATTTTACATTAATTGATCATTTTTGTTTTATTCCTAGATTCGTAGATTCCTTACTATGTTAGTTGGATTCCACTTGCACCTAGAAGTCAACACATGCTAAAACTGGGTCATGGCGCACTTTGGAATCATCCTAGAAAGATTTTTATCTACTCTATTTTTATTCCTGGATTGGAAAAGCGCATTTCTACTTTTTCTGAAAGATGCCTTTCTTTACAACAGTTTTAAGGAAAAAAGGAAAAGCTAGTCTAGGAGTAACTACCTTGTTTTTTTTCCACATAATCCTCCTTCCTTTTCTCCAAAAAAAAGAAAGGATCTGATATATTTCCATCACTTATTATGTTTCCTATATGATTTATCCAATTCATGAGCATCTTCTTAGATTTGGAAAGTGTTTTATGAACCTATGGGGGATTTGACTGGTTTTGGTAAGCATGTTTTTTGACCAATTCTAATAGCATCCTTATGATTTCAAATATATGATATAATTATATATTTGGATAACATATTACTTGATGAGGTTTGATTATGTACACTTATTCAATACAGGATTGTGTTATGCTCCAATTCCAGTCTCCTTTTTTGTGAATTTTGCATGTTTGATTAGCAATTTTGTGAGTGTAATTGTTCTACTGCTTGGGTTAAATTTCCACATGAAAAAATGTTGTCACATATTGTTCATATGGAAGAAGAACATGTCATTGCAATATTTCATCAAAATAGAGAGACTAAATACAGAAAGCATGGCATGATCACCATATCATAACTAAGCATTTTGAAGTAAGAGGACTTGTTTTGTTGTATGACAACAAATTTTTGAAGAATACACAAAAAATGAAGATGTAGTGGCTAGGGCCATATGTGATCACGCACATCATGGAGGATGGAACGGTAACATTACATAATATGGATGGCATGCCAGTCATAAGAATGATCAATGGCAGTCGCCTAAAATATTACCATGTTGGCTGCGACACGACTGTGTAAGAAGGAAAATGTATGACAAAAAAAGAGAGAAAAATATAAAATATAAAAGGAAACTATTATGTCACACGTCTAGGGTAGGGGTATGCAAATCATAGTAAGAGTGGGAATGAAAGTTGGATGTCATTAAAGAATGGATACCCAAAAATATTTAGGAGGTTATGACAGCGACGCATCATGAATTCTAAAATTCCAAGGAGAATGGTGGCATGCTTTTTGGTCCCATTCATTGGCCTCGCCATAGCTTCCTTGATAGGTACAAATCAGAACTCAAGTGGGAGAGTAATGTTGTAATGCGTCAAATGGGAACCCCATGTGATTGACAAGAGGTTGATCTACCATCGAATGCTCACATGAAGGATGAGAAACTCCCTATAAATATGACCCTTCACCGTCAAGAATCCTTTTACCTGCATAGACAGAAGAAGAGCGAACCAGAGCTTGTAATTGAGAGAGCCGAAGCTAATGGTCATTTCCATTTTTAGCACCAGTGAGCAGTCCAATGTTACGATCGACTCACCTTTCCCTATATTTGAAGAGATTAAGTCCTTGTGGGTAAAACAGCAAGACAAAAAATAGAAAACAATGATGAGGCCAATTCCCAGACTGTTTTTACATTCAGCTCGCCCCCTGCTTTGGCCTCGGCTTTGGCCACTACTTCAGCCTCTTGTTCGACCTTTGAGTCGGCCCCAGTTTAGAACCCACCCACTGACCCATTAGTTGTAGGTTTATGACCATTTGTGTCAAAAAGGGACATCCCAGGAACATCAATGCCTCAGTTCAGGGTTCCAAAGTTATCAAAGAAGCGTAATGCCACTGAGAACATATATTCCAAGGATGCACCATCTTGACCACTGCAAAGAGATACGAGTGCCACCATAGAATATTAGAACCTGCTACTGGTGTATGTTCGGCCAATAAGAGTAGAGGCCCCTGAAGTGAAGCTTACAATGAAAGCACACTCCTCCTTGGTTTCACCCTAGCTCGCTGCTGGAGTGTCACTATTAATGAACATCAGCCGAAAGCTGCTGAAGGTCCAATTTGAAGATAATGATACACAGAAGTAGTCATACCTGGAGAGAAAAATATACATGGTTACAATTACATCCATGCCACCTAAGACACAATTAGTAGTTCCAATGAAATGGGCTTGAGGTATAGAAAGTGTGGGCTTACTTAAATTACTACACATGCCTCACTTTGGCCGAAATAAGAAAGTGAGTACATATATGCGACATCTCATGGTCTGCTTCCATGGAGGCTATTTATGGCTCAATAGACCCTATCCTATCAATGATCTCATTTTGACGATAATGAGTCTCCCGCGTCAAGGAAACAATCCTGCGTCATATGTGCATGCAAATAGAGACACGACAAAGATAAAGGAAAAATATGAACTCCAGCATGCAAATAGAATATTCTTGATTTCCTCTATAACTGAAAACACAGTGAGGTTCACCGCAATTATTTTTTCGTGCAAGATGCTACGCAAGATGCGACCCATTGAGTGCACTCTAGGGACAATGGAACTTGCGAAATAGTGCGCAGGATGAGTGTTGTTCAATTGGTTTCAATATTTATTGAATGAGCTACTGGAGGAGGCCGAGAAAGCGCAGGAGGAAAGTATGGCCAAATTCCACTACTCCTGGTTGCTTGTTTTAATTTATTTTGTTGTTTGTTCAAACCCACCTGATTACCAGCCACTATATTTCCTAGTAATTTACCATGGCTCCAAGTACTAGAACCTCTGGTAGGTCAAGGAAGATAAGATCCAGCAAAAGGAAAATAACATAGAGTTATTTTTACATGTGGAGGAACTATGAGAAGTAATCAAACACTAGCACAGACTGTGAGGTGCGACAGTCCAAAACTATGCATATTTCATAAGCTTCCAAGCTACTATCCATAATATTATCCTAGAGCCGCAGTAGGATCCAGAGAAATAAGCGTAGTCGATGCCATTCATGATTACTAACTCAGATGTGGAAGCGGCCATCCAAGACTGGCTTGAGGAATGGCATGTCCCAGTCAATGTGAAAATGGACCAAGGATATAACCAGGGAGATAACCAAGGAAATGGCCAAGGCAATGGCCAAGATAATGAATAAGGAAATAATGGGGATGATGGGAAATGAAACCAGTTGCAGGAGATAGATGATGATGATGATGGTAGTGACTAGGGCTCTGGTAAAGATGATGTCGAAGACACACCTATTGACGAGGATATGTAGAACCTACATAGACAACAGGAGAAGGATCATTCTTAGCTGCGACATAGGAAGCGCAAATCTGATAGAATGACCAACACTGTCAGGTTGGACGAGGGAGACATGAGCTTGCTTGCAAATCTTGTGGTAGAAGTGGCAAAGACCAGCCTTAAAGGTGTTGATTTATTTGTAACTTCGCAATGTATTCACTTGTATATATTATATTGTATTTCATTGTACCTGAATGTTCCTATCAGAAGAATCATTAATATAATAAAGTCATGTAAATTCATAGAGGTTAACCATCCATTGTAAGTCAGGGAAATAGTCCCCATAGTTGAGGGGTATTAGGGTTATTAGACTCTCCTAGACAAGTCATCCCTATAGAGTAAATTTTAAGTGGAAAACAAGTATCAATAGAGAGTGAGACTCTCTATTTGAAACACACACTCACTCAATTGTAGCACATGAGCGAGAGAGGAGGATCTTCCATAAGTGAGAGAGAGAACAACTGTTGGAGACCATATTTGTGTTTTTGGGTTTTACTTTTGCCATTGGTGCTCATTTTATCTCTAAGGAAGTTGTGGGGTTTTCTCCTTTATCGTTTCCCTGAGGAAAACTCTTTGTGTCTCTTGTCTCTTGTGATTATTGTTGTGCATGTTATTCTCTCAGATAAGATGCTAAATCATATTGATTAAATGATAAAATTCTAATATTGTATAAGAGCTAACCTGAGAAGAAGACACTATGTAGCTGTAGAAGCTAGGGTTTCCTAATTTTTGTGTGTCTCTCAATAGATCATCAGCAAAAGGAGGCTAGGTTAACTCTCCATTGAAGGGTGCATCTTTCTGTCGATGCAGAATTTGATTCTGAGCATTTTTAGCTTTTGACCTACCACTACAGCATGAAATTAGGGATTTCCACAGAAGTGGAATTTTTGAGTGATCCCAGCATAGGATTTGCTCTCCTCCTGAAAATTGAGGTTTAAAGACCAAGATCAAATATTTTTGTTGGGTATAACTCTGGGAAATTCAAACCCTAATTTTCCCCTGAACCAGAAAACCAGCACTGCAGAAGATCAGCTCCAGATCTAGTTTCGACTTCTCAAATTGGTAATATTTAAATATTTTGTATCTCCATTTGAGGTTCTCAGTTAATATTTCTCATCACACCAATATTTATGAAAATATTGAAGGATCTTAAAACTTTCGAGCATGGAAGTATATGATCTCACTGGTTCTTGAAGAAAATGAATTCTACACCTACATAAGTGGAGAGGTTCTAGTTCTAGAGGGTAATGAGGATAATTCCTTACACAAGAAGAACTTGTTCAAGGCCAATATTATCATTGCTGATTCAAACAAGGATCACCTTATACCACAAGTGTCTTCCCTAAAGACACCCAAAAAAATGTTTGATTCCTTGACCAAGCTATTTTAAGGAAAGAATATAAATCGAAAGACTTTGAGAAATTAGTTGAAGAATGTAAAGATCCAGAATGTAGACACCATATAGTCATACTTTACAAGGGTCTCTCAAATCAAAGAACACCTTGAAGTAGTGGATGAAGAAGTAGAGAATGCATAAATTGTGATGACCACCTTGAATGGTCTCCCTAGTTCACGGGACTCCTTCATTCAAGGCATTTGTGCTAGAAGAAAGCTAATCACTTTCATTAGGTTGTGGGAGGAATGATCAAAAGAAGAATCTTGGATAGTAGATCGATAACAAAAGATGGGAGATAAAGATAAAGCTCTCACAACACACACCAATAAAATTAGAAGGGACTACCATCATCCCAATTGTAAGCATTCTCGCCAGAATCAGAAACATAATCCTAGAAGATATTGTCGTGATCTATCTAAAATCATATGCTATACATGTGACGAGAAATGACACCTTGCTAGAGAGTGTCCTAGAAAAAAAGGAGGATCTCACAAGAAGAAGGGAAACAAAACCTGACATCATGCTCACACTACAGAGGATGGTGCACCTCCTAGAAATAGAGTCAAAGAATAAAGTGAAGATTCTTCAAGTGATCAAGAATATTTTTGTATTTCTTCCCTCACGGGAATGGTCACACATGGAAGCAATGATTGGCTCATAGATATTGGGGCTTCTAAGCATATAACAAGATTCAAAGAATCCTTTGGGAAACTATCTAAACATGAGTCACCGCACAAAGTAATACTTGGGGATGACTACCATTATCCCATAAAAGGTATCGGTGAATCATCCTATAAGCTAGACTCTATAAAGTCTATGAAGATGAAGGATGTCTTGTTTGTACCAAGACTAAAGAAGAACCTTCTCTCCATCTCTGCATTGGATGCAAAAGGCATGAGGGTTTCATTTGTAGATGGCCAAGTCCTTATGTAGCTAGAGGGAAAGACTATATATGATGCAATAGTGATTGGAGAGAGAGAGGGAGGATTATAAAAATTAAAGGGCCAACCAAAACAAGCCTTCGTTCATGACTTAGTAGAGCCAAGTGAAATTTGGCATAGAAGGATTGCACATGTGCACTACAGAGCACTACTACTTGCAAGCAAAGCTATTGAAGTTCTTCCAGATATACAGACAAAACATGAAGGTGTTTGCAAAGGATGTGCGAAAGGAAAGAACAAAAAGAAGACATTTCCAAGTAGCGAAAGCAAGGCAAAAGGAATCTTGGAATCATCCACTCTGATGTATGCAGGCTGATGTCATCTAGCTCATTAAGTGGGTATGTATATTATGTTTCTTTCATTGATGATTTTTTTAGGAAGACATGGATATAGTTATTGAAAAGAAAATATGAAGTATTCAGTAAGTTCAGGGAATTCATAGCCGTGATCGAGAACGAAACAGAGAACAAAATCAAGAACTTTCGATCAGGAAATGGCAGAGAATTCACATCAAATTAATTCAAGGAATTATGTAGAGATTTAGGGATTAAGAGGGAGTTGACCACTCCATATAATACACAACAGAATGGGGTTGCAGAAAGGAAGAATAGAACAATTATGGAAGAAAAAAGGGAAATGCTTCATGATTAAGATCTTCCCATGCATATATGGGTAGAAGATGCTAGGACAAATGTGTATGTAAATAACCATACTCCACATAGACTACTTGAGAACAAGACACCTAAAGAAGTATCCTCTGGTAAGAAACCAGAAGCTAGTGATCTCAGGATATCTGGCTGTCTAGTATACATACACATTCTGAAAGAAAAAAGGACAAATTTAGATCCTTCAAGAAAGAAGGGTATATTTATGGGATATAGTGAAAGCTAAAAGGATTACAATATATACTTCCCATGATTCAAGAAGATAGACATCAGCAGGGATGTGACATTTGATGAAGACTTATCTTACAACAAATCCAAAAAAAGACCTATTGCAGAACTTGAAGAAATATAAGTACCAGGGATCCGATATACAACTATGAACAAAGCAACTCTAGAAGAAGATAGAGAAATAGAAGAAACTCAGGAACATGTATATCCACCCCAAGAGAATATTCCTTACAAAATAAAACCTGCATGGGTACGAGAGGTTATCCAAGGTGAAGAGAGATATGGGGATATAGAAGAAATGTAGAGAGAAAGGAAGAGAACTAGGTCCTACTCTAGTTATGTAGCCCTACAATGTGACATCATTGATAAAGAACATTCCAAATATGAAGAAGTAGTGGAAAAGAAATAATGGAAGGATGATATGATCGAGGAGTACTTGTCGATCATGAAGAATGATGTTTGGGATGTGGTCCCAAGACTAGAGGGGAAGTCTGTTGTGACTTCCAAGTGGATCTACAATATCAAGCATGCTACAAATGGAATCATAGAGAAATATAAAGAAATATTTGTGGCACATGGCTTCTCCCAAAAGGAAGGGATATATTATGAAGAAACGTTTGCACCTGTAGCTAGATACACTTTCATCAGATCAATATTTTCTCTGGCTACAATGATGAAATGGAAGATACACCAGATGGATGTTAAGATCGTGTTCTTGAATTGTGTAGTGGAAGAGGAAGTGTATGTGGAGCACCCACTCAGATTCAAGACTCATGTGTGAAATTGAAGAAGGCCCTGTATGGTTTGAAATAGGAACCCTAGACATGGTATGATATGATTGAAAGCTTCTTGAATAGCTTGGTCTTTACCAAGAGTAAAGCGGATTCCAACCATTACTATAAGGTTGAGCAAGGGAACCCAGTGATACTCCTACTGTATGTGGATAACTTATTTGTGATAGGTGAGGATGGGTTCATTGCGGACACGAAAAGGAAGCTTCCTGCCAAGTTCAAGATGAAATAATTGGGTATGATGCACTACTTTCTAGGAATGGAGGTGTGGCGGAATGCATATGGAATCTCCGTGGGACAAGGGAAGTATGTAGAAGAGATATTGAAGAGGTTCAGGATGATGGAATGCAAGGCCATGAACACACCTATGGCTTCAAACCTGAATTTATTGAGTGATGCTTGATCAGATTCGATTGATGCTATGATATATCGTCAGATGATTGGGTCATTGATGTACCTAATGAAAAAAAGACCAAATATTTGCTTTGCTGTGAACACATTGAGCCAGTTCCTAACGGATCCGAGACATGTTCACATGATTGCTACAAAGCATATTCTGAGGTACTTGAAGGGTATAGTTGACTATGGGCTCAAATATGAAGCAAATAAGAAGATTAACCTAGAGGGTTATGTGGATTCGGATTGGGAAAGAAGTTTCATTGATAGGAAGAGCACTTCAGGGTGCTACTTCAGTATGGGATGAGGTGTGATCTCTTGGTTTATCAAGAAGAAGTCCTGCATGGCACTAAGTATAGCCAAAGTAGAGTATATCGCAGCTTGATCACCTAGTTGTGAGGCAGTATGGCTGATGAAGCTAGTATCTGATTTGTTTGATCTGTAGTTGGATGCTACTTGTATATATTGTGACAACCAGAGTTGTGTGAAGTTGTCAGAGAACCTGGTGTTCCATGACAAGTCAAAGCATATCGAGATAAAATATCACTATATCAGGGATATGGTGCAAAGAGGAGCAGTGAAGCTCTAGTATGTTGTAACGGACAAGCAGATAGCTGATGTGTTGACCAGGCCATTAGCCAGAGTGAAGTTTGAGTACTTCAGGGAGAAGCTTGGTGTTCTACATATCAAGGTTCCTTCCAAGGGGAAGTGATGATTCTGTGTACCCTTTTGACATGGTGGTAGGATTGGTTCCTCCCATGGTAAGATGTAAGTGTTGTTCCCTTCTGACATGGTGGTAGGATTGGTTCCTCCCATGGTCATATGTAAGTGATGTTCCCTTCTAACATGGTGGTAGGATTGGTTCCTCCCATGGTTAGATATAAGTTTTGAGACCTAAAACCAGCATGAAAAAGGGTTGGCTCTATAGAGGAAGACCTTGCAAAGACCAAGGCCTACAACCAATGTGAAAAAGGGTTAGCTCTGTAGGACTACAACTAGCATGAAAAAGGGTTGGATTTGTAGAACTACAACCGACATGAAAAAGGGTTGGCTATGTAGAGGAATACCTTGCAGAGGCCAAGTCCTACAACTATCATGAAAAATGGTTGGCTCTGTAGAACTACAACCGACATGAAAAAGGGTTGTCTCTGTAGAGAAAGACCTTGTAGAGGGAAATACCTACAACTAGCATGAAAAAGGGTTGGCTCTGTAGAGCTACAACCAGCATGAAAAAGGGTTGGCTCTATATATGGAGAACTACATACATCATGAAAAAGGGTTGGAACTATATATTCACATCCAACATTAAAAAGGGTTGCCTCTGTCAATGAAGACCTACATGGAGGCTAGGCGTACAACCGACATGAAAATGGTTGGCTCTGTAGAACTTCCTATGACGAGTAGAATTGAGAGATAGCACCATTTGCTCGAGATAGCAGGAGTAGTGATGATGATGATGATCCAACTTTGATGATGATCCTATGATGAATACTTGTGTTGATGAACTATGTCAACATAATACATTCCTAGTTAAGAGGGAGTGTGGATATATTTGTAACTTCATAATGTATTCACTTGCATATATTATATTGTATTTCATTGTACCCCAATGTTCCTATCGGTAGAATCATTAATATAATAAATTCATGGGAAGTCATATACGTTAACCCTCCATTGTAAGTCGGGGCAATAGTCCCCACAGTTGAGGGGTATTATGGTTATTAGAATCTCCTAGAGAATTCGACCCTGTAGAGTAAATGTGAAGTGGAAAACAAGTACAAATAGAGAGTGAGACTCTCTATTTGAAACACACACTCACTAACTGTAGTGCTTGAGTGAGAGAGGAGGAGCTCGCACAAGTGAGAGAGAGAACAACTGTCAAAGATCATATTTGTGTTTTTGGGTTTTACTCTTTCCATTGGTGTTCGTTCTATCTCTAAGGAAGTTGCAGGGTTTTCTCCTTTAGGGTTTCCTCAAGGAAAACTCTTTGTGTCTCTTATCTCTTGTGATTATTTTTGTGCATGTTATTCTCTCAGATAAGATCCTAGATCATATTGGTTAAATGATAAAAATATAACAAAAGGTATTGGTAAATAGTAGATGAAATTAACCAACGCACTTGCCACCCAGGTTAATAAGCTCACTGAGGCTATTAATGAGGTAAAAATCATAGTTGAAGTTGAGACATATGGCGTTGATCCCAGTGATACATTAGCCATGGAACTGCTTTTGCTGCCACTCAAGTTATAATTTCAAGCACAATTAGTGGAAACAAGAATGCAGGCATTTGACGATGTCATCCAGGTGATGGGAACACTAACGTTAGATTTTCCCAAACTAGCATTGGAAGAGGTATATGTTTTTCAACATGCGTCTGCAACTGAAATTCGCATTAGAGAAAATTCTTTGGCCTCTCAGGATCAAAAGAAAAGAAGGAAGGAAAAATTATGCAAGGTCCTTATGGAAAATGAGCAAGATATTGAAGCATGCAAAAAAAGTAGGACTACACTATTTGAAGCCATCAAAATACCAGTGGCAAAGTTCCTTATGGAAGAAGGATAGGAAGATGAAGACACAGCCACAAATGTTGGTCGACTATCTAGGATTGCGACAGACCTAAGGAAGCAGGTCAAGGATTTTAAAGCGTAGAAACAACCAAACACACCTCCTAAGGTGCTAGAAGAGCATAGGAAAACAACATGTGAGGCTATTGAGCGAATCAAGCAAGGTGAAAAAATCTGAACTGAAGCAGTCGATGCTGTCTCGACGATGTGGGAATTTATTCTAGAAGATGAAGCCATGGAGAAAATCAAGGAAGATGCACGAAAATATGATTTAAAGATCATTGCAGTTAAGGAAGAAATGAAGAAGTTTTCGATCAAATAAAAGATTGCAAAGGTCATCAAGTTGAAGAAATTGCAACATCAAGTCAAAACCCTCTATGACCAAGAGCAGAAAACAAATGAGGACGTCATGTCACAATAGACAAACGAGGAATGAGTTATAGGTCTCATTCATCCTGTACAACAAAATCTCCAACTTATCACTTAGCCACTGGAAGAAGAACCTTCAGAACATATCAGTTCTAACCATGTGGAACAATTAGCAAAGTAGGAAGAGAAAGTAGGGAAAGAGGTTTCTTAGGTAGAAGGAATTTTGACGGAATTTCGGGACAAGGTTGGTCCTGTGGCGTAGCCAGCGATAGAACAATAATAAAAATGAGACCTGCTTAGTGGCTCAGATGAGACACATGTGAATGTTGGGGGCCTGTTGGGCTAGGAAAGAGCACAAGGAAAAAATCGAAGTGCAAGCGCAAGAGGAAAATTCGGCATGCAATGGAGTAAAGGCAAGTAAAGGAAGGAAAGGAAGCACAGAAGAAAGAAAGTTGTGATGAGGAATGGTGTGAAAAAGGAAAATCGAGACTTGAGTCAGTGAAATATTGGTAGGTATAAGAGTAAAGGATGGAAAGAAACAGGTTAGAATACCATAGGATTTCGAGTTGATGGAAGACTAAAGGTCGTTTTTTGTGGCTAGTTATGACCTGTACAAGAATACTGAAAAGATGTTTCTGTGGCTAGTTATGGCCTATGATTAATGAAAGGAAGGAATCTTTTCCGGCCAGTATGGCTTGTAATAAATGTATGAAAGACATTTTTGAGGCTACTTATGATTGTAATAACTGATTTGTACTCAGTCGACCTATGCGGTCTTGTAATATCTATAAATAGGAAGAACCTATTATGTATAAGGATTTGGTTTTTATTCAGAGAATAGTATAAGTATTTTGAGGAGATCGGGGAGAAGTATGATAGTAGAAGGAAATTGAGCTATGGATCTACAGCTGAGTGTGTAGATAGTAGAGTAGAAGAGTCAATCTATAGCTGATTGCATGGATAGTAGAGTAGAAGAGTCGGTCCAAGCTGTGTGTGGATCAATAGGAGTAGTTAGAAGAATAAAACAGAGAACATGAGAGAAAGAAAGAGTCTGATCTAAATTGACATATCTCAAAATAGTTTGCAAGTCATATACTACAAGGTGCCATATATTTCTCATGCCAGATGAAGAGAACCTTGGTGGTTTTACCTGGATGGGTTTCCACATTATTTCCTTTGTCGCATGAATGTTGAATGTTGAATGTTGAATGTTGAATGTTGAATGTTTGATTATCTTGCATTATTTATGGTTATTGCTTGAATGAATGTTGTAATATTGATAAAAGTAGTGAATGAATGAATGATTAAAGCATTGTCGAGCACGGTGTATTATTTCATGTTAAAATATTGTTAAGCTATAATACAAGCACTACATTGTCATTTACTATTAAGGAATCATCTGTGTCGAACAGTTGCACCATTTTTTAAGTTTCCTAGGACAAGGTTTTGTAGCATGCAAGATGTGTTGCATCGTTGCGCCACTATCGAGTAGTAAAAGACTCCATCCTCCAAACTCTATTGACCACCTTGGTCATGTGCCAAGGGACTGTAATCCCTCGCCGACTGCGGAAACATGGTTCTGGAAGTTACACATTAAGATATCTCAGGTGAGACTGCAACTACCACGTAGGTGTTACCAGCTAATCTTTCTCTATTGAGCTGATGTCTTTGGGTGTTTTTTGGTTTGATACATGGGGGCATCACCTAGGGACCAATATGATATAACGTTCGTTCATATTGGGGGGTTAAAAATAAAAAAATTACAAACCAATATATTGGTGGTCTATTAGGGGTAAAAAGGGTTTTTTTTAACTATATAAATATGCAATATGATGGGGAATATTTTATTTCACAATGTTGCTCATGCCTCCACCATAATACATAATCCTGCGTGATGCTGCATCACTGCATAGGGTTTTCCTGTGGTTTTTCTCGGGTTTTCTCCATCGTATTTTCTGGATTTGGAGGGCATTTTTCCTAGTGCATAGTAGTGTTGGTACTCTAGTGCATAGCATATTTTCACCATTTTTTTTCCACCGTGGTGCATAGCAATGTTGGTCCTCTGGTGCATAGCATTTTTTCACCGTTATCTTCCACCATTTTCTGGTCATGGGTTTGTGGTGGGTTTCTCTGGTGCATAGCAGTGTTGGAGGAGGAACATTGGAGAGCCACCGCATAGAATTCTTGGAGGTAATGGATACTATGTTTAATCCTATGATTAAAAATTCCTTTTAATTATTTTCTTTGTTGGGGGCTCTGTTCCACATAGTTGAGTGATTCTTTGTTGGTCGACTGATGTCTTACATATCTACTTGTTAACACCCAATTTGAGGTAGTGATGGGTAATTTTTTATGTTCCCATTAGTGGGGAAGTTCCTGCTAAAAAAAAAATTTCATTTGACTTAGTTTAACGTGGCTAGGGGGAGAAAGAAATGATAGGATTATGGGATTGCTAGTTGCTGCTAATTTATATCTACTTATAATGGCTCCAGTGGTTAAATCTATGGTTAAATATTTTTTCAATCTAGTGTAGTACTAATCTGGAGGGTAGTATACTTTGATTTAAAATCAATTCCATATTCTATTTCTATTGGTTTCAAAGTAACTTTAATACTTACCCCACGAGCCTCCTTTTGAGCCGAAAGGTGAAGAAAGGTTCATGGTAGTCTAATTAGAAAATTGTGGTTTGCTTATCTTTTTATGTTTCATTTGCTATCATCATTTTTTTCAGCAACCATAATAAAATCAACCCCTCCTTGATTCCCTGATTGAGGTCCACTTGGACCAAAAGAGGTTCCTGGAGGGTTTTTTTTTGAACAAGAACATCCATCTCAAAATTTACTAAAATTGACAAGACTCCGGTGTGTATGCTCTGCACTTGGATGCATTTCATCCGATCACTCAAGCTGCATCAAAATCACTTGAGTGACTAGTATAACTAGGATTCACTCTCCAAAATTGACAAACCATCAGGTGAAAATCCAACACCTAGATCAAACCATTATGGTGGAAAAATACCCAAAGGAAGCGGGAACTCCTAAAAAGTGACCTCGGGGCGCCGATCTCTATCACACCCTAAGGGGTGCGTTATGAACAATAGCCCCAGAGACTCCATTCAACCCACATATTCCTTGCAGGTAGTCGTGAAGGTTTAGTTTTGTACATACTCCAAGTACTCTTAGGTACATCTGGATTCCATCCCTTCTCCTAATTTTAATCAACTCATATTTCACATTAACTTAAAACGTACCAAGAGGCAATTGCAAAACATTCACTCCAAGCACATGCAAGTACATTGATTTTCTNAACATCACCATACTAACTAATTAGCCTTAGTAACTTAATAGGGTCTAACCCTCTTGGCTTCGTTAGGTGTTGAGACTAAACGGAGGAGTCAAGAATAAGGTGACAACCTTGACTCGAGACTTTCCCCCAAGGACACACCGAGTGGCTTGAAGATTTCTGCCATGTGACCCAGGTGTGTGAAAGGAAACAACACTTTTTGGTGCCGAGATAAATATTTTTATTCCCGGCTATGACTTAGCTTAACTTTTTTCTAAACAACTAAAAAGATACAAACTTTTGATTGATCTAGTCTTTAAAAATAAAAAATTAAAATTAAAACTCGATACATCTAGCGACTCCACTGTCTAACATCCCTCCAAGAATCTCTACCCGAAGAAACCGCCATCAATTATTTAATCCTCTCCCTGATCCTGAAAGGTTTATTAGGGAAATATTGAATAGGCAGACTTCTCATAGAAACCTTGAAGATTTAGGAGACCAATCCCTCTCAGATATCCATCACATATTTGTAGAGAGTCATGTTCACCAATCTCAAGAAATGACGGAATTATTCAAACCCCTTGACTTTTCTCAGATAGTAGGTGCTCCCCACGCCATTACAAAATATGCTATTAAGAAGCTCCCTGTGTCTCAAGGAAATAATGCCATTAGTGCCAAGTCTCACCTTCGAAAGTTTGAACAACACCTGGTTAGTTACTGCAATGATGCCGCCCATGACCGTGACGATGTCAAAATGAAGCTCTTTTCTTTATCCTTAGAAGATGATGGTAAAGAATGGTACTTCGACCTAGATGATGATTCAGATAAAACTCTTAGTAAATTCCTAAAGGGTTTTAAGAAGAAATGGGGAGAAAATAAAGAACCAAGACATCTGCTTGCTTCCCTTCATAACATAAAGAACATGGAGAATGAGACCATGGATGAATTTAACACTAAGTTCAGGCGTGTGGTTTCGGACCTCCCCAAAAAAATCAAGCCAAAGGATGCCTCCATCCTCATATCTTACATCAAAGCTTTCACCGGTGATTTGAGGTACCAATTAAGAGACAAAGAGCCAACCGATCTAAAAACTGCTCAGGAATTGGCTGAGAAAATAGAAAAGAATATGCAGTCTTCAGGAAAATCAAACATTCCAGGTTACACTAGGGGAAACACTTCATACAACAAAGAAAAGGGAAAATTCGTTGAATCAGAAGAAAAGGGAGCCTCTAAAGATCCCATGGAAAAGGTAACAGACATGATAAAAAAATTATTTACTAGTCAAAACCAACTTATGTCAAATCAGTCCTCACAACTGAATCATATGCATAATAGATTGATCACAATGGAAATAAACAAAGGACCTAGGAACTTTCAGCCTAGGTAGATCAGATGTATCAAAAGAAATTTCCTCAATAAGAACCTAGGAGTCCAAACCAGTTAAACTCAGCTAACATGGTAGAAGAAGTAATTCCATGGTGTAGACCCTATGAACAATTCCACCAGGAAAGCACTTGCTATGTTACAAATGAAGTCATGGAACATGGAATTTCTAAGGTTAGTAATCAGGAAACAAATTCAATTGAGCCTGATCATATATACATGGTAGGCCAGGCCTACCCTTTGTCACCATCTAAATAGTACAAGCATAAGAATGAAACCATTGCAGAATCTTATAGTGTAACTTAAGATGAAAACTGTAATATAGATGATGGGACTCCTACCTTATGACCTTTTCTCTGAAGAAGATGAGTATGAAAATGAGGACAAGTATAACTTGGAGCATGATACAAGTGACGAAGACTCCCTTATCCCCAACAAAGATGTTGATGGGGATTCCTAGACATTCATGGAAAATCCAATCTATGACATGAATAAAGAGGAAAATAATGAACCAAAAACTTTTGATGGTTTTGTTGGTTTTTATGTCTATGGCATATCTAAAGGAGACAGCATGGACCATGTGGCCTTGGGAAACTTTGATATGAAAAAGGAGCATGCAGTTTATCCACATGATCAGTTTGAGCCATATATCAGTATCAGTAATGAAGACAAAGAGAACTTGATATCGGAACTTGATATCAGCAATGGGGAATCCATCGCATCTAACATAGATGATGGTGATGACTATTGGTATTTTTGTGGATATCTTATTAAGAATCCTATTTATGCTATATCCAGCAAGGGGAGTGTCTATTTAGAAATTTGTGGAAGTCCAATCTACTATACTTCCATAAAGGGAAGCATGGATATGGAAACCTTGGAAAATCCTAGTATGGAAAGGCAATATTCAAAACTCTTATATGATCATTCAGATTCATATCATGTAGAGTAGCACAAGGGTATTAGTAATGAAGACATTGAGAAACAATATTGTGAAAAGTTAGATGTGATGCAGTCAATGGATTATCAGTCTCATCCATCTTTTTCACATATAGAGGTTCCTTATGATTTGGAGTTGCTTGGGGCTTGTGCAACAAGTTATCATTTGATAAGCCCTGGTGATCAATATGATGATGTAGTCAGTCTGCCTCATCATTCTGATTGGCATATAAGTCCTATCTAGCCATGGATAGAAGCAACCTGCATGAGCACATACAAGTTGGGAAAGAATTTTTATGACATTATTCATGCCTATGATCTCCCATCCATCCCGCCCATTCTGAATCATCACGTAGGTTTGCAATTCCTAAATAAGGTATCCTTACTTTGGCTGGTAACCAAAGACAAGGAAATTTTTTTATGTTAATAAAATGCTTAGGTGGTTACATTGGATTCCTGATTACACTTAACCTTTTTTATATCATGCTTAGAGTAGGAAAATAAGCTCATTGAAAGATGGCATTTACTTTCTACATTTCTATTGTATAATTATCTATAATAAAACTTTGCTTCTTTTAGTTAGTTACATTTATTTTGTTTAAATAAATCAGCTTAATGGTTCATTTGTTTTTTTTATAAAACTTGTGCTACTAAGGTTTTTCTTGTCAAGTTGAAATGTTTTTACAGGGTATATAAACCAGAGATTCTGGTGTTCTCATATCCTCTCCTTGCCTTAAAGACCAGATCGAGCACACCTCCCACAGTTGGAGCTATAATGTTACCACTTAAGTTGTACTTAGTGGTTTTTCATCAAGTGAGCCTGGTGAACCAAACAAGGATAACTTGTTCGGACTTCAGAAGACCCTTGGAAGTACTTTTGGGAAGTGCTTGTTGTACTATATCACATGTTCATACCCCATGGGGGAATTGTAATAAATGTTATAGCATGATAGTGTCTGTAAAAGAATCAGTCCCTTAGACTTTATTTGTCAATCCGATCAGCCTAGGGTGTTTTTTCCCTTGGTTATTATTGGTTGTTGAATAAATGACTAATAATTTCTAAGCTTTTCACTCCATACCTCAAAAGTTGGGGTGGTCGACTTGGCATTTAGGCCTATTGAGGTTATTAGAGTCTACGTGTCAATGTATAAACATGCTAGACATCATGGTCGTGTCGTATGAACATGTCTAAGTCCCATTAAGTTTTTTCAATTTTTCAATTTTTTAGTTTTTTCAGTGTTTTTTATTAAAATTTAATTTTTCCAAAACTTAGGCTATTTTTTAATAGTTTAATTGGAAAATTTGATTTTGTAATAAAAGTGGGCCAAATAATCTGTTTTAGTCATGTAGGTGCTCATTTTCAAGCTAAGAGCACCATGTAAACGCATGGCCCCACTATTTCCTAGTTTTGAGTGATTTTCCATCACTCAGGTTAGAAAGCCCCAAAAATCAATTATTGATTATTTTAATTAATAAAATGATGAATAATGGAGCAAATCCAGAATCATAGATCAGTGGCTTCTTAGCCGATTTGATTGAAATCAGCCAGATCTGAACCAGATTGACTGGATCTGACAAATCCTTAACTAAAGGAGGTGATCAAATCAGATCCAGAGTTGATCTTAAACATCCTTTATGGGGAATTTTTCCCTCCCTCTCTCCTCCACATGTTTTGGCTCATCTGGATGAGTTTTGGTGGATGCTTCAGTCAACAGGTTGAGGTGTCAGTCAGATCAGCTCTTTGATTGACAATTGCACTCAGCGAGACTCAGATCTGGCTCCGTTAGACATAGATCAGGAATTGATGGACTCTCCATCAGCTGATTTGATCTATTTCCTTGGGATTTGTGCCCCCCTGGGCTAGATCTCCTATTTTTTGTATAAATAAAGCACAAGATGCCTCTTCCAAGCTAGTTAGAATTGGAATTGAGGTGCTTCTGCTATTGTACGATTGTTATTGTTCATTTGAAATAAAGAGAAGCTTTGGAGGCAAGACGGTGTTATGCCATTTTATGTGTGGATGATCATTGCCATTTTTTACTGAGGTAACCTGTATCTACGTTCTAAATTTGATGATTGCTTGTGGATTCATTGCTAAGATTGATAATAAGCTTATTATAATCCTGATAGGAAAGGTTCTTTTCAATAAGTTTATTGGCCATCTCTTTCCTTTGATGCATGTTTAGAGATCTAGATTCAACATGTTCTATAAGTTTATATGCATGTTAGTCTGAATCTCTGTGTATGTACTAATTAGATCTCACAAGTATTTTGGCAAGTTTTTTTATTTCAATTGAGCTGCAGGTTCCTATATTGGAGAGGATGCTGATATAGTTTACTTCTTCACTCTCTCCAAAACATTCCAAAGGCATTGTCCCTCAACATTCTGCCTGAAATCTCCACGGTGGATCTTCAAGGCTACCAGCATTTCTCTCCTCCTTTTCCTCCTTCAAAATGAATTCTTTTACACGGTTAATTTGTTCACAGCTTTGATATTGTTTAGATCTATTATCTTAAAGTAAATTTAACATAGATCTATCTTCTCAAATCCCATAATCTAGATCTTGTTCTTAAAAGGTCCCATAAGCATTCTAGATCTAGCTTTAGGGAAATCATCCTTTTTGCCTCGAATTTTAAAGAGAATTTGTATCTTGCATGCATTAGATTTATGTTTTCTATTATAAAAGATAAATCTAGAAATCAGTGCACATCATATTGGCTTCCTAAAAGGAAATCCAATATCCCAAGGAAATTTTGCTTTCCTTGGTTCCCTTTTTACCTTTTTTAACTAGTTTTAACTTAGCTTTTTTCTGGTTAAAAGTAAGCTGACCCAAAGGTACTTTTAGAGTGATTTTGGGCATATTTCAGTCTAATAATATTGCTCATTTTTATCAAGTATAACATAAAAGAGGACGAGCTTCTATTCGAAAGTGACTTTTGGGCCTTCTGAATCCCCCCAGGGGTGTCCCTTTTTGACTGAAATCTTTAATTTTTGCACTTTGTAAGCTCTTGGTTTCATTCTATATAAGAATCAAGAGGAATCATATCATTTTCTTGATATTGTAACCTCTGGTAATAAAAATAATTAATTATAGGCTCTTTCGAGCCCATTCCCCATCCCCATTGGGGGGGATTTGTGTCCGTGTCATTTTTTGCTTTTCGTTCATCTTTTTTCAATCTAGCATAGTACTAATATGTAGGGTAGTATAATTTGATTTAAAATCAATTCCATATTCCATTTCTATTGGTTTCAAAGTAACTTTAATACTTACCCCACCAGCCTCCTTTTGAGCCGAAAGGTGAAGAAAGGTTCGCGGTAGTCTAATTAGAAAAATGTGGTTTTCTTATCTTTTTATGTTTCATTTTCTATCATCATTTGTTTCAGAAACCATAATAAAATAAACCCCTCCTTGATTCCTCGATTGAGGTCCACTTGGACCGAAAGAGGTTCCTGGAGGGTTTTCTTTTTAACAAGAACATCCATCTCAAAATTACTAAAATTGACAAGAATCCGGTGTGTATGATTTGCACTTGGCTGCGGTTCATCCGATTAGTCAAGCTGTATCAAAAGCACTTGAGTGAATAGTATAATTAGGATTCACTCTCCCAAATTGACAAACCATCAGGTGAAAATCCAACACCTAGATCAAACCATTACGGTGGAAAAATACCCAAAGGAAGCGAGAACTCCTGAAAAGTGACCTCGGGGCATTGATCTCTGTCACACCCTAAAGGGTACGTTATGAAAAATAGCATTAGAGACTCCATTCATCCCACATATTCCTTGCGGGTAGCCGTGAAGGTTTAGTTTTGGACATACTACAAGTACTCTCAAGTATATCTAGAGTCCACCCCTTTGCCTAATTTTAATCAACTCATATTTTACATTAACTTAAAACGTACCAAGAGGCAATTGCAAAACATTCAATGCAAGCACATGCAAGTACATTGATTTTATTTTAACTCCATTTTAAGGCACTGATTATTTTCTTGCTATATATATATATATATATATATATATATATATTGTGTCTCAGCATTGTGCTTTCATGCGCTCATTTTGTATCTTGTCATCTATGGTTGTTTATGGTTAAATTTCAAACTCTTAAGTAATTCATTCAGTTTAACATCACCATACTAAGTAATTAGCATTAGAAACTTAATATGGTCTACCCCCCTTGGCTTTGTTAGGAGTTGAGCCTAAATGGAGGAGTCAAGAACAAGGTGACAACCTTGACTCGAGACTTGCCCCCAAGGACACACCGAGTGGCTTGAAGATTTCTGCCACGTGACCCAGGTGTGTGAAAGGTGGCAACACATCCTATTTCACTTTCATCTTTGAAGATGATGCAAAAACACTACAAGACTTGTTAAGAGAGTGTACTCATTTTTGTAATCAACTCAACAAATTCATATGACTTGATCAATTATATTGCTTCTAAGCATATCTTTTCTTGGTATTTTTTAATGACACCACAACCTTCTTATTCCATGTTCTCTCTGCATTGCACTTGAAAATGAATATAGAGATAACACTAATGCATAATCTACCCCCCTCCAATGATTAGAGGCCATCCTTTATAGTGTTTGGGATGCTATCTTAAAACTATTCAATTAAAAGACCCATATACTTACAATTAGTTACACAAGGTTACTTCTAGAACTACACCCAATTTAGGTACTTCACAAATTTATAGTAAATGCCACATATATATTCTAGGATAGTTGGTTGGGAGGGAACGTTTCCCTTCATACCATATATGCATTGATACTACTTATAGAATTGGAATAATTATGTAGACTATACGTTTGAACCTTGTGTTGGAATTTTTATGCTCAAGGCCTTATAAAGTAGTGAATGTGTGTGAAGTGTGACATCCTTAATCTATGCAATGTTTCTATTCCATTTATAATAATCCAACTATTAGTTAAAATTCATGTAAATACAAACTAATAAATATTTGTAAAGACTAATTCATCATACTTTTATTTATGTGTGCAAGAGGCTAGGAAACTAACATTGATTTGTGAGCAAATGACCTTGTAAAAACTAGGCCATAAGGCATTGGTTTAAGGAGGTTAATAGGTTCAAAAAGTGACAAAATAGACACCCAACATTATCCCCAACCAATATTATAATTGTACTTAGATTTTATCTATTGGATGGCAACTGTTGTCCTTCAGTAACTACACCAGATCCTTCCCCTAGATTTCTGTGCACAACAGTGAGGCATGTTGGATGAGGGTGAAGTAGTGGTGGCAGGGATGAGGTGCAGCACTAATTAGGCATCTATAAAGCATAGCAGTCATCTAGGTGTGGTTGAGGATGCATGCATTAGAGAGCCAACATTAGCTTTCTCTTGTTGTAGAAGTGTTGTTCCAAATTTAGGGCAACACATGCATTTTCATTAGTTAAAGGTATTTTTTTATTTTGTTAAGGTCAGTTCTTAAATTATGAAAGTGCATGCATTGAGGGAGTGAGGAAGATCTGGGACAAGTTGCAGTTACCTAGGAGGGAGGCATATTCTTTCATGCATTCAATTCTCTCTTAATGGGCATTCTATTCATGGCACAATGATACATGTAGAGTCTAGGAAAAGTTAGGGTTAGGGTTTTCTCCTAGCATAGGGAACACCAGATGGATGATTGCAATTCATTTTAACATTAGCCTTTCTTAGTCTATAAAATAAAGGAAGTGCTCACTATGCAAAGATGACAGTAGGAATTTGTGAGACTTCAGTTTTGAGCTAGTGCATTGAATTTCTTATTTCTGAGTCAATATAAGAAGATGTGATTGAGAGTTCATATTTTTACTTGATGTTTGTTCTTTCAGATTGTATTTGTATGCAGGTTTAGTGTTCATAATTTGTTGTTTTGAGATATGTTAGTAGTTTTTAGTTTCCTAATTGTTAGGGTTTAGTTTCTAAGTGTAGATCTGTGTACCGTGTGCTGAAAATTAACATGGTATCATAGCATGTTATCAAACATATTCTAGGAGTTGTGTATGGAGTGAGATTCTCCTTGTGGGAGGGAGTTTTCAGATGATTTCATTGGGTGTTATACCTTAACTTTAGTGATTGAAGCTGATTTATCCCTGAAATAAGTGTTGGTTTACTATGGGCAGACTCGGGTTTACTGTAATGTACCAACAAAACCCCTAGCTCACTGGCCCTTTCGGTGACAGACCGCAGAACGGCCTGAAGTCTCACCCGAAGTGATCCTAGATGGGGTGGCTGAAGACTCAGGTGTCCTCAACTAGGTTCTGTAGCATCCTAGGTTTCTCTTAACTCTGGTTAACTAGTGGGATCTCTCTCTGAGATGTTGTTTCTCTCTTCCCAGCTGACTCTGCTATGGAACTGACTCTTATTGCATCGCGGCTTCTAGGACAATGCGCAAACTTTCTCTTCTACTTGACACTTTACCTACGATATCCCACACCATAGCTCCTCCGACAGTGCAATATCACCTTTCTGTGCTGCGATAGCTTCTATCGTAAGACTCAATAGGACTCTCCAACTCTCAAGGTCCAACGTCTTTCTTTCTGCTTATAATAGCTCAGTTAACCTTCACACGGGTGTTAAACAACTTCACTTAAGCTTCTTCGGTCTATTATTTTTAACATCTATTGCGCTCAACTTGCTGAACTAAATATACAAGAATCACTTAGCACTGTAACTATTACTGTGTGAATCAAACACTAATAAAATCATATACAGAATACTTAACACATTCAACTCGCATTTAACCTTATATTTTACTGCAACTGAAGGATAACATACATGAATTCATTAACTGTTAAGAAAAGCTCATGTAATAGGTAACAGATAGCAAATAAGTAAACACAATCACATGAAACAGTTGCACAACACACGGATTTTACATGGTTCACTTCCAGAGAAGAAGCTACGTCCATAGGAACTAGTTTTTATATTATATCTTGAGAGAGTAAACACAGTTCCCCTGCAACCTATTATGCAGCTTGAGATCTTCTGGGAAACTCCACGCACACAGCCGGGAGCCCTTCTCTTAGATCTCTTCTCTTCCTATATTGCTTTTTTATTACAATATTTCCTCTCTCTCTCTCTCTCTCTCTCTCTCTCTCTCTCTCTCTCTCTCTCTCTCAATCCTTACAGATTGTTACATTCATGCTCAAGGAGCCAGCTACTGGTTGCAGTAAGATAATACAGACTTAACAACAAAACCAGAGATCGACTCAAAGAATAGCTAACTGACCAAGTAGCTAATTGTCTATCTGAATGTCTGGCTAGCTAACTATCTAACCCTTCATAATACAAAATACATGCTTAAATAGGTGGCCTGAAGGTCTCACCATGATACAAAACTGTGGGCCCATCCCAACAGTAACCCAAAACCCTAACTGTGACAGTCATCCTATCTGTACTTTGAACTGTCGCTTCCCGTCACACCACAGCTTTCTACAGTCTTCCACGATGTCCGGCGTTGATCATGGGTATGGGCACCACTTCCTCGGTCGTTCCCCTTCTGTTCTTTGTATTCAATACCTAGGCCCATTGCTCCTTTTCCTTTATGAGGGTAGCTAATCCCTCCTGTCTTCACCATTGCCTTAAGTACAGTGGCTGAGCTCTCTCTTCTTGGCTGCTTCAGGTACTGTTTCCTTTGACTTTCTTGTCCCGATATAGTAGTTTTTCCTGTAGCTGCGGGGCCCTGCTCCAACAATAAGGCTTAAGCATCAAGACCTGTGATAGGTTGTTGGGTCTGATGGCCTAGTTTCCATAGGTATTGGAGTATTGTTAATGCATGAGAGGCATTCTACACTTGTGATAGGTTTTTCTTATCAATTTTTTTTCACCCTGACATCTTTGGTTGAGATGTTTTCTAGGAGTTCTAGGGATGGCCAGTCTAGGTCTTAGAGAGCGTGATCTGTTGGAAGGTGCCACAATATTCACTCTTTGGAAGTGTAGACATCAGATGTTGTTGGATGAGGTTAACCTTTGGTGTTTTGTTGATGAG
Source organism: Pseudotsuga menziesii (assembly GCA_001517045.1). Classification (NCBI taxonomy): domain Eukaryota; kingdom Viridiplantae; phylum Streptophyta; class Pinopsida; order Pinales; family Pinaceae; genus Pseudotsuga; species Pseudotsuga menziesii. Next base: position 835,234 of record LPNX010121326.1, read on the forward strand.
AAGGTTATAGTCCATACTAATCCCACATAGTTTTTGGAACACAACAACGAAGTGGACAGAGCGAAGAAAATTATCCTTGATTTTGTGAAGGTCCATTTCATCCCTCATTCCACTAAGAAGTTTTTTTTGTTGTTGGTTAAGTGCCCTTCCTTATTATCCTTTTGATTCATATAGAAATATTTTATATATATTGAGCCTAGATTCTTTTGGGATTGCCCCTTTTTACTTTGGAATAGCATGTATATAAATTTTATCCATATAAATATTACAATGTTTTTATTTAACTTTTGCCAATATAAATCTTATAAATCAAGTGTAATATGTAGTTTTTGTGTCATACTTGGGAAAGATGAATCCAAATGTTGGATAAAACTAGAACCATTAAATGAAGCCATGTAGTAGCACAAAATTTCAGTGTTCAAACCTTCTTGTACCAAATTACATGCACTGTCTAGTCAAGCCTTATAAGCATCTTCAAACAACCGAATACCTTATTATTGCACCTCACCACATATGATTCAATCTCATGACATGCATCCTTATACATATAATAATAGCATTTTGTAGATTGTAGTTGGTGACTATACACAAGTTGATGTTTTAGGATGAGACACTATGCAGTTCACTAATGGATGCATCAATGTTGTTTTCCTTGTTCTTGAAATATTTGCTAATCTACTCATTATTTATCAAATTTTTCACTTTGGTGATGGGCATACATGAAATTTACAACTCATGATGTGGTCATTCGAGCTCTATATAATTCATAAATTGTTGTCGCTTCTAGTAGGGCTGATCATAGTTCTCAATTGTGTACGTTTGATGGTTTTTATCATTCACATTTAATATTTAAAGCTTCTATGAAGATTTTTGGGGATTCATGAATATATTTGTTAAGCTTCTTTCCCAACTAGGCTCCTCTACATTTACACTGAAGCCATGGTTCACGTAATTAAAGTAGCACCAAAAAATATTGTTGGTGTCTTATGGATTCATAACACATTGTGCATCAATAAGGATCATAGAAAAAATGTAAACTTGGTATTACAAAGAGCCAAGATCTTACAAAATATGCAAAATGGACCATAGCTATTTGAAAAGACACATTTCTAGTAGGTTTTATAGCAGTAATTGAATTAATGATTCAGATCTGCAGTTTGAAGGAATTTACACATACATTAATTAATATTCGAACTGTAACTCTACACTAATAAAGAACATTGAAAATGGTTTTGAAATCATTTAACATCATTTCTGAAATCAACTTAACATCAACTAACATCTTTCTGAAAACATTTATTTAACATCAACTTGATTTATAGAAAGAAATCATTCATAGTTGATGTAGCAACCTAAGTCTCTCTAAAATTACATTTATATTTACAACTCAGTTGCTCTTAGGTAATCCCTCCATGTGTTGGATTAAACCCAAAGTGAGGGCAGTAGTTGCTTTGGTGACAATGATAACTCTTTTCAAGAATTAGGAATATGGATGGAATCAAAATATCAGGAATCTCAAATCATCCTTTCTTTCCCTTGATTTTTCTCATGTCTACAGAGAATACAACAAGAAGGAAGATGGCTTATCCAAGGAGGCACTCTCTATGGAATCTAGCCTCTTACAATTCACTGAAATATGTGAAGGTGAGATAGTGGGGAATGGATCGATGAAGCTTTTTTAATTTGAGCTTGACCTACTCTCTTTGACATCTTTAATGTTTATTTTTTCAAGAGTCTGGCAGAATTTAGATTTTTCACGTCCTTTGGATGTCTGAGGCAGACATTAATCTCCTCTTGTATCAGCTTCTTGGTAGGTCCATAAGTGCCTCCCTAGATAATCCATGGTTGGGTTCTTCTTGTATTCCTTTGCAGACATCTTTTGAATTTAGGATGAATATTGGATGTATTCCTTGGTATTTTGATCTTAGTGGTGAAGTTGGTTATCTGACCTCTCAATGTAGCTATCTAGAAGAGTCTCTAAACTAGATGTCTTTATATGAAGTTTGATAATTCATTTTTGGCATATTATAACCTTAAAAAAACATTTTATGCATCCTATTATATGCCCTTTTCTTACAACCTAAAAGGTGACCAATCCAATGTTGATAGAGAATAGTTCATAGCATATCTTCTACATAGCTAAATTATTTAATAGAAGAAGAGTAATTTTAGAACTATATTTAATACTAATTGTCGTTATATGAAGTTTGATAATTTTTTTTTTCATATTATATAACATTTATAAAACATGTTATGGTTTCTATAGTATATGTGCCTTGTTTAGAAAATGGTGACCAGTCCAATGTTATGTTAAAAAAGGATGTATAATCACATATCTTCTACATAGACACTTGTGTAAGAGTAATTCCAGCACTGTCTACATCAGTTTGACTAGGTCTACAATGTTGATGATAAAAGGAGTATGCATATTAAGATTATGATGTGAAATTAAATGCCTCCCTTCCAAAATCTTGTCGATTTCTCTTTGTTACCTATCATTAGAGATACAATACCTATTCACACTAATGTGAGATATTTAGGTCACTTAAAGTGTTATGGCTGCAATTTCATTGTGTTGTCGAGATGTGGAAGCTCTAACAACTACGTAATATTCATCAGGTGGATGAAAAATTGATCTCAAATATCTAGAAAGTGAATTTACGAGTTGTTGCATTTATGTAGGAAGTTTCTAAAATTACTTACTTGAGCTTTGTGAGTGACTATTGAACAAATTTATCTCTCCTTGGACCATTCTTCATTTATTAGGCGAGTTCACTTATTACTGAGTTTTTTCTCTTAACCCAAGGCCAAACACCATGGAGAATAGGGCTTAGGATTGTAGGTTGGGAATATTAGTCAATTAAGATGTTTTTATCATTTCCTAGAGTGGATTGTAATGCTTAGGGCATTTCCCTCAAAAAGAACAAGACTAAATTCCAAAAAGAACAAAGACCTTTGATCACCTTTATGTTTTTTCATCTCTTGTTTTGATCACCTTTTGATCTTCTGCAGGTACTTTGAAGCTGACTCTTCAGTTTGGGGAGGGCTATTTGAATAAGACACTAAAAATACATTTTGTTTCAAGGTGTTTCATCTTGATAGTAATATTTCTTCATCCTTTTTAGAGATTTGAATTGAAAGTGCATACCTTGCTTCCTAGCTCTTTGTTTTATTAATGAACTAATATGCATGTGTAAATTTGAATTACTTTTTTTTTCCATTTATTTATGGATGCACTCACCTCATTTTGTAGCCTTATTATATCCAAAATTTTGAAAAAATGTTATAATTTTAATTTATTTCTTACCTAACTAAAAGGTACATGTGGATGTAAATGCAGATGGATCCAAGTGATGTTGTGGACTTTGGAATTTTTATTGGCGAAGAGAATTGTCCCCTTGGCACAGTATAGTGTCAAAAGGGTTGTACATATGCCGATATCTATTCTAAAATTGTGAATGATGAAGTCGTTGAATATCCTTTTGTTTTTATTATTGGCTCAACTGGATGTCCTTTAAATGCAAAGGAATAGGAAAGAAGGAAACCTACAACAAAAAATGTAGGCATTAAGAGGAAAGTATGCACGATGGTTGTTGATACATTGGAATCAAATGTAATGGAGGTAATGCCAATCTCTAAAAACATTGAAGAGAATGTGGAGGAACCTATGCATAAACAACCAAGAGTTGGTAATGTGTCTGAGTCAGTGGAACAAGTTGTGGTTGATCCTAATGTATTGGCATCTTGGGAACATAAATTGAGTAGTTTAATGGAATATTTTGTCAAGGAGAAGCTAACACTAAAGGTATATTTAGAAAATGGAAAACCTAATATAAAGATCTATTGTGAAATTTGTGGTATTGATAATGGAATGGGGAAAGTATCATTCGCAGCATGAACAATTCATAACTTCAAAAACAATCATATGAAAATAGGGTTCCATCAACGTCAAATTTCAATGTTGGGATTTAATGAAATTCCTTCAAGTAACAAAGAAAAGAAGATAACAATGGCTAGAGATCAACTTGATATTGATCAAGCAATCAAACTTCTACATGAATTCAACCAAACACAAGAGCCTAATTTGTTCAAGGTGGTGGAAGCAACACTTACAAACTATGAGGACAAGAAAAAAGTAAGAGTGGAATGTACATGATGCAATAGATGGTTCTCTTTGGTGTCAACAAGTGGTAATATTGTTAGTTCTCTAAATGAACACATGAAATCAAAGAAGCACACTACTAATACTATAGTTGAGGCTTCACATGATACAGTTGTGTTGAGGAGTGGAGCAGTTGGGAGACCGAAGAAGCCTACCAATGAAAATTCCCAACAAAGTTTGTCTAAGTTCTTGATCCCATCACTACCATAACCCCACTACAAGTCCACATTCTTCTACTTCAGGTGTGGAAATTACCCAAGTTTTGATTTAATTTGAATTTGAATATGCACATTACTTTATTTGTTATTACTTGTTAGTAGTAGTTAGTAGATCATTAACCAATGTGTTTTTTCATCTTGTTCTAGGAAAAATAGCTCCCCCAATATTATTATGTTGGGGGTATCAGGATCCCTATCTTGAGAGAAGAGGGGGGAGATTGGACACAAAGGTTCTAATGCATGACCAACGTGGTGGAAAAATGTGGGCAATAGAGAAACATACCAGGAGAACACTAAATAATCATGGTACTGAATGCAATATTTATCGTACATACATACATATTCATTGCAAGAGGGTTTCTGAAACAGGAATACCTTTTGATTCATTGACATGCAATTTTTGTAAGATGATACCTAATTGTGATTACTTTCAAATGTGATTATATCGTGAATGAAGGAGCAACATGAAAAGACATGGGAGAGATACAGGGAAAGGGAGAAGGTTGGACCATTTGACTGAAACTGAACTCCAAATTGTTGCAAGAGAAGAAAATGCTACACATAGGTTAATAATGCGATATCTTTCATGGGAGAGGACAAAGGTTGCTACATTGTCTATTAGAATGGGTTCTCTAAGGGAAACATTGTTTAAATCTGTAGGAAGGAAGGATGTGTTCAAGTTTTGCAAGGATGTGTGTGAGGCTCATAAGCAAGGAAAATTACAAGGTAAAGATGTAGTTTGGGAATTTGTTCAAGATATATTTCACAACCTAATTCGCTCAAAGTAGGGTAGAACGTATAGTGCATCCATTCAATACATTTATGCGATGATTAAGTTATGGGGATGTCCTAGATTACATAGCTTTATTAGCTTGAATCTGGATGGCCCTTCGATATCTACGACTTTAAGGCAAGTTAGAAAATCATTTACATATATCCCATGGGAGCAAGAGTACATTTTTGAGACAATCAGAAAATTTTATGCTTCCTATAAATCCAAACATGGTATAGAGGGCCCAATTCCCATATGCCTTGCAGAAGATGAAATTGTTGTGAAAAAATATGTAAGGTGGGTAGCAAAAAGTGATACGTTGGTGGGTTTTTGTGGTAAGAAAGAAGAACATAAGTTCCAATCACATTTCATGGTGACAGTTGGTGAGGGTGCTACAGGCTATGATATTATTACAGATGCCTTCAACAATTGTGTGATTGGCCATTATGCATGTGTTATTATTGCAAACCCTTTACATGAGAAGCTTCCTCATTTGGTTGTGGTTGTTCATCCAACGTGCAGCAGGTTTGATGCAAATTTTGTCCATCGACAATGGGAAAAGGTAGAAGACCTATGGAAGAAACATGTGGAATATTTTCTAGGACCTATTATTGGCCATTCCTTAGATGGGGATAGTAGGAGAAGAATTCTTATGCTGAAGGATTATTACTCAATGACATGCATGAGATATCAAATTCCTTGGGAAGGGTGGAGTCTAAATGGGTTGTATGATGGCTTTAAATTAATAGGACTCCATGACCAAGATTACATCCACAATGGAAAAAATCTATTGAATCCTTTGTTTAGTGGTCGACGAGATCTGATTGTTGGAAAAGAGTTGATTAGTTTTAACCATATAAGAATGGTTTATAACAATTTTAAAGTGGATGACCACAAGCTTAAAATTGAGGATATAGAGAGGATTGATCACCAAAATTGGGGTTCAGCACAACACATTTATTCAAGGCATGTCCATAGGTGCTTGAAGGAAATGAGAAGCACAAGTGTCATGATAGAGAGGACATCGAGTAGAGAGACCTATCTAGCAATCTTTGCTGACTATATTGATATTTTTTCGTCTCCTAGTTTAACTCTTTGGGAAAGAGTGTGAAATTATTCAAGAGTCTATCATTTTCTCACCTTATGGCTATGTTGGGTTAGAGAATAGGAAAATACTAATGTCAACATTAATTTCATTAGCAAAGAGGCATATCAAGATCTGAAAATTTCTTGCCACTTTGTGGTTTTGTTGATGAGATTATTTCGTGATCAATACTCTAACTTAATGTTGAATTTCCATATGCTTATCTAAGACATTAGTATTTCATTTCATTTTCATAACAAAGTCATATAAACAGGATCACTGAAAGATAGACAAACACAACCATACAAAAGGAACACAAAGATTTATCCTGGGAAAACCCTAAAGGGAAAAACCCAGCAAAAGCTTCCTCAATATAGATGCCCCAAAAACATAAAAGATAAAACCAGCAAGGAGATCAAAGCTTGATCCTCCTCCTTCTCCAGCTACTTCTCTTCTCCACCAATGTGCTATACGAGTGAGAGTGTGTGTGTCAAATGAGGAGCACTACACCTCTATTTATATTCATTCGTTCACTTAAGTTAACTCATTTGACATGTAGGCTCGAGTTACACATGTAGGCTCAAGTAACCACACTGGGGTGTTGATGACCCACCTTTACAATTAGAGGGGACTACCTCATGACTCTTATTAGTTCTTTCGATTAGGAGCATCGGGGTACAATGTAATACAAGTGGTTCTCTCGGTAGGACCATTGGGGACCACAAAAAAGATACATATAGAATATTCTTCGAGGTTGCAATATTTCAACACTCCCCCTTAACGAGAAGGGTATTCTAAAACAACATCATCAACAATAAGAGTAGAGATAGGGGACATCATCAACATCAGTAGGGTAACACATCTATAAATAGTTGGAAGCTTTTTAACATCATGTAGTCTTCATCTTCAATCCTCAGTCTTCATCATCAGCAACATCTTCAGTCTTTGATCAGCAACATCTTCACCATTTTGATCTTTCAATTAGCAATGCCATCTTCAACACTTGGACCTTTTGATCAACAACATCTTCAACACTTGGACCTTTCGATCAACAACATCTTTAGCACTTTGACTGTTCGATCAGCAACAACATCTTCAGCATTTTGTCCTTTTGATCAGAAACATCTTCAGCATTTTGAATTTTTGATCAGCAACAACATATTCAGCACCTTGACCTTTCGATCAGCAGCAACATCTTCAGTACTTTGATCTCTTGATCAACAATATAATCATTAACACTTTGTCCTTTTGATCAGCAGCAACATCATCATCATCATATTCTGATCTTTCGATCAAAAACATCATCATCATACTCTGATCTTTCGATCAGAAACATCATAATCATAGTGCATCATCATCATACTCTGATCTTTCGATCAGTATGTCATCATCATCATACTCTGATATTTCAATCAGTACAGCATCATCATCATCATTGTTACCACCTAAGTTGTACTTAGTGGTTTTTATCAAGTGAGCTTGGTGAACCGAACAGGGTTAACTTGTTCAGACTTCAAAAAGACCTTTGGAAGTACTTCTGGGAATTGCTTGTTGTATCATATCACATGTTCATACCCCATGGGGGAATTGTAATAAATTTTCTAGCATGATAGTTTCTGTAAAAGACTCGGTCTCTTAGACTTCATTTGTCAATCCGATCAGCCCAGGGTGTTTTTTCCCTTGGTTATTATTGGTTGTTGAATAAACGACTGATAATTTCTGAGTTTTTCACTCCATACCTCCAAAGTTGGGGTGGTCGGCTTGGCATTTGTGCCTATTGAGGTTATTAGATTCTATGTGTCAATGTGTAAGCATGCTAGACATCATTTTTGAGTCATATGAACATGTCTAAGTCCCCCTAGGTGTTTTTCAATTTTTCAATTTTTTAGTTTTTTCAGTGTTTTTTATTAAATTTTATTTTTTCCAAAACTTAGGCTATTTTTTAATAGTTTAATTGGAAAAATTGATTTTGTAATCAAAGTGGGCCAAATAATCGGTTTTAGTCATGTAGGTGCTCATTTTCAAGCTAAGAGCACCATGTAAACCCATGGACCCACTATTTCCTAGTTTTGAGTGATTTTCCATCAATCAGGTCAGAAAGCCCCAAAAATAAATTATTGATTATTTTAATTAATAAATTGATGAATAATGGAGCAAATCCAAAATCAATAAATCAGTGGATTCTCAGCCGATTTGATTGAAATCAGTCAAATCTAAAGTAGATTGACTGGATCTGACAAATCCTTGACTGAAGGAGGTGATCAAATCAGATCCAGAGTTGATATTGAGTATCCTTTATGGGGAATTTCACCCTCCCTCTCTCCTCAACACGTTTTGGCTCATCTGGATGAGTTTTGGGACGATGTGTCAGTGTATGGGTTGATGTGTCAGCCATATCAGGCCCCCGGTTGACAAGTAGGCTCAGTTCAGCCTCAGTTCTGCATTGATGAACTCTCCATCAGTTGATTTCACTTGATTCCATGAGGAATTTCGCCCCCCCTAGGATAGATGGCCTGTAAATTGTATATATCCTGCTTGAGGCTCCCTCTTCCAAGCTAGTTAGAGCTGGACTGAAGGGCTTGCCATTGTAATACTGTTGTAATCTTTCGATTGTTGAAATAAAGAAGCTTTGGAGGCTAAATTGTGTAATGCTCTCATATGTGTGGATTAAGCATTGTCTTACGGCTATTGATGTTGCTGGATTTTCTCTCGATTTCTGGATCTGAACCCTGTCTGGCTTGAACGATTCAGCTGAATCAATAGGAGTATAGTTGGGCAAGTACGGTTACTTGTTTTTCTTATATCTCATAGAATATATGTTAGAAGATCTTGATTATACATGTTTAATAAGTTTATTTGCATGTAATCCTTGTTTCTTTTTCATATATATATCCATATCTCATGAGGTTTCATGCAGGATTGTGTGTTTAGCTTTCAGGTAGCAAGGATTGGACAAGCTATGGATCTAAGGATTGGACGAGCTGTGGATCTAGTTTGACTCCACTGCACATCCAAATTTTTGTGAATACATTGCCCCTCTGCATTCCACTAACAAGTTTCCTTTGCAGATCTGCTTCAACAACAAGAACCTTTCTTCCCCTTTCTCTTTTTTAAAATCTAAAATTTTCCTCAAATCGGTTACTTGAAAGGCTTCTTATTAATATGATCTATCTAATCAGGAAAAACATACATAGATATGATCAGTAAGATGCCTGCTTTATTCTAGATCTTAGTGCTATTGGGACGTGTACCCTAAGGATTATTAGTTTTGGTAACTTCGCGGTTGTTTGTAAGCGGAGTTATGGGTCAAAATAGTCTTAGGGGTGTCGGGGTAAGTCAAAACCCCTTTTTGTAATAAACCCATGGTTTAAATCCAGGGTTTAGGGTTTGGGTGCCCATGGTATTGAATCCATGTTTTGTAAATAGTGCGCTATAAATAGGCACTTGTGTAAATAAGAAGGGTTAGGTTTTTATGATGTAAGAAAGGAAAAGACGAAGTAAGGTTGATTTTATAAGGAAAGGTTAAGTCCCAGCTGTGTGCATGGACGACCTCTGCAGCTGTGTGCGCAGAGGGTTTTTTTGTAAGAAGATTGAGAAAAGATCTGCAGCTGTGTGCGCAGAGGCCTACTGCTGTGTGCACGGTTGTTAAGGACTGAAGGGATCCACAGCTGAGTGCATAGATCAAACTGTGGTTTTGTAGCAAGTTGAATAAAACACAGTTTGTGGACGTAGCCCCTACACTGGGGGTGAACCACGTTATATTTGGTGTTGTGGTTTCTTGTGTTGTTTCTGTTTCTGCTATCTTTTATGCATTAATAACTATATACAATTGATAACTTAGATCACTGCTAATAACAAGTTTCGTAGTGAATTCCCTGTAGTGGGTTGCGCAAGTCACGATTGTTTATCTATCTGCGAAGTTGTATAAAAGTGAATGACAAAGCTGTGTAAATGTTGATTAATAAGTTAGTAAAGGCTAAGGTACAGTAATATCCCTCTTTGCTTGCAGAAACCTGATTCTGCGTCACCCCATTGCTGTTTCGGGTGAGACTACAACCTGTGCATAGGTTATTGCTGAAAGGGCCAACACATTGGGTCTTTTGTTGGTGCGACATAAAGGATTAAACCCGGGTCTGCCCTATTGCCCAACAAATTGGTTCCATTGCTGGTTGAACTCAATATCTGCTCAAGAGGGGTTTACGTCGTACCTCGAGGGCTATGTTCTGGAGACCCTCCGTGACGGAAATCCGTGATTGGTTTGCTGAGATTTCTCTGCAATTCGTGCAACAAGAGAACACAAATTTGCGTTGTAGCGCACATGACTTCTTACAATGGTATGTTTTTGGTGATGTTTATGAAATTTTTTTTAGTAGTATCCACATAGAGTTGCACTAGTGGTTGTCTAGGTTAACAGAAAGAAGGACGAACTGCCAAGCTCGATGGATTCCCACGTGGACCCCCACAAGGGTCAATCTTGTGCAACACGTAAACAACGAGGTATCCCGCGCTATTGATTTTTGGATGACGTGCACATTGGAAGCTTTCGTAACAGAGTTTGCCATTAACACAAGTACCTCCTTCAACGATGCTGAATGGCAGTTCTTCAAAGGCCCCCGTGGTAAGTTTTTGAATTTATTAAGCTTGTAGATTAAAATACTATTGGCTGAAAAGGGTATATTGTGGTTTGAATCAGACCGCTAGCTTTGCCGTACTAACATATGTTTGCAAGTGATAATACCCTCGACAAGCAAAGTGGTTTGCTGCGAAGTGGAAAAAGGTACAAAAGAGATTTTGACTCCTATTCCTTAGGTTAGGCTACTGCATCTTCCCCTGTAAATTCTGAAGAGTCAGGCTCTGAGGAAATCCCTTTGCTTGGAAAGCCCCTGTCATCCCGCAGCGAAGCCCTGCTACCCCTGAAATTCCGTCGTAGTCTGACAGTCAACCAAGTCCAAGTATTCCGACCACAGGCCAGTCTGTCCCTGTAAATCTCTCCCCATCAACGTCCTGCCCACCTCCTAGAACCGCCATGGCCCACCTGGTTGATGACATTAAGCTCCCCATCTTCAAAGGCACGGGATCAGAGGACCCCGAACAGTTCTGGTTTTTATGTGAAGCAGTATGGAATGCGAAGAAAATTGTAGACCCAGATGTGAGATCCACGCAGCTCATTACTTCTTTTCGGGATAGGGCTTTGACCTGGTTCATGAAGTTCTCAAGTACTCAGAGCCCTACGCTATATGAGATTAAGGCAGCAATAACCAAAGAATTTAAAAAGCCTAAATCGGAATCACAGAGCATCACTGAACTCAAAGAGATTCAACAGCGACGCAGTGAATCTGTGTGGGACTTTGACCAGAGATTCAAAGTTATAGTAGACCAAGTCAGCTTTACCATTAGTCCTGCACAGCACAAGGAATGGTTTATCACAGCATTATTACCACATATCCAAACTCTGCTCATGCAACAGAAGGTTGCTGACCAACAAGAAGCTCTGGAAATTGCAATGAAGCTAGAAACTGCCCCCGTCGGAGATGATTCCGGTCTTGCTCAAATCCAAGCGCAGCTAGCAGCCATGGCCCTGGAGCTCCGTGATATGAAGAAGGATAAAACCAGTCGAGAGGAGGTCTGGTGTATGCAATGCTTGACCGAAGGTCACGATAGGGACCAATGTCTTGGGGTCTGACCCTACTTAAATTCAGGCGCGCCCAACCAATTCAATCCCGACGTTCTATATTGTGAGATTTGCTGAACAACTGGCCAACATCGCCCTGAAAACTACCATCTCCTTCAGCGATATGTTCAAGTTCCCAAGAACCCCTACTACAAGTTCTGCAAGTCAGTAGGGCATAGTGAAGAAGAGTGTCGTAGTTATGACCTCATGCGAGAGCGCATCTCTGAGGTCTACCGAGTGCAAAATGAAGTCCAGAATAATTACGGCTATGGTTACCACGGCGGTGCCTCTGGAAGAGGTTCCTTTGGCGGTCACGGCCGTGGTGGTATGCCTGGGAGAGGGTGAGGCCAGGTGGTGTGTTACAATTGTAACCAAGCTGGCCATTTGGCTCGTGACTGTCGGAACCCCACCACAACCTGTCGATATTTCCGCGCAGTAGAACACGTGATCGAATAGTGTCCCCAGCTCATAGCAAAGATTCAGGAAAACAACAGTGGCCCTACCTAGACTATTCAGTTGATTTCTGTTGAGCAGAGACCGACTGCCGCCATCAATGTGGTCACCCGGAGTGGCGCCACGACGCAAATTCAGCATTCGCAGAAACAACTTGTCGAGGTGCGCGTGCGTCAGGCCTCCACAAGACAAGTCCCAACACATAATACTGTGCAATACCATGCACTAGTCAATGCGGCTCTGTGCGATATTTTTGACTCTCGCACACCCGCAATACCTGCACAGCAACCTCAGCAGGCCTCGCAGTCGCACGATGCTTCGCTGGACAAAGTAAGTACACTCTCCTCCTTTTTACAAAGTTGTATCAAACTCTTGAGGAATCAGAATGCTTTAAAAGAGCTGCAAAAAGTTCTTGCTGTCACAGACCCTCAGAGAGGAGTTGATCAGGAGAAAACTGTTAGTCGTGTCCGAAGAATGGGGAGGGAAATGAGATTGAATGTTCAAATAGGGAAATATGATATGACTGATGTCATATTGGATCTTGGATCAGAAGTTAATGTCCTATCCAAGCAGACTTGGGGACAAATGGGAAAACCTTCCCTGGATTGGTCACCTATACAATTGAGATTAGCCAAATAGAAAAAGATTGTGCCCCTAGGGAGACTTCTTAGTGTTCCCATAGATCTTGATGGGGTAAGCACTCTAGCGGATTTTGAAGTTATCAAGATCATTGATGACAGCAACCCTTATCCCGCTTTGTTGGGCATCGAGTGGGCCATGGCAAATGCTGCAATCATCAACCTTAAGAGGAGACAGATGACCTTCAAAGGAAATGGTCTGCGAGTTATCATACCCCTCGACCCATCCCAAGGAGAAAGATATACAGAACCACTCAGATATGAAGGGGAGCAGGATACCCTAGACCACATCTACAACATTATAGCCCAGGAGGAAGATTATGTCGAGCCTACTGCCGATGGCGTACTAGATTGGCAATGTGATAGCTCCTGCATGTCTGATTTAGACGATGATCTAGAGAATTGGCAGAATCAACTGTATGAGCTACATGGCCATAGGTGCGTGCAACTTACTAAGTCTCTTATATTCCTTAGTGCGCAACCCTGAAAGTTGCCTACCTATGATGGGTTGACTGACCCTGGAGAATTTATTGTACAAACCCCTCAGTCACAGAGAATGCAGACTCTGAAGACAGCATTAGGAGCTACAGTAGCAGGACGGACCGATCACAGCAAGTCTACTCCCAGTTGGGAAGCTAGCCAGAAGATCCTACACCTCCACTTCATAAACCAAGTCCAAGATGCGCGAAGTCCATTTATTGGGTAGAATAGCCCTCAGAAACATTTGAGGCACAATTATGCAGCATGGGACACCATACCTCGCGAAGAGTGGGTGCATCAGTTCATACATACCTTTGAACCTCTAGCACAACACTGGTATCTGGAGGCCGCGCTCTGACTTGGAATTGAATACCAAACCAAGGGGTAGAACCAAGAAGCCAGCCCATCAAACCTAACAGCCCTGTCGCCAACATTCCCAGGACGGGTCAAAGGGAAATACTGTGCCGAGGGTGCTTGTTGTCGCGAAGCTCACACCTGGATCCTGCCGAAGACCACAACCACAGTGAGGATTAAAATCCGACTGTTGGGAAGCAGCCAATTTGGCGGCGACAATGTTTTAATAACCTTAAATTCCTATACTACGACCAATATTGGAAATCGAGCTCCACTTGGACAAGATTTTCATCAGATTTGGTGCCTTCAATGCACCGTCCTGCCCGATGTGATTGATGGCGTCTATAAGAAGATGCCTAAGTTAGGGAAAATTGCATTCCACATTTCTTCAATATTTACGAGTGAACCCATGACAACAAAACGAGAGATTGATGATTTGGTCAGAGAATTCGAGCAAGAGGGTCTGATAAGCTGCTCTAATCGACCGCCTACCCTTGCTCCCTGTGAAGAAGCTCCCCCAGCACTCCCACGGCCGATGCAGACATGGTCTGCCCGGAAAAAGATCAGAACTGAAGTTTGCTCCAAACGAAACCAGGACCAGCAGAGGCAAATAGGGAAAACACCAGCAGATCATCCTATGGATCCCACCATTTCAGCACAGGTCCCGGCCGGGGGAAGGGAAAATATTGCCCCACCGTGGCTACCATATCTACAACCTATTTTCCCAGGTGCCACGTTACCTCGTCGAAAAAAGCAGTTCACGTTAACCACACCCTCGCTGCCACAAGGAGTTCAACTGATCAGAAGCATGATAGGGAAGATCGATCGGCTGAAGTACAGTGATCACGACACAAATGACCATGGCAATTTTCCACAGTTTGAACTAGCAGAATACTTGCGTCGCGTCAAGTACCTAGATCATAAGGTCACACTACTGGAAGTGCAACCATGGGCTGCAGGCCTGGACAAAGCTGGACTACTCAAGATGCTTGATATTCCCCATTTCGGTCGCGGCATACATGTGACCATAGTAACCAAACAATTGCTAGCATTAGTACATGACGGCTATTTATGGGTAGGGGACCAACAAATTCCTATTGATTTCGTGCTCATCCATAAGATCACAGGTTTACCAATGGTAGGACTTGATCCGGGAACTGAATTTCCATCCAAACATGAGGATACAAAGCTCGTGCAAACTATGAAAGAGTGGTTTGGCCTAACAAAGGGGAAACGGGGATATCACACTTTCGCAATTCAGGAATAGCCCATTCGCTTTACAGCTGAAATCTTAGCCTGCAAACTTATATGGAAATGCTGGCCAACTGAAGTACCTACTCTAGTTATCCGGATTGCTATGAACTGCGCTGAGGGGTATACTTATAATTGGGCCGCATATCTTGCGAAGGAGTTCCTGGAAGATGCCCGTGATGCACAGGAAAAAGGTAGACCTTTTCATCATTCCTGGCTGTTGATACTTATTGCATTAGTCGGGTGGAAAGAACCCACTAAAGCCCAGTTTGTAGAGTTAAACCCAGGCATGCCAGGGGCAGTGAGGTACGCTTCCCTATGGCTATCCTCTGATAAGGTCGCTCAGCAAATGATGAAAACTGTGTTCGTCTTTTATACCATGAGTATCCACTATGAGATTGTGTGAACACCACAGCTTACCAATGAGGTGTTCTCTAAATACAAGGGCGCCGTGCACTTCAGTGCCGATATGCATCATGTTTTCATTCAAGCCCATGCAGATCCACAATGGCAATGCTTTAAATTACCATATGTAGTCACTGAACTAGATATCAGGGGTATAATTCAGTAGTGGCCAACTGACTGGCTGAAAGATATAGGAAAAAAACCCTCTATCCCAGTTCCTCCAGCTACCAATATTGGCGCAGGTACCAGTCAGGCGCAGCAGCAAAACCCATCAGAAGATAGCGAGGACCTAAGTAATTCACAGATGGATGACGACGGCTAGGGTGGAGAGGGCGGACAGGACGAACAAGATGAGGAGTCGATCAAGACCATATCAGATCCTAACCCAGCAACGAAGCGCAAGTCACCAGAAGTAGCATAGGTAACCAAGTCACAGCCCCGCAAAAAGTCAAAAGCGTCGAAGGACAAATATATTGAAGAAGACACCACTATAACACTGGATGCGCTAGAGCAAGCTCTAGAAAAGTCCACTGGAGCGCTTACTAAAAAATGGTCAGAGTTTGCGGAACTGCATCTTGCTGGGCTCTTAGGTATAGAAAACAGGGTTGCGGAACTAAAAGAGTTAGCCGCGAAAGCAGCACACAGTACTGCGACAAGTAGTACTATAGCACCCACGAAGCACAATATTAGGCAATGGCCACCCAAATATCACCAAGGACAAGTATCAAGCGCAGCTCTGACACCGCCTGATACAGATTCCAGGCCCCATACGAGTATGACCGTAGGGCTCGATTATCCAAAGATGTCCATGTCAGAACTGCACCTCTGCCAACTCGCTATTACAAAGGAGATCCATGCACGAGACCAATTGTCCCAACTTCAATTGGAAGACACCATCAAACAAAACAAAACCTTTGCAGCATGCCTAGAAGTAGTAGTACAACAGAAGAAAGAGGCTGAACATAAAACAACTACACTGATGCGAGCACTGGACGAGGCATGTCGGAGTCTTCCTGACTGCGACATACAGGGAGCAGAGGAAGCAGAGCAGAGAATCGCTAAGCTGAGAGACTATTCCCAGTAGTCTCGTAGCAAGATTGAAAGGATGAATATAGAACACCAGAACCAAATCGCAGAACTTCAACTGTGCATCCCTCCCGAAACTCCACCATCGGTCCGAGAACAGCACCATTAGGACATCAAGGCTTCAGCAGCGAAAATATCAGATAATGTGGCCAGCGTCGCAAAAATGATGGAAGACAGCATAGAGGCATGGGAGAACCTACAGGACCATCCAGATGTAGGTAAGGTCCAGGAAACCATCAAGTTGCACCAGGATGAATTAGATGTAGTCCGAGCAGAAATCAAGACGCTACCACCTATGCAGAAGATGGATAAAGTGAAGCGCAGCAAGGAACTTCAGCAGGAAATTGAGTCCTGAAGGACGAATGTAACACTTTTGGAGAATGCGTTACAGCCCCTGGTTGATGAAGCATTAGAGTTGAGAAATACTGCAGAAAGCCAGCTCAAACTTTTGAAAACTTATGACACTTTTGCGCAGGAACGGGCTAATACAGAATCATCTTCAGTATTACAGGAATTGGTGGAAAAGGAGAAAGCTGCTGATGATATACTACACAACCTCACCAGCCGCTTCCAGACTCTTGCGCAGAATATTCTCCCACCAGAGCCCTCGCAGAGTGTCCCAGGACGGGCCACTAGTGAGTCTTAGGGGCCTGTTGGGACGTGTACCCTAAGGATTATTAGTTTTGGTAACTTCGCGGTTGTTTGTAAGCAGAGTTATGGGTCAAAATAGTCTTAGGGGTTTCGGGGTAAGTCAAAACCCCTTTTTGTAATAAACCCATGGTTTAAATCCAGGGTTTAGGGTTTGGGTGCCCATGGTATTGAATCCATGTTTTGTAAACAGTGCGCTATAAATAGGCACTTGTGTAAATAAGAAGGGTTAGGTTTTTATGATGTAAGAAAGGAAAAGGCGAAGTAAGGTTGATTTTGTAAGGAAAGGTTAAGTCCCAGCTATGTGCGTGGACGACCTCTGCAACTGTGTGCGCAGAGGGTTTTTTTGTAAGAAGATTGAGAAAAGATCTGCAGCTATGTGCGCGGCTGTTAAGGGCTAAAGGGATCTGCAGCTGAGTGCGCAGATCAAACTGTGGTTTTGTAGCAAGTTGAATAAAACACAGTTTGTGGACGTAGCCCCTACACTGGGGGTGAACCATGTTATATTTGGTGTTGTGGTTTCTTGTGTTGTTTCTGTTTATGCTATCTTTATGCATTAATAACTGTATACAATTGATAACTTAGATCACTGCTAATAACAAGCTTCGCTGTGAATTCCCTGTAGTGGGTTGCGCAAGTCATGATTGTTTATCTATCTGTGAAGTTGTATAAAAGTGAATGAAAAATTTGTGTAACTATTGATTAATACGTTAGTAAAGGCTAAGGTACAGTAATATCCCTCTTTGCTTGCAGAAACCTGATTCTGCGGCACCCCATTGCTGTTTCGGGTGAGACTGCAACCTGTGCGCAGGTTGTTTCCGAAAGGGCCAACACATTGGGTATTTTGTTGGTGCGACATAAAGGATTAAACCTGGGTCTTCCCTATTTCCCAACAAGTGCTATTTTGCTCATAAAGTTCAAATTCAAGAGATCTAGCTAAAATTGCCTTAGTTTCGCAAGTAGTTTATTGAAAAATTCATAGCTTGCTGTTAAGGTAGTTTCTTTAGATGTTTGATAATTTCAATATTCTGCAATATCAGTGATTTTAATTGGCTGCACAAAAATCAAGACAATATCCCAAGGAAATCTTGCTTTCCTTGGTTCCCTGTTCGTCGTTTTAGCTAGTTTAATTTCATTATTTTTTGAGGTAAACTAGGCTGACCCAAAGGTACTCTTAAAGTGCTTTTGGAATTTTTTTATTATAACTCACTCACTGTCATTTATCAGGTCTAATATAGAAGAAAGGAATCTTCTTTCCAAAGTGGCTTTTGGAGCGCTCAAATCCCCCCAGGGGTCTCTCTTTTGTCACATAATTTGTAAATTTTTTGTATAAACTGTAATATCTTGGTTTCAGCCTTTATAAGGACCAAGAAAGCTCTATTTTATCAGTGCTTTAATATTGTAACCTCTGTAATAAAATCATCCTTTGAATAGGCTCTTTCGATCCCATTCCCCATCCCCCCTAGGGGGATTCGCGTCGGTGCTATTTTCGTCGTTCTCTGCTTATTTCCTTTTACTAGTATTGATATGATTTGCAGGGTAGTATATTTGATATTGTTGTTAATTCCATATTCCATATCTTACTTTCAAAAGTAATCATAATACTTACCGCACGATTTCCCGAGTGACCCAAAAGGGGAAAGAGATTTGTGGTAGGATTAATCAGAAAACCGGATTTGTGTAGTTTTTTTATTTTTTCTATATTTTTTTTATCAGTAGATTTAAAATTAACCCCTCCTCTATTCCCCGATTGAGATCCACTTGGATCGAAAGAGGTTCTTGGAGGCTTTTCTTTTAAACAAGAACACATCTCTTAAAAACTTATTAAAATTTACAAGACTCCAGTGTGTATGCTCTGCACTTGGCTGCGGCTCGTCCGATCAATCAAGCTGTATCAAAAGCACTTGGTTCACTAGCATAATTAGGACTCACCTCCCCCAATTAACAAACCATCAAGTGAAAATCCAACACCTTGATCAAACCTTTACGGTGGTAAAATACCCAAAGGAAGCGGGAACCTACTGAAAAGTGACCTCGGGGCGCCGATCTCTGTCACACCCTAACAGGTGTGTTACGAACATAGCCCCAGAGACTCCATTTCAGCCCACCTATTCCTTGCGGGTAGCCATGTAGGTTTTGTTTTGGACATACTCAAAGTACTCTCGGGTATATCTGGAGTCCCCCTTTTAGCCTAATTTAATCAATTCATACTTCAATTTTAACTTAAAACATACCAAGATGCAATCACAAAACATTTACTCCAAGCACATGCAAGCACATTGATCTCTTTGATTTGACTCCATTATTAAGGCACTGGTCATTTTTGCTTCATATATATATTGTTTATCAGCTTTGTGCTTTCGTGTGTAATTTTCATATCTTGTCATCTTCAATTGTTTATAGTTAAAATATTCGAACTCCTAAGTAACTGATTCAGTTAAACATCACGACACTAAGTAATCATCCTTAGTAACTTAATAGGGTCTACCCCCCTTGGCTCCATTAGGAGTTGAGCCTAAACGGAGGAGTCAAGAACAAGGTGACAGCCTTGACTCGAGACTTGCCCCCAAGGACACACTAAGTGGCTTGAATATTTCTGCCACGTGATCCAGGTGTGTGAAAAGGTGGCAACACTTTTTGGTGCCGTTGCCGGGGATAAATATTTTTATTCCCGAGTACGACTTAGCTTAACTTTTTTCTAAACAACTAAAAAGATAATTAAAAAAAAAATTGATTGATCTAGTCTTTAAAAAACATAAAAATTAAAACTCGATCCATCTGGCGACTCCACTGTCTAACATCCCTTCAAGAATTTCTACCCGAAGAAACCGCCGACAATTATTCAATCCTCTCCCTAATCCCAAAAGGTTTATTAGGGAAAGATTGAATAGGCATACTTCTCGTAGAAATCTTGAAGTTTTAGGAGACCAATCCCTCTCAGATATCCATAACATATTTGTAGAGAGTCATACTTTCCAATCTCAAGAAATGACAGAATTTTACAAACCCCTTGACTTTTCTCAGATAGCAGGTGCTCCTCATAACATTTCGAATGATGTGATCAAGAAGCTCCCCAAGTTCGAGGGAAATAATGCCATCACTGCCAAGTCTCACCTTAGAAAGTTCGAAAGGCACCTAGTCAGTTACTGCCATGATGCTGCCCATGACCATGATGATGTCAAAATGAAGCTCTTTGCTTTATCCTTAGAGGATGATGCTGCAGAGTGGTATGAAAAACTTGGTGATGATTCATATAAAACCCTTAAGGAATTCCTAGCAGGTTTTAAGAAGAAGTGGGGGGAAAAGAAGGAACCAAGACATTTGATTGATGCCCTTCATAATATAAAGAAGATGGAGAATGAAACCATGGATGAATTTAATACTAAGTTTGGGCGTGTGGTGGCGGACCTCCCTAGGGACATCAAGCCAAGTGATGCCTCCATCTTTATATCCTACATCGAATCTTTCACTGGTGATTTGAGATACCAATTAAGGGATAAAGAGCTGGTTGATCTAAAAACTGCTCATGATCTAGCCGAGAAAATAGAAAGGAACATGCAATCTTCAGGCAAGTCCGACATTCCAGGTTACACTAGGGGAAATACTTCATACAACAAAGAAAAGGGAAAGGCCATTGAGTTAGAGGAAAAGGCAACCTCTAAAGACCCCATGGAAAAGATAGCTAGCATGTTGGAAGAAGTGATGACTACTCAAAACCAATTCATGGCAGAACAATCTATGCAAATGAATAAAATCCAAAACAGAATAGTCACTCTGGAGAGAAATAATGGACGTAGGAATTTTCAGCCAAAACAAAATCAAGTGTATCAAAAGAATTTTCCTCAGCAAGAACCTAGGATTCCAAACCAGTTAGACTCAACTAACTTGGTAGAAGAAGTAATTCCATGGTGTAGACCTTGTGAGCAATTCCACCCAGAAATTACTTGCTACATAGCAAACCAGATTATAGAACATGGGATGGCAGAGGTCAGTAATCAGGAAACAACATCAGGCGATTCTGATCATGTGTACATGGTAGGCCGAACCTATCCTCTATCAAACCAGCATTGGCAGCATGCCACGGACTATGGTTTCGAGAAGGATCTCCTGTCTAACTTTTATGGTACAATGCCTCCTCCCGAGGAAATTAAAAAAAAGAAGGATGTCAGGTTCAAGGGAGATGTGCATCAAGGGAGAGAAAAGCAATCACCGTCTAAACAGTACAAGAAAAAGGTAACCACTCCTTCCCTCCCAGATCCTCCTATTGTCCCTGAGTCAAATATTGATATGGGAGAATGGATAAGTAATGCTAAAATTCATGTTTTTGCAACTGATGTCCTTAAGATTCCAGGTCAAAAGGAAAAATTATTGAAATCCTTAGAGGATAGAAAAAGTAAAGCTCATAAAATTATCGAGGAGGATCCCCTTCCTAATAATAATGCTATATTTGAAGCTGAACTTATCGAACCTATAGATATGCCCATAGTCCTCAACAGTGTTGATCCAAGGAGAGAAGATCACCCACCTTTCTATGTCTCCCTTTTAGTTGATAAACTTCTCATTCATAACTGTATGCTAGATTCGGGTGCTTCATAAAATGTTATGACTAGAAAAGTAATGGAGCAGCTAAATCTAAGGGTCACACGACCCTACCATAATGTTTGTGCCATTGATGCGAGAGAAGTTGAAGTGGTAGGGATAATATTAAATTTATAGGTCAAGTTAGCTAAGTATCCAGATATCGACATGACAATGGATGTGGTGGTAATAGATGTCCCAGATAATTGCGGTATGCTGCTATCCAGAAAATCGGCCGTAACTCTTGGTGGGCACATCCAAATGGATTGGACATATGCTTCTATACCTGCATCAGAGAACACTAGGGTGATTCTCCACAGAGAAAAGCTAAGGAAACAACATGTAGAAAACCCTAAGAAGTCCGGAAATGAATTTGTTCATTTCACTGATAATTTTGGGAACTATGCTATTTTGTCAAATTTCATGGCCCCCATTAAGGAAAACATTAAAAATGAAAAGATCAATGAAGTTTGGCAAATGTACTTTGATGGGGCTTATTCCAAAGCGAGAAAGGGTGCAGGCATCATGATCATTTCTCCTTCAGATAAAATCTACAATTTTGCGTTCAGGTTAGAGTTTGAAGCATCAAACAATGTAGCTGAATATGAGGCGTTGATCCTAGGTTTAGAAACTGCTAAAGATATGGGGATAAAGATGTTGAACATAAAGGGTGATTCAGATCTAGTTGTCCTCCAAATCAAGAATCAATATCAATGTAAAAATGACAGACTAAGGAAGTATAGGAATGCCACATGGGACACTATGGAATGGTTTGATGCACTTAACATTCAAATGGTCCATAGGGAAATGAATGGGTTAGCTGATAGATTGGTGGTAGCAGCATCCACCCTCCAGCCATCAGATGAAATGATTAATGGGAATGGAAAAATGGAAATAAATTTCAGAACTTCAATTCCGGATAATATAGACCACTGGCAGGTGTTCAAAGATGATGAGAAACTCTTGAGATTCATCCACAATATACAAGAGTTCGAAGGTTGCAAAATCAGTTATCGGCAGGAAGGTAAAGAGTATCAGGAGTGTGAGGATAATGAAAGGAATCGCATCCCGAGTAGCCTTATATATTTTGAGAATCTTTTCGATCGTCAGGATCATCATAAAAAACAAAAAGAAGAAATAAAAACCGGGAATTATATGGAAATAAACATAGGAACTGACAAGGATCCCAAGTTAATAAATATTGGAAAAGGAACTTCAGAAAAGGAAAGGAACAACTTGATCAACCTAATCAAAGAGTATAGAGATGTGTTGGCCTTTAGTTATGATGATCTTAAAGCCTATAGGGAGGATGTGTTTCAACACACTATTCCCCTCACAGAAGAAGCTAAGGAGGCCAAACCTTTCCGACAAAAACTTAGGTGAATAAATCCTAAGTTGGCCCCCATTGTGCAGAAGGAACTTCAAAAGATGCTAGCAGCAGGGATCATAGCACCTACAAGGAATTCATCTTGGTGCTCCAACTTAGTTGTTGTTAGAAAGAAGAATGGGTCAATTAGAATATGTATAGATTTTATAAATCTGAATACATCACGCCTCAAAGATAATTACCCATTACTCGACATGGAAACTTTGCTTCAAAGAGTAACAGGATCAGGAATGATGTCCATGTTGGATGGCTTTTCTGGTTATAACCAGGTGTTGGAAAATAAAGAAGATCAACATAAGACTACTTTCACCACACCTTGGGGTACTTATAAATTTCTAAGAATGCCTTTAGGCTTATTGAATGCGGGTGCCACCTTCCAAAGAGCTGCCATGGATTTTTCCTTCAAAGAACTTATAGGCAAAATAATTGAAATATATCAGGATGACTTAACTGTTTTTTCAAAGGAAAGAGCTGACCACATAAGTCATATTAGGCAGGTTTTTATAAGATGTCGGAAATATGGTATTTCCTTGAATCCCGCCAAGTCAATATTTGGAGTTGACGAAGGCAAGTTGTTGGGGCACATCATTTCTAAAGATGGTGTTAAGGTTGATCCTGAGAGAGTCGAAGCTATTAAGAAAGTCCCCTTGCCTCACAATATAAAATCTCTCCAGTCTTTTAATGGTCAAATCAATTTCATAAGAAGATTCATCCCAAACTTAGCAGAATTAATGAAACCTCTACAAAATCTATTCAAGAAAGATGTAAAGTTTGAGTGGACAGATGAAGGGAAAGATGCATTCAAGTCCATAAAAAATGCCATATCCATGTCCCTGGTCTTGATTAGTTCTGATTATTTCAAAGAGTTCGAAATATTTTCCTTTGCCTCAGAAGAGACCATTGATGGTGTTTTACTTCAAAAGAATAAGGAGGGACAAGAGAAACCCATAGCCTTTATGAGTAGAGCCTTACAAAATTCAGAATTGAAGTATACCACGATGGAGAAACATGCCTATGCTCTTGTCAAGTCCCTTAAACATTTCAGAACTTATATAGGTTACTCCAAAATCATTGGATATGTACCCCATGCAGCTGCCAAGGATATCATGTCTCAGCAAGATTGTCTAGGAATCAGGGGTAAGTGGGTTTCAAAAATTCAGGAATATGATTTGGAGATAAGACCTACTAAATTAATCCAGGGACAGGGTCTTGCAAATATGTTGACCCAAGGAAATGAGGAGGCTTTAGGAATAATCTTCCAGAGCAGCAATTCAGAGCAAAGTGTATCAGATGAGTTTTAGAGATTGGAGCAGCACCCCTGGTACACCGACGTCATATTTTTCTTCTGCAACCTTACATTCCCTGATCACTTACTAGGTCATAAAATAAGGGCATTAAGGTTAAAGGCAACTAAGTATTGCTTGACCAAATATGGTTTGGGTTGGAGAAACCCAGATGGTTTGATACTTAGATGTGTCGATGATCCCGAGTCCAAGAAACTCATGGTTGATTTCCATTCAGGATTTTGTGGTGGACATTTTGCAGCTAAAACAACCGCCCACAAAATCCTTAGAGCAGGCTACTATTGGCCAAACCTATTTTCAGATGTGCACAAGGCTGTCATAGCTTGCCCCCAGTATCAGTTATTCACCGAAAAGCAACAAATGAAAGCCTTGCCTCTAAATCCAATAGTAGTCCAAGCCCCTTTTCAGCAATGGGGGCTTGATTTCATCGGTAAGTTCAAGGATAACTCAAGAAATGGTTATTCTTGGATTCTTACCGCCACATATTATTTTACCAAGTGGGTAGAGGCCATACCCACCAAAAAGGAAACTGATGTCATAGTCATGGATTTCCTAGAAGACAAAATCATCACAAGATTCGGTGTGCCAGCTAGAATTATCACGAATAATGGACCATGCTTTATTTCTTCCGAGATGTCGTCTTTCTGTTTCAAGTACGGCATTATTCTATCTCGCTCATCTAATTACTATCCCCAAGGAAATGGTCTAGCAGAATCAAGTAACAAGAACTTAATGACCATAATCAAAAAAATTGTGGGTGACAATAAGAAGGCTTGGGATAGCAAAATCAAATTGGAATTATGGGCTGACAGGATCACTAAGAAAATTTCAACAGGGAGGAGCCCTTTCGAACTAGTCTATGGCCTTGATTTCAGTTTACCAATCCATCTAAAGCTTCCAGTGTATCAGCTCCTCCAGACATTCAACTCAGATCAGGAGGCCATCCAGAATAGAATAAACCAATTAATCGAGCTAGATGAGAGCAGAAGAGACTCTCTTGACCATAGTATCAAGAATTCAGACAAGATCAAGAGAGCCTTCGATAAATCTACCCCGTCGAGTTCCTTCCAAGTAGGTGACGCGGTTCTACGTTGGGACAAACGACGGGAAAAACCTGGGAAACATGGAAAGCTTGACAGCCTATGGTTGGGACCATACATCATCGATGAAATAGCAGGAACGAACTCCTTCTATCTAAATGACTTGGAAGGAGAAAGATTGAGCTTACCAGTGAATGGTTTCCTCCTCAAGCTATTTTTCGCCAAGGCAGTTTGATGCCTTTAGTGGCATCGATGGTTTCAGGGCCAATTTCTAAACCTTGCCCTGCATGTATTTCTAAATTGTATATATCATCATTGATTGTTGTATTATGGTTATGTTGTACCATGTTGAAAATTTTCCTTTGTATATTAGTTTTTGTAAAATATTCCTTTTTGCACATTATAGATTAATTATGTACATTGGTTTGTTTATGGCTAATTTTTTCTTATATATACATGTTATTGACAAACTCTAATTTCCTTGTAGGAACTAGAGATTCTAGAGTTCTCACATCCTCTCCTTTGAACAAAAGATCAGTTAGAGAATGTGTCCCAGATGGAGCCAGAATTTTAGCACCTAAGTTGTACTTAGTGGTTTTTATCAAGTGAGCCTGGTGAACCGAATAGGGTTAACTTGTTCGGACTTCAAAAATACCTTTGGAAGTACTTCTGGGAAGTGCTTGTTGTATCATATCACATGTTCATACCCCATGGGGGAATTGTAATAAATGTTCTAGGATGATAGTGTCTGCAAAAGACTCGGTCTCTTAGACTTCATTTGTCAATCTGATCAGCCCAGGGTGTTTTTTCCCTTGGTTATTATTGGTTGTTGAATAAACGACTGATAATTTCTGATTTTTTCACTCCATACCTCCAAAGTTGGGGTGGTCGGCTTGGCATTTGTGCCTATTGAGGTTATTAGAGTATATGTGTCAATGTGTAAGCATGCTAAACATCATTTTTGAGTCATATGAACATGTCTAAGTCCCCCTAGGTGTTTTTCAATTTTTCAATTTTTTAGTTTTTTCAGTGTTTTTTATTAAATTTTAATTTTTCCAAAACTTAGGCTATTTTTTAATAGTTTAAATGGAAAAATTGATTTTGTAATAAAAGTGGGCCAAATAATCGGTTTTAGTCATGTAGGTGCTCATTTTCAAGCTAAGAGCACCATGTAAACCCATGGACCCACTATTTCCTAGTTTTGAGTGATTTTCCATCACTCGGGTCAGAAAGCCCCAAAAATCAATTATTGATTATTTTAATTAATAAATTGATGAATAATGGAGCAAATCCAAAATCTAAAATTTTCCTCAAATCGGTTACTTGAAAGGATTCTTATTAATCTGATATATCTCACCAGGAAAAACATACATATATCTGATCAGTAAGATCCCTCCTTTATTCTAGATCTTAGTGCTATTTTGCTCATAAACTTCAAATTCAAGAGATCTAGCTAAAATTGCCTTAGTTTCGCAAGTAGTTTATTGAAAAATTCATAGCTTGCTTTTAAGGTAGTTTCTTTTTCTGTTCGATAATTTCAATATTCTACAATATCAGTGATTTTAATTGGCTGCACAAACAGCAAGCCAACATCCCAAGGAAAGCTTGCTTTCCTTGGTTCCCTGTTCGTCGTTTTAGCTAGTTTAATTTCATTATTTTTTGAGATAAAGTAGGCTAACCCAAAAGTACTCTTAAAGTGATTTTAGGAATTTTTTATTCTAACTTGATCATTTTCATTTAGCAGGTCTGACAGAGAAGAAAGGAAGCTGCTGTCCAAAGTGGCTTTTGGAGCGCTCAAATCCCCCCAAGGGTCTCTCTTTTGTCACATAATTTGTAAATTTTTTGTATAAACTGTAATATCTTGGTTTCAGCTTGTATAAGGACCAAGAAAGCTCTGTTTTATCAGTGCTTTCATATTGTAACCTATGTAATAAAATCATCCTTTGAATAGGCTCTTTCGAGCCCATTCCCCATCCCCCCTTGGGGGATTCGCATCGGTGCTTATTTCGTCGTTCTATGCTTATTTCCTTTTACTAGTATTGATCTGATTTGCAGGGTAGTATATTTGATAGTGTTTTTAATTCCATATTCCATATCTTAATTTCAAATGTAATCATAATACTTACCCCACGATTTCCTGAGTGACCCGAAGGGGGAAAGAGATTCGTGGTAGGATTAATCAGAAAACCGGATTTGTGTAGTTGTATTATTTTTTATATCATTTGTTTATTAACAGATTTAAAATTAACCCCTCCTCAATTCCCTGATTGAGATCTGCTTGGATCGAAAGAGGTTCTTGGAGGCTTTTCTTTTAAACAAGAACACATCTCTTAAAAACTTATTAAAATTTACAAGACTCCAGTGTGTATGCTCTGCACTTGGCTGTGGTTCGTCCGATCAGTCACGCTGTATCAAAATCACTTGGGTGACTAGCATAATTAGGACTCACCTCCCCCAATTAACAAACCATCAGGTGAAAATCCAACACCTCGATCAAACCTTTATGGTGGTAAAATACCCAAAGGAAGTGGGAAACTACTGAAAAGTGACCTCGGGGTGCCGATCTCTGTCACACCCTAACGGGTGCATTACGAACATATCCCCAGAGACTCCATTTCAGCCCACATATTCCTTGCGGGTAGCCATGTAGGTTTTGTTTTGGACATACTCCAAGTACTCTCGGGTATATCTGGAGTCCCCCTTTTAGCCTAATTTAATCAATTCATACTTCAATTTTAACTTAAAACATACCAATATGCAATCGCAAAACATTTACTCCAAGCACATGCAAGCACATTGATCTCTTTGATTTGACTCCATTATTAAGGAACTGGTCATTTTTGCTTCATATATATATTGTTTATCAGCTTTGTGCTTTCGTGTGTAATTTTCATATCTTGTCATCTTCAATTGTTTATAGTTAAAATAGTCGAACTCCTAAGTAACTTATTCAGTTAAACATCACCACACTAAGTAATCATCCTTAGTAACTTAATAGGGTCTACCCCCCTTGGCTCCGTTAGGAGTTGAGCCTAAATGGAGGAGTCAAGAACAAGGTGACATCCTTGACTCGAGACTTGCCCCCAAGGACACACCAAGTGGCTTGAATATTTCTGCCATGTGATCCAGGTGTGTGAAAAGGTGACAACAATCAGCAACAACCTTCAATACACAACTCAAAGACAAAAAGTATTTGGATCATTTATGGACTTAAAGTCCAGGGATGATGCAATCCCACCACATTCTCGACAACCTAAGTTACCGGATTGATTACAGGAGAATCAGTCCCTATCAATTTAGGACTAAGTCCAAGGATGATGCAATCCTACCACATTCTTGATGACCGAAGTCACCGGATACAATTACGGGATAATCACTCCCTATCACTTTAGGACTTGAGTCCAAGGATGATGCAATCCTACCACATTCTTGATGACCGAAGTCACCGGATACAATTACGGGATAATCACTCCCTATCACTTTAGGACTTGAGTCCAAGGATGATGCAATTCTACCACATTCTCGATGACCGAAGTCACCGGATACAATTACAGGATAATAACTCCCTATCACTTTAGGACTTGAGTCCAAGGATGATGCAATCCTACCACATTCTCGACGACCGAAGTCACCGGATACAATTACAGGATAATAACTCCCTATCACTTTAGGACTTGAGTCCAAGGATGATGCAATCCTACCACATTCTCGACGACCGAAGTCACTGGATACATTTACAGGATAATCACTCCCTATCACTTTAGGACTTGAGTCCAACGATGATGCAATCTAGCCACATTCTTGACGACCGAAGTCACCGGATACAATTATGGGATAATCACTCCCTATCACTTTAGGACTTACGTCCAAGGATGATGCAATCTTGCTTCATTCTCGAAGACCGAGGTCTCCGGATCACTTTAGGGAAAGTGCCCAGGGATGATACAATCCCGCCATTTTCTCGAGCACCGAGGTCACTGGATCTATTGTGGACAGATGTCCCAGGATGATACAATCCCTCTTCATTCTCAAGGACCGAGGTATTTGGATCACTTTAGGGAAAATTCCTAGGGATGATACAATCCCACTGCAACATCACTACTCGCCCTTTCAAGGAAGGTCTTTCTGAACAATACCAAGCTTGTCTCGAAAGTGTTCGAACTCTATTCGAGGCAGAGCCTTTGTCAGTACATCATCATCTAAACCATCATCATCTACATCTTCAATATCTTAATACTGATTTATCACCATCTGTATCTCCAGTATGTGAATACTAACAACATCATCATCTATATCTTTAGTATAGAAATACTGAAATCATCATCATCTCTATATTTTGGTATAGAAATACGGAATCACCATTATCTATATCTTCAGTATGGGAATACTGAAATCATCATCATCTATACCTTCAATATGGGAATACTGAAACATCATCATATTTATATTCAGTATAGAAATACTGAATCACCATCATCTGCATCTACAATATCATCATCTGCATCTTATCTTGTATGTAGAAATACCGGATTTCTACATGTTACGTCGGAACACAGGGTTCTTTGTCATCACAAATATGGTTATCACATAGAATCATTGTAGTGTCCATATTCAGGTCAAAGAGACCTGATATCAGCTTCTGAATCGATATGGCTTCACAACTTAGTAGGGAAATCTGCTATGTATTCTGCTACAACCGTGTTAAGAGAAACACTGGATTGTTTCCTGCTAAACCATGAAATCATAACAGACCTCAAACAAAAGCATATACCTGATGTGATTTTCTTGTCTGAGATTCTTCCAACCCAATCTGCATCTATGTAGCCATACAATATATACTCATGGCTACCATCATAGTATAGAACAAAGTCTATAGTCCCTTTCAGATATCTCATCACATGTTTTGCAGCTACTAGGTGAACCCGTCTTGGTTGAACAAGATATTGACTTAAGGTGTTCACAGCAAAACAAATGTCTGGTCTGGTATTTGTTATGTACATCAATGACCCAATGATCTATCTGTAGTGAGTCACATCCACTAACTCTAATGAGTCATCAACTAACAGCTTCAGGTTGGAGTCCATGGGTGTGGCCATGACTTTGCATTTCAACGTATTGAATCTCTTCAATATCTCTACCACATACTTTCCATGGTTGAGAAATATTCCTTCTGAACTTTTCCATACTTCCAGCAATAATGCATTAAGACAAGGTCTTTCATCTCAAATTCTTCTGCTAGTTTCTTCTTTCTTTCCATGATATGTTTCTCATTCCCTGTCAAGAATAAGTCATCCACATGTAGTAATAGAATGACAAGTATATTTTCTACAACCTTGTAGGAAAGGTTAGGATCGAATTTACTCTTGGAAAAGCCCAAACTATCTATTCTTCCATACCAAGCTCTGGGAGCTTGCTTCAGGCCATAGAAGGCCTTCTTCAACTTGCATACTTGATTCCATCTGTCTTCAACTTCAAATTCTCGTGACTATTCATTGTAAAACCATTCCTCAATCATACCATTAAGGAAGGATTTTCTTTACTTCATCATGGAAGAAATTACCATGATAGTTTTGAAGGAAGTGTACCTTGCTTCCTGGAGTAAGTGTCTCTTCAAAATTAATTCCCTCTTTCTGATAGAAAACTCTAGCCACAACTCTTACCTTACTTCTATCAGCAACATATCTTATCTTGCAAATCCATTTTGAAGATACCACATTCTTGCTTTCTGGTTTGAGTACTATATCCCAAACATCATTCTAGTATCATGACATCTTCTATGAGTTTGTCTTCTCAGGTCATCAACATATCCTAGTCTTCTGCATTCAACCTTGAAGGTTGGAACCCACTTTACTCTTGGTAAAGCCTCAATCCATCACAAATCTATCTATCATGTTGTACCATGTCGAATTCAGATATAATTTTTTGTAGTCACTCCCCCTGAAGTGGAGTATCATCTTCCCTCTTCATTCTGTACAGGTGGTTCTATGCTTGATATATACTGGTCAATAGAGTATGTCATGTCATAGTCTATTATTTCTGGGGAGAATCACGAACCTTGATTTTTACACTTGTTCCATCATATCGTATACATTATTCCCCATGATCAACTGTTATTCTTTGATCATAGCTTATTTCATAGCATTCTTTTCTTCATCTTGAGTTATCTCTTGTACCCATGGTGGTCTTCATCCTTCAAGGTGGATCTATCACTCTCTGAAGCTCTTTCTTCCGTCATGGTGTCTCTGACCCTAGGAGCTTCAGATTCATGTTTATTGGAGTGAATCTTGAATTGTCATCACTTGTTCTTCGGAACAAGTCTCATCCTTCTTTTCTTGTAGGAGGTTGTACATGAACTTTCCTACAATTCAAGTGCACCAGTTGCATGGTTAGAACTATTTCATAAAACATATGCATAAAGACAAATTCTTATGCATCATGCAACTGTTTAGTCAATACAACATTCATCCATATCTCACATAAACTTTCTAGATGCCTTCCATCTCCACCATGACATTATTGAGATTGTGCACTAATACAATATGTCAGCAAAGAGGTTTGATAAGTAGCAATGGAGAGTTGTATAGCATCATGAGCTACTTACCCATCACATGCATATCAGTAGTATATAGTCATTAATGCAAACAATCTATCATGCATAACACATCAAGTGAATATAATCAAATGTATAACAAAAAAATATCATGAAATGACAATTGAATACTTATATTTTATTTGTTTCATGGGTATACTCCTTCTTGAGTCTTCAGCTTCATCATCTTATTCATTCATGATAGCATCGTTTCTTATCCAAATCCTGAGGTGGATAAGCAGTTCTTAAAGAGTTGAGATCTTCATATTCCTCATTGATTGAAGGATCTTCTTTGGAATATGAGAGCTTGATCTTCAGAGACGAGCTCCTTCTTCTTCCCAAAGTCTACTGAAAGTAACCACTTCCTTCTGGAACACATTTCTTGAATGAATGAATTCCATGATCCTAGGAATCCATTCAAGGTGGCCATCACCACTTCTGCATTCTTTAGTTCTTCTTTCCCCGCTTGAATTTGTTCTTTGATTTGAGAGATCCTTATGACTACATGGACTCTGCATTCTGGATCTTCGCATTCTTCAGCTGATTTCTTAAGGTCATATTCTGATATATGTTCTTCTCTTCAAATATCTTGGTCAAGGAATCAAACCTCATCAATGTATTTAGGGAAGACACTTGTAGTACAAGTTGATTCGTGACTGAATCATCCATGATCTTCTGGGCTTTGACCAAGTTCTTCTTGAGAAAGGCTTCTAGCTTCATCTCCCTTTGAAACTGGAACCTCTATGCTCATGTAGGTGTCCAATCCATTTTAGTCAGAGAGATCATATACTTCTAGGATTGGAAGTTGTCAACTTCACCAAGCTTATCATCAAGTTGATTTCATAGATCACTTTGAAATGAGAACCTCAAATGAACATAGCAAAGGATTAGATCTTACCGATTTGAGGTGTCCGTTCTGGTTCCGGAGCTGGCTGATCTAGGGTTTGTCACAGAAACCCTAATTTCAAAAAACTTAGAATATTTCAGATCTGATTGGCTATACAAGTATATCTCTTCAAATGGAGCTGTCCAATGTACTCCATTTCTAAAAACAGTGGAGGGAAGCTCCCGAAATAGGAAGCCCTAATTTCCCAATTTCTTCAGCAAAAATTCCTGTTACCGTTTCTATGATATATCCGATATTTATGCTCCACTGTGTCTGAAATTTTTTACTAATGTAACTGCATAGGTCCCTGATCCAACACCACAGGTTTCATTAGAATTAGTTTCACCATTTGGGATTTATGATCCTTTTCCCAAGGTGTCCTGTTACAGGACTGTTCAGAACATCGAAGTTGTACGGCATGCCACGTGTCACTGGTTCATCTTCTGAGTATGATATTAGGACCAACAAAATTAAAGTCCATGTCATTTCTAGAACATCTTCAAGAATTCCATTTGTAGCTCTGTAGCCCAAGATATTGCAATTCTCCCCAGGTTTCTTGTTTAGGGATGAATTCTGGAAGAGGTTGGAACCCTAACTTGGAGAGAACATATCTCTTGGAATACAGAGAATCTGAGGATGAATTTTGGAGATGGTGTTCATAAGGATCTTATCTTCGGCCCCGGAAAGTTTCAGCTCCGGATCCTTTTCCAATCTTGGAATATAGCGAATTTACCAAAACGTAGCAGTTTTAGTATTTAGGGTTTTTCTAGCTCAGGGTCAAACTAGGGTTTGACTTTCCCAGTGTTTCACCCAACCAAATTTCTTGATCCAGGTATATAAAATTAAGTTTTTATGAGGATAACAATCCTATGCTATTCTCACTCAAAAATTCCTCTTCTGTAGAAAGCCCTAATTTCCACATCGAAAACTGAAAATGCTTGGAATTGAATTCCGCTTTGACAGAAAGATGCGCCCTTCAATGGAGAGTCATCCTAGCATACTTTTTCTGATGGATTGTGGAGAGAGACCCAAAAAATAAGAATCCCTAGCTTCTGTAGCTGCAAAATGTCTTCTTCTCAGTTTAGCTCTGATACCATGTTGAGTTTCCATATGCTTAGCTAAGACATTAGTATTTCATTTCATTTTCATAACAAAAGAATATAAACAGGATCACTGAAAGATAGACAAGCACAACCATACAAAAGGAACACAAAGATTTATCCTGGGAAAACCCTAAAGGGAAAAACCCAGCAAAAGCTTCCTCAATATAGATGCCCGAAAAAGATAAAAGATAAAACCAGCGAGGAGATCAAATCCTAATCCTCCTCCTTCTCCAGCTAATTCTCTTCTCCACTAATGTGCTATACCAGTGAGAGTGTGTGTGTCAAATGAGGAGCACTACACCTCTATTTATATTCATCCGTTCACTTAAGTTAACTCATTTGACATGTAGGCTCGAGTTAAATCATGTAGGCTCGAGTTAAATCATGTAGGCTCGAGTTACACATGTAGGCTCAAGTAACCACACTGGGGTGCTGATGACCCACCTTTACAATTAGAGGGGACTACCTCATGACTCTTATTAGTTCTTCTTATTAGGAGCATCGGGGTACAATGTAATACAAGTGGTTCTCCCGGTAGGACCATCGGGGACCACAAAAAATATACATATAGAATATTCTTTGAAGTTGCAATATTTCAACACTTAACATGTGCATTGCGCCTGACTGGGTCAAATGTATATGAGAATGTCTTTAGAAAATTTGGTGGCATGGTTGGAGTAGAGAGGACATATGATTTTGCTGACTTAATTCATGCTATTGGAACCCTTAATAGAGTTGTTGAAGAATAATCGAATCCCCAAGGGTTTCATTTCAATAAATATCATAAGAAACAAATGAGTATCTGGAACAAATTGCATCAACAAACAGTAGAGGAAGGTGATTTCTTGTCGCAATATGATTCAATTTCCACAGATAATAAAATTATAGAAGCTTTGAAGATAGGATTGGAGGATGCACAAAGAATTTTACAAGGTCTTGTCATGCAACCAACAAGACACACAAAAGATTCTTGGTGGTTTAAACCATGGATAAAGGAGCACAATGTTTCAACATTTGAATATGTGGATGAAGTAGTTGATAATTCTCCACCGGGTCATTCCACATCCATATTCCAAGTCTTTTATGGTACTCAATGATAGTGAATTGCAAAAGATGGAAAGTGAGTGGAGGCACAAGTTGGATGGAATTTTAGATT
The DNA here is from genome assembly GCA_001517045.1 of Pseudotsuga menziesii. NCBI lineage: Eukaryota > Viridiplantae > Streptophyta > Pinopsida > Pinales > Pinaceae > Pseudotsuga > Pseudotsuga menziesii. The sequence continues at coordinate 870,499 of LPNX010121326.1, forward strand.
CCATTGATGAAAATGTAAACATAACTACCAAACCAGTGGTGAAGCTTGATGGAAAGTACATGTACACATCTTGTTTGGTTAGTCAATTGAATGGAAATCTGACATTATCGAAAGATAGATTGACTAAAGTGAGGAATGGAATGTACTTCAGGAGAGATGAGAGGGCCCCCAAAAAGGGTGTTGCAATTGGTTTTGCAATTGGATTAGATTATGTGGTGTTGTTTGAGAGCGATTCTATAGTTGTAGCTGAATGTACTATAAGAAAAGGTGTATCTCAAAGTACAAAGCACGACATTTTTTTTGGGACTTGGTACATTGGAAGAGTTCAAATAATAAGAAAGAAGGATGGTAATAGGCTGTTTGATTACCATAATGACATTGATCTTTTGGATAGGAATGAAGGTGTTGAGCTTCAATGTTGTTGGTACAATAGAATAAAGGGGAAACACATGTACAAGTATTATTCAACAGATCATCTCTTCATACAACTTGAATCTGTTATAGCAATGGAAAACCTATCATACAATATCAAGAAAGACACATACAAGTTAGAAGAAAGAGACCACAGAATTTTTGAGGATTTCATTAAAAATTTAAATAAGGTGAAGTTTTCAAACCATTCTAATTTATCTTATCTTTTGTACTACTATCTTATAACTTATTTATGAAGTAGTATTTTTTGTATTATTGTTGTTTCGTTTTTATAAATTTCATACTCATTTTATACTCATTTTAATTTATCTTATCTTCAGGTGCGATGAATGGTTCGGATGTCGAACGGTTGGGATAAATCTATGTGAAGTTATCGATTGTCAAATATTTATTTATGCATTCTTGAAGCATGGTTCTTGAGGGTTACTGAACTATTGGCTAGTTCAACAATTATGTTTAATATTACTTTTAAAAGGAAGAAACCAGTTTTTGTTTGTCAAATTTTGGTGCCCATGCCCATTTTAGAGTTTTCATACACTTTCTTTTGCTACTTCAATACTTAAAAGGAATATTAATTAATGTGTGTTTCTTGAAATGTGTTTTCTAAATGTTTTTTTAAATGGCATATCATGTTCTTTAATTTTGGGATGTTTGTGTGGAGTGCATACTAACTCATTAGGAAATTGTGATTGTTGTTGATTCAAAATATGGATATGGTGCAGATAACTCTTGTTATAAAACTCATTGTTGTGCACCTGTTGTGGTATGGAGTGGGTATGATTGGTTCTACTTTCTATAACCCATGAATCTTATATAGTGATGACAAAAATATATAAAACAATGTACCTTGAGAGAGAGAAAATATTATTGGTCTTGTTGGTCCTATAAAGGAGTTGCATGTCCACCTTATATGGTTCACCATGACCTTTTGGGTTTGTATTTTGTTTTGTTGTAGCCTCCTGGGTTGAATCATGATCCTTTATCTTACTTTGTCCATAGGATATGTTTATTAATGTTTTGATACCTTACCTTCAGGAGCGTGACTGAACTCTCTCCCTCTGCGTGATCTTTGCACGATCTTTGTTGATTCTCCATGTGATATCTTGCTGCACCACCCCCATCACTGGGCTTTCCTTGTTACACATATCTAATGGTCACTTTGCACCAATGTGACCATGATTCTATTGGATTGTGTGTTAATGTAATTGTAACTTCGGAATGTATTCACTTGTATTTATTATGTATTGTACCCCGATGTTTATTCTGGGATGTGTCTGTAATGTACTTGAGTCATTTCATGCCCCGATGTTCCTATAAAGAGTTTCTATAATGTAAACAAGTCATGTCAAGTCATTGTGGGTAACCCTGCTATTGGTCAAGGGTTAAAGTCCCCGCAGTTCTAGGGCACTAGGGTTATTAGACTCTCCTAGATAAGTCGATCCTAGTAGGTTATTGTCAAGTCAGAAATTAGTATAAATAGAGAGTGAGCCTCTCTATTTATGACACACTCACTCACACTCAGTTTTAGCACATAGTTGAGGATGAAGAAGACACTGGGGCTAGGAAGAAAGAGGCTACTGCTGTTGGGAGATAATATTACTATTTTGGGGTCTTACTTTTGGTGTTGATTCTATCTCTGAGGAAGTTGCGGGGTTTCCTCCATTTATGGTTTCCCCAAGGAAAAACACTATGTTCATTGTCTCTTGTGCTTGATTATTTTGCTTGTTATTCTCTCACTTAAAGATCCTAGTGTAATGCTAGATTAATTTTAAAAATCTAACATGGTATCAGAGCTAACCTGAGAAGAAGACACTGTGCAGCTGTGGGAACTAGGGCTTCCTACTTTTTGGATCTCTGTCCATGGATTTTTAGCAAAAAAAGGTTGGACTAAATATCCTCCCTAGGGAACATGTTTTTGTCGAACCAGAATCCAATTCTAAGCTTTTTCAGTTTCTGACCCAAAACTACTACTGAAAATTAGGGCTTTCCACCGAAGTGGATTTTTTTAGTGAACCCAGGCCTGGATTGATCTCCTCCCCAAAATAAAAGTTTAGATATAAATATCAAAGAAATTGGTTGGAAAAAACTCTTGAAAATAAAACCCTAATCTGCTCCTGAACCAGCGCTGCAGAATTTCAGTTCCAAATACAGATCTGACATCTTGACCTAGTAAGATCTAAATATTTTGTATTTCCATTTGAGGTTCTCAAATAATATGTCTCATCATACCAAGCTTAATGAAAATATTGAGGGAGCTAATAACTTTCGAGCTTGCAAGTATAGGATCTCCCTGGTCCTGGAAGAAAATGAGTTGGACTCCTTTATCAATGAGGAGGTTCCAGTTCTAGAGGGAGATGAGGCTAAGGCCTTACATAAGAAGAAGTTGGTTATGGCAAAGAGGATTATTTCTGATTAATCAAGGATCACATCATACCATAGGTGTCCTCCCTAAAGACACCTAAAGCTATGTTTGATGCCCTGACCAAACTGTTTGAAGGGAAGAACATAAACCAGAAGATGACTCTGAGAAACCAACTGAAGAATGTAAAGATCTAGAATGCAGAAACCATCCAGTCTTACTTTACAAGGGTCTCTCAGATCAAGGAATAGCTGGAAGCAGTAGATGAAGAATTGGAGAATGCAGAGATTGTAATGACCACCTTGAATGGTCTCCCTAGATCATGGGACTCCTTTATTCAAGGAATCTGTGCCATATAGAAGTTATTCAAGTTCAGCAGAGTATGGGAAGAATGCTCTCAAGAAGAAGCTCAAATAGCAGCTCGAGAAGAAAACATGGGAAGTGAAGATCAAGCTCTCATGGTACACTTCAAGAAAACTAGAAGAAGTTCTCATCACCTCATAGGTAAGCACTCTCACAAAGATAACACTAGAAAATATTTGTTTAGAATCAAATGTTATACATGTGACGAGAAAGGACACTATGCTAGAGAATGTCCTAGAAACAAAAATGTCTCTCACAAGAAGAAGGGAAACAAGAGAAGACATCATGCTCATGCTGCAGAGGATGATGAACCTTCCACAAAGAGATTCAAACAAGAAAATGATGATTCTTCAAGTGATGAACAATATGTTTTGATTTCCGCTCTCACGGGAAACATTTCTCATGGAAGCAATGATTGGGTTATAGACAGTGGGGCTTCCAAACATATGACAGGATTCAAGGAATCCTTTGTGAAACTAACAGAACATGAATCACCACACAAGGTGAAACTTGGGGATGACTACCAATATCCAATAAAAGGTAGTGGGGAATCCTCCTATAAGCTAGACTCTGGAAATTCTATGACAATGAAGGAAGTATTATTTGTACCAGGACTAAAGAATAATCTTTTCTCCATATCTGCATTAGATGCAAAAGGCATGAGGGTTGCATTTATAGATGGCCAAGTTATCATGTGTCCAAAGGGAAAGACTATTAATGATGCAGTATTGATTGGGGAACAAGAGGGAGGTCTATACAAATTGAAGGGCCATCCAAAACAAGCCTTGTTCCATGACACAGTTGAGCCAAATGAACTTTGGCATAGAAGGCTTACACATGTGCATTACGGAGCACTACCACTTGCAAGCAAAGTTGTTTAAGGTCTTCCAGAAATTCAAGCAAAACATGATGGGGTCTGCAAAGGATGTGCAAAAGGAAAGAACACAAAGAATACATTTCCAAGCAGTGAGAGAAAGGAAAAAGGAATCTTGGAAATCATCCACTTCGATATATGTGGTCCAATGTTATCAAGTTCATTAAGCAGGTATGCATACTATGTTTCTTTTATTGATGACATTTCTAGGAAGACATGGATTTACTTCATGAATAACAAAGATGAAGTTTTCAGCAAGTTCAAGGAATTCAAAGCCTTGATCAAGAACCACACTGAAAAAGAGGATCAAGACCTTTCGATCAGATAATGGTAGATAATTCACATCAACTGAATTCAAAGAGTTATGCAAAGACTCATGGATTAAAAGGGAGTTATCCACTCCATATAATCCACAACACAATGGGGTTGTAGAAAGGAAGAATAGAACTATCTTGGAAGTTGCAAGAGCAATGCTTCATGATCAAGATATTCCCATGCATCTATGGGAAGAAGCTGCCAGAACAACAGTGTATGTACAGAACCGTAATCCAAACAGAGTACTTGAGAACAAGACACTTGAAGAAGTATTTTTAGGCAAGAAACTAGAAGTCAGACATCTCAGAATATTCAGCTATTCAATGTACATACACATCCCAAAAGAAAAGAGGACAAAATTAGATCCTTTAGGAAAGAAGGGTATATTTGTGGGATACTATGAAAGCTCGAAGGCTTATAGAATATACTTGCCAGGATTCAAGAAGATCGACATTAGTAGGAATGTAACATTTGACGAAGACTCAGCCTACAACAAATCCAGAAAGAAACCTACTGAATTTCCTAAAGAAACAGAAGCACCCAGAATTCATGACACAACCATGAACGAATAAATTCAAGAAGAAGATCAAGAATTTAAAGAACCTCAAGAACCTGTAGATCCACCTCAAGAGAAGAATCCTCTTAAGAGGAAACCTGCTTGGGTATGAGAAGCTATCCAAGGTGTGGAAAGATATGGGGATCTAGAAGAGAATCACAGAGAAAGAAAGAGGACCAGGTCCTGCTTCGGATATGTAGCATTATTATGTGATTTCATCGATAAAGAACCTTTCAACTACGAAGAAGCGGCAGAACGGAAAGAATGGAAGGATGCTATGATCAAAGAGTATCAATCAATCATGAAGAATGATGTTTGGGATGTTGTCCCAAGACCATAAGGGAATTAGTTGTAAATTCCAAATGGATATATGTTGTACAGGATTATACACCTAATAACCATAGGTCTGGGGTTACCAACATACTCAATCAACTTGTACACAATTGAATCTAAAGTGCAGTAAAGGAAATAGGAGGATTAGAAAGACTTACTCAATTAACGAAGGTCAATCCTTGCTAGTCCTCTTCTGCTCTGCTTTACCTTCAAAGTCTTCAAGATTGCTCCTCTTTCACCTGTCAAGAAACAATATTCCAAATATAAGATGATTCATATATATATAAGCAGGTTAGATAAATCACATATAAGATGCATAAACATAAACATTCATCAAACCAAGATACATGAGACACATATGGAAGAAGCATTATCTTTATTATCAACAATGGAAAGAGTTCAGATTACAACCCAACGCCTGAGACAAGGAATCCTCTGCAACCAAAGGATTCTGAGTTCCACTGCTCCAAATACTTCTGTATAAAATCCACCAGCATGAATTTGCTCTCTAAGTCTATATATCAACACCCTCCCCAAGGCCTGTATTTATATGGAGGAAATAAGGCAGTTTCGAAGGTTGAGGGGGTTGAGACAGTTAAGAGGATTAAGGTAAATGGCTTAACTAATCTCAAATCAGCACATGTTTTTAATTTTAAATGTTAAGGGACATATTCGCGGGTATGTAGAAGAATAACTCGCGAGTGATCCGCAACTTGCTACAAGAGAAACCTGCGAATAGATCCATTCACAACTTGCAGCAACTGTCACTCGCGAATGATGCGTGAGTTGCATATATAAAGAGTCGCGAAAACAACTTAACATAATAAAATGGCAAAGTAACCAGCTGAATGGAGGAGGAATGTATTATAGTAAGCCAATATATAGTGTTATGGGCAAACCTCAATCCATAGATGTCCTTTCATGTGCCAACATGAGAGACGTCAGCACTCAGATGGAGAGGCGCCATTCAGTTGGATAACAAATGCCCCCTATTGTGTGAGGTTAGAGGGAAACGATGGCTGAAATACATTATAATCATCATCTTTGGAGAACTCATAAATCCAATGGAAAAGAGAGAGTACCTAAAACAAATACATAGTAATGTCATATACAAAGTTACATATGAGGATGCTATGTTCAATTTATTGGAACACTAGCTCCTTTACAATATTTGAGTACATCATATAATACGGGTATCAAACCACGTATATTACAAAAGTGGATCGAAGCCACAATATACAATAATGAGTATTCAAAGATATGGAAGCTGTGTAGATGAATATAACATAATCTTGCGCAACTTAGTCCATATGTGAGGGATGAAGGTCTTCATAAAGGGTCCCAAAGAAATAGCACAATCCAAGCCATGTGAATAAGGGTAAGCTGAAGTCGAACATGGAGAGGATTCAACAGTTTGTCAACCAATAGGTGATAATTGAGAACGGAAGCAAAGGAATTCACCAATTATGAAAGTGAATCCTGAGGTATGATCGTCAAAACTCTAGGTCTTCGTCATCAGGAAGTGCTGAAAAGGAACCATACTATGATAGGGAAGGCAATAGATCCTCCAACGGATCACAAGAGTGACTAGGAATTGGGAAAAAGAAGGGAGACACAAATAGATAACAGATATAACAATGATGGGATCAGGCTATAAAACAGACAATGGGAAGAGTCCTTGAACAGTGAGCATACCACAGAGATGACCCAAGGTAGCGTATAACTTATAAAGAGAACAACTAGAATTATCTGTCATGTAGGAGACATGATCAGATTCCCCATGTATAACGAACAAGAGGAGGAGTAAGAAACTCAAAGTGATAGCTGAACACAAGTGAACACTGAAACATGGATATCGGAAAACAAGGAGTACTATGTTCAAGGATGACATGCTGCCATTACTAAAAACAAGAGAAAACTTCTTCCTTACCTTCCCTGTTAAATTTTAACGAGTCCAGGAAAGTAAACTCAGGACCATCTTCATTTTTGGCGAGCTTGAAGAAAAGAAAGAAGAATACTTGATCAAGCACTGATTCGTGGATTTTACGAGCCCAAACTAGTACATGCTCGACGGTGTTTTCATAGTTTCGAGAGTTTGGAAACTCCAAAGAAGACTCCGGGGGGGTCCTTTTTCGTACAATTTAGTCTCCTAAGGCCGAAAAAGTATAAAACATACCAAAGAAGAACTCTATTAACTTTTGAAGAAGAAAAGGTGCACCTTTTTTGTACTTAGTTAGGAAGGTCCAAAAAAGGTTAAATTACCACCTACCCAACGCTCCTTCAAAAGCAGCATATAGCCTGAGTTTTACGAGTGTGAAGGAAGGAAAGATCACTCGAAAAGATCCATTTGATTACGAGAAATGGGGATTACAACAATAAACTCGATGCTTTGTTCTTTAGGGCTTAACGAGCATGAAAAAGACATAAAATACACTCGGAATCTTTTTCATGTTTTGGTCCAGAGCACAAAAAAAGAGAAAACTAAGCTCATACTGGGGGTTCCTTTTCCGTAATTTTAGTCCCTCGGGTCCGGAAAAGAGATAAACCTATGCCCGAGAATACTCTTCTCAATTCCGAAGAAAAGAGAGTAATCCTTTCTCATATTATTCCACATGGTTTGAGAAAGAGATAACCTACCACCAATGTGGATGCCCATTCACATATTCTTAAAGAGCCTGAATGGACAAGTTTACTCGACAGTCAAGTCTATTTTGAGGAGTCAGACTTGGGCCTAAAGAAACTCAAAATATTTCCCGTGAAGTTTTAACGAGTCCAGAAAAGTCAACTCGCAGCCTCCTTACTGTTTTTAACGAGCCCGAAGGAGAGCAAAAAGAATGCTCTAATGTCGGTTCAGTTAGACTTAGTCACAATTGAACCGACATCCAAAAGAAGGTCAGACTGTATCAAAGAATCTAGGAAGACTTCATCCGAAGGAAGGAGATCATCTACCATAGGACACATGTCTAAACTTTCAAATGGATCGACAGAGTGGAGAGAAGGCTCTACAGTCTGTATAGAATGACTCACCCGGTCAACTGCTGGGACCAAGTCCCGAGAAGGTAAGCATGAAAACAGAGGCTGCTTCTCAGTAGCAATTGAACGCAAAAGACATGAGGCCACATAGTTCACATGTGGTGGGGTAGTGTCTGTAGAAACACTGGGAATGAATAAATGAAAGACCTGGTCTCTAGTTGGGTTAGGAGATGGATCAAGAAAATCCAACTGATCGATAGTGACAATTTCTTCTCCATGATTAAAGTACATCACATGAAAGAATGTTGACACCACAACTTGCATGGCATAGACATAATCACGTCCAAGGAGCATATTGAAGTCCAAGGGGTCTTCTATCACCATGAAGTCAACTAAGACAGTCTTCCCACCCAAAGTAACAGGTGTTTGAGCAAGAATTCCCAAGGCTATACAAGTTCTTCTATCAAATTCCAGCAACTGACTAGCAGTTGACACAAGGCTGGGAGATCCCATGCCTCGCCAAGCACGAGCAGAAAAAATACTAACTGAGGCTCCTTCATCAACAATACAACGAGCAATAGTATATGGTTCAACTTTGACCTTTATCTGGAAAGGTTCATTAGAAGGAAGGCGCGGCTCAACTTGGCTATCCCAATCAAAGGAAGCAATCCAAGAGCTTGGTGGGGGTTGATCTGAAACAATTTCAGTTCCCCCTTGTTCAGTAAGTTCTGAATTGGCAGTGAAGAAAATGTGACTAGTAGACACTTCACTCTCCAAAGGAATAGTGGGATTGATCGACAATGGAATCGATTCAACCGCTTCGTGAAAGTCACTCTTCAAAGGGAGAGTGGGATTGACCAAAGATGACATTGGTTCAATCACATTAGGGTCACTCTCCGAAAGAAGAGTGGGATTGACCAAAGCTGATATTGATTCGACCACTTGATCAACCAAAGGTTGAGTAGGTTGTTAAAAAACTATAGTTTGTTCAGGAGAAGGAAATTCTTGAGTCTTGGACCACACTCTTCGCACCTCTGCGATAGCAGGGAATAGGTGAGTAAGATGATCTCCCTCGCATAGCATACAAGGAAACTTAATTTTGCACTTCGAACGACCAGTTTTCTCAACGGTGTCAACATGACTAGTAGTGGCTGACTGTTTACTCTCAACATGACCTGCAGAGGATGAGAGTTTTCCCCCAGCATGAACTACAGAGGCTGGGTGACTGGGTCCAACCTGACTAAGAGAGGCTGGTTTTTGAGAGACTTCGGGATGTTCAAAAACGGGATGACCATAAAACAAAAATATTCACACCTTCAGGATAGAAGGGAATTTATAAGTAAGGTGGTCTCCCTCACAAAGCTTACAAGGAAACTTAGGCTTGTGTTTTGAATGGGTAGTCTGTTCAACAGTGTCAACATGATTCGCAGTGGCTAGCGAATTGTCTTCAGCATGAACCATAGAGGCTAAGAGACTTCCCCCAGCATGAATTACAGAGGCTGAGAGACTGGATCCAAGATGGCCTGCAGAGGTTGGATGGGCACCACCAACATGAACAACAGAGGTTGAATGGTTAGGATCAACATGCTTTGTAGCAGTTGAGTGTGTGCCCCCAGCATGAACCACAGAGGCTGGGTGGATGGATCCAACATGAACAACAGAGGTTGGATGGGGAGGTTCAACTTGAACACCAGAGGTTGAACGGGTGTCCTCAACATGAACAACAGAGGCTGAGTGACTGGATCCGACATGACCTGAAAAGGTTGGAAGGATCCCACCATCATGATCAACAGATTCTAGATGGTGAAGATCAACTTGACTTGCAGAGGTTGAGTGCTTAGATCCAACATGGCCTACAGAGGTTGGATGGGCACCACCAACATGAACAATAGAGGTTGGATGGGGAGGTTCAACTTGACTTTCAGAGGATGAACAGGTGCCCCCTTGCTTATGTTCCTTCTTCCTATTCCTCCTTCTTTTACTCCTTTTAGACTGCTGGTTACTAGTATCAGTACTTTCACCGCATGAGGTAGAAGGAGGAGGAGAATCAACTACAGGTGAAGGGGAAGCAGTGTTTTGATGCCCTTGATATAAGGAGCTTACTTGAGAAGCATCAGGAGCATTCAGGACAGTTGGAGTGGAAAACAGCCACATCAGTAGCCCTAGGGTGAATCTAGGTAGATTCAGGGTGGCCATCAAGGGAACACCAACATTCCTCATGAGAGGAATATTACAAGGAGTTCCCATCATGGGGATCTATTCATTGGTGTTCAAATGGGTGCTAGCCATAGCTTCAAACTAGGAGACAAAGTCTGAGGTTGATAAGAAACCAAAATTACAAAGCACACACCTAAAGGCACACTAAGTACAGACAAACCACATAGCATTCACTAAAAATTCCTAAAGCCAAACAGAGAAATAGGTATAAGATATACTTTCCAAAAGAAAGCTGAGAGGCAGTTACTTGGTGTCCCTGTAGATGTTCTTAGGCACAAGCGGAGGAATCACCCACCGCCCTCCCACGCTTTCTACCAGGGTTGCCTTCCAAGCCCGTCCAAGGTCAACCAAAAATAACCTTCCGGTGTACCTATGTATGAACCCTAGATTTCAAGAGACTAAAGGCTACCTTGGCTATACCAACAGTCTGGGGGGACAGTCGCAAGCCGTACTCGTATGCATGGGCAGGGTAGCTAAGCCCAAAACTCTGTCTAGGACAGAATCCCCAGATGCGTAAAATTCTCGAGTTACACTTTGACAAGGATTCGAAGGGTTATCTCCTCTGTCCAAGTCTCCACGTGGCCTCGTGATTAACTCTCGTTTGAGAGGAGCTTCCCAGATACAGTCGATAAAGTCAAGGATTTACCTAGTGATAGGCGAACTACGTCTGAAATTTAACACTTGTGGGGAGTTTAAACTCCCTATCCCACAAGTCTAGCGTAAGCTAGTTGGTGTATGACCCTATAAAATAAAACTTACTAATAATTTTTAAATTATATCGTTTATTTTAAGGGCTATTTTTAGTCAGAGGGTAAATGGTATGAAACTTATGTGGTGTTTTGACTCAAAAATTGAAACAAAATGACTAAGCAAAGAGAAATGAAATGCAACAAGCAAAAACTATTCTCTTTATATTTATTTTTCAAATAGAAACTTGAAAGCCAAAAAAGAAGAAAATCTTTTTATATTTTATATTTTTTGTAATTTTTTGAGATTATATTCAAAAACTGAAAAAAAACTACTATATGCAAATCAAATGAAAAAGTTTCTAATGTTTTCTTTTCATTTTTCGAAAAAATGAAAGACTACTATGCACATAAAATGCATTATACTTGAGTAAACTTGGAATTAATGAACCGTATAAAACAACAAACTCAAGCAAACAGGTTAACAGAACCAAGAAACATCCAATGAAGGAAAACTAGAAACCCTAGCTTGGGAGAACACAATGACAAAGATCACTGTAGACTTGTAAAGGCAGGTGATAACCAACCACTGTCAAAATACAGACTGGAAAAATAGGGTCTAAGACCCTGATCACTGATCTGAACAGAGACACCTTACCCTATAACCCAAACAGGCCGGACTACTTCAACATGCAAACAGAAAATAATCCAAGTAAAAGAGACTCAAGGGCTTTCGAAAAAGCACAAAGTGTGATCAACAGAGGCACACAGACAAGACAAATAGCATTCATAAAGAAAGTCCACACAAAAACAGGGATTATCCAAAGAAAAGAACAAGCAAACTTTAACTTAAAAAATCCCTACTTCCAGGAACATTCACGACTGTCTATAAGTGAAACCTGCGGATGATCCACAACTATTCAATACAGCAACCCGCCAATGCAAGATTGTATTTGCGACTGTTTCGAAGAAAAACTTGCAAATAGCTACAAGATTTTTCTCAAAAAGAAATAAAAATTCCCAAGACTTTCAAATACTGAGGCAAGTATGAACCAAGATGTAAGATCACATATAGACTTCAAGCAAAGACTAGTCAAGGGTGACAGAAGCAACCTATAGCAGTCTAGGCATCCACAGCGGAGTCGCTAGTTCTGTTGTACAGGATTATACACCTAATAACCATAGGTCTGGGATTACCAACATACTCAATCAACTTGCAGACAATTGACTCTAAAGTGCAGTAAAGGAAATAGGAGGATTAGAAAGACTTACTCAATTAACGAAGGTCGATCCTTGCTAGTCCTCTTCCGCTCTCCTTCAAAGTCTTCAAGATTGCTCCTCTTTCACCTGTCAAGAAACAATCTTCCAGATACAAGATGATTCATATATATATAAGCAGGTTAGATAAATCACATATAAGATGCATAAACATAAACATTCATCAAACCAATATACATGAGACACATATGGAAGAAGGATTCTCTTTATTATCAACAATGGAAAGAGTTCAGATTACAACCCAACGCCTAAGACAAGGACTCCTCTGCAACCAAAGGATTTTGAGTTCCACTGCTCCAAAGACTTCTGTATAAAATCCACCAGCATGACTTTGCTCTCCAATTCTATATATCAACACCCTCCCCAAGGCCTGTAATTATATGGAGGAAATAAGGCAATTTCGAAGGTTGAGGAGGTTGAGACAGTTAAGAGGATTAAGGTAAATGGATTAACTAATCTCAAATCAACGCGTGTTTTTAATTTTAAATGTTAAGGGACATATTCACGGGTATGTAGAAGGACAACCCGCGAATGACCCGTGACTTGATACAAGAGCAACCCGCGAATAGATCCATTCATGACTTGCAGCAACCGACACTCGCGAATAATGCGCGAGTTGCATATATGAAGAGTTGCGAATACAACTTAACATAGTAAAATGGAAAAGTAACCAGATGGATGGAGGAGGAATGTATTATAGTAAGCCAATCTATAGTGTTATGGGAAAACCTCAATCCATAGATGTCCTTTTGTGTGCCAACATGAGAGATGTCGGCACTCGGACGGAGAGGTGCCATTCAAATGGATAACAATATACAAGATCAAGCATGCTATAGATGGTAGCATAGAAAAATATAAGGCAATATTTGTTGCTTGTGGCTTCTCCCAGAAAGAAGGAATAGATTATAAAGAAACTTTTGCACCTGTAGCCAAATACACTTCCATCAGATCAGTACTTGCTCTGGCTGCAGTCATGAAATGGAAGATACACTAAATGGATGTCAAGACTGCTTTCTTGAATGGTGTAGTAGAAGAGGAAGTGTATGTAGAGTAGACACTCGGTTTTGAGACACATGATAGGGAGTTTCATGTGTGTAGTTTGAAGAAATCCCTGTACGGTTTGAAACAGGCACCTAGGACATGGTACGGTAGAATTGACAACTTTCTATCTAGTTTGGTATTTACTAAGAGTAAAGCAGATTCCAACCTTTACCACAAGGTTGAAGCCGACAAACCAGTGATGATTTTGTTGTATGTAGATGATCTGTTTGTAACAAGTATGGATGGGTTAATTGCCGATACGAAGAGGAAGCTTGTTGCCGAGTTCAAAATGAAGGACTTGGGTATGATGCATTATTTCCTAGGCATGTAGGTGTCGCAGAATGCAGATGGAATTTTCCTGGGACAAGGGAAATATACGATAGAGATCCCGAAGAGATTAAGGATGATGGACTACAAGGCCATGACCACACCCATGGCATCAAACCTGAAGCTATTGAGTGATTCTTCATCAAAAGCAGTTGATGCTGCGATGTATCATTAGATGATTGGGTCCTTGATGTACCTGATGAACACGAGACCATATATTTGCTTTGTTGTGAACACCTTGAGCCAGTTCTTGACAGATATGAGACATGTTCACTTGATTGCTGCAAAGCATATTCTGAGGTACCTGAGGGGTACATTTGATTATGGGCTCAAGTATGAAGCGATTCAGAAGATTAACCTGGATGGTTATGTTGATTCAGATTGGGTAGGCAACGCCATTGATAGGAAGAGCACTTCAGGGTGTTGCTTCAGTATGGGATCATGTGTGATCTCTTGGTTTAGCAAGAAGAAATCCTATGTGGCACTGAGTACAGCTGAAGCATAGTATGTCATAGGTTGTTCAGCTAGTTGTGATGCAGTATGTCTAAGGAAGCCACTGTTTCATTAGAGGAAATTTGGGGTCTAAAATGGGCCTTATAAGAAAATGTGCCAAAATAAGTTTTTGTGAGTTGGAATTCAAGAACCAATAGAATTTCAATCAAATAAGTCAACCATAATGGTTGAATTGACATATTTGTCATTAAAAAAAACTACTTTTTTTGTTCGTATTTTCGACATTTCTCATTGTGTTTTTACTCAAATGTCGATTGGGAGAGCTCGTTGGATGCGGAATTTGATTCTGCATCCAACGAGTACCCACACTGCATACTTTTGACAGACCCCGCTACCCCAAAAACAAGAAATACCTAAAAAAATGTGATGATGACATCATCATCACGTTTTTTCAGGTATTTCTTGTTTTTTGGGTAGCGGAGTCCATCAAAAGTATGTAGTGTGGGTACTTGTTGGATGTGGAATCAAACTACGCATCCAACGAGCTCTCCCAATCGAAATTTGAGTAAAAACACAGGGAGATATGTCGAAAATACGAACACAAAAAGTAGTTTTTTTCTTTCTTCCTCCAAAATTAATCAATATTATTTTATTATTTTAACTATTATTTTATTATTTTCCTTAGGAGGCCCATTTTAGACCCCAAAATTCCTCTAATGGATTTATTTGATCTCTAGTTGGATGCTACTTGTATATATTGCGACAACGAGACTTGTGTGAAGTTGTCGGAGAACCCAATGTTCCATGACAAGTCGAAGCATATCAAGATCAAGTATCACTATATCAGGGATATGGCAGAGGGGAGCAGTGAAGCTCTAGTATGTTGCGATAGTCGAAGAGATAGCTGATGTGTTGACAAAGCCATTGGCTAGAATGAAGTTTGAATACTTTAGGGAGAAGCTTGGTGTTCTCCAGATCAAGGTTCCTTTCAAGGGGAAGTGATGAGTCCATGAGCCATTCTGTCATGGTTAGAGGATTCATTCCTTCCATGTGAGATGTGAGTGCTAAGCCATTCTGATGTGACTGTAGGATTGGTTCCTGCATGATCAGATATAAGGGCTATTTCCATTCTCTGAATGGAGGTGCCTAGTCAGTTACGAGGAATACTCAGTCTAGGACTGAGGGCCATTTTGATATGACTGTGAGATGTAATCTTACTCAGATGTGAGTGCATTGCCATTCTGATGTGATTGAGGGATGTGTTCCCACTTGATAAGGGTTGTTTCTATTCTTTGAATGGAGGTCCCTGGTTAGTTACCAAGAAAGCTTAGTATGGGACTGAGGGCCATTCTGATATGACTATGGGATGTGTTCTCAAATGATCAGATATGAGTGCATGGCCATTCTGATGTGATTGAGGGATGTGTTCCCACTTGATTAGATATAAGGGTTGTTTCCATTCTCTAAGAGAATGGAGGCACCTGCTCAGTTACTAGGAACCCTCAGTATGGGATTGAGTGCCCTTCTGACATGGTTAGAGGATTAAGCTCCTTCCATGGTCAGATGTAAGTGATGTTCATTTTCACAGATGGTAGTAGGTGTGTCCTACCATGCTAGTGATTGTAAGTGTTGTTCCTTTCCATAGATGGTAGTAAGTGTGTCCTACCATGCTGGTGGATGTAAGTGTTGAGCCTTTCCATAGATGATAGTAGGTGTGTCCTATCATGCTGGTGGATGTGAGTGTTGTGCCTTTTCACAGATGATAGTAGGTGTGTCCTATCGTGCTGGTGAATGTAAGTACTAGGCCTTTCTAACAGGGTTGTGGGATGTGTTCCCGCATGGTCAGATGTGAGTGTTGGGTTTGCCTTTCTGACATGGTGTTGGATTTGTTCCTCTCATGGTCAGATGTAAGTGTTGGGTGGGCCATTCTGACTTAGGGTTAGATATAAGCGCTGAAGAAGACCCACATGGTGGCTAGGCCTACAACCAGCATGAAAAAGGGTTGGATCTGTATAACTTCCTATTATGAGAATAATCACGAGATAGCATACGTGATGATCTAGTGATGATGATCCAGCAGTGATGATCTAGATCGAGTGATGATCCATATCTAGTGATGAAGCTCTAGTGATGATCTAGATCTAGTGATGATGCTCCAGTGATGATCTAGATCAAGTGATGATCTAGATCCATTGATGATGATCTAGATCGAGTGATGATCCAGATATAGTGATGATGATCCAGATCGAGTGCTGATATAGATTCGATGATGAAGATGACTTGAAGATGAAGATAAAATTGAAGATGAAGATGACTTGAAGGAGAAGATGACTTGAAGATGATGAGGACTCAATGATGATCCAAATGATATAGAGAAGAAGACTTGTGTTGATAAATTGTGTCGAGAGAATACCTTCCTAGTTAAGAGGGAGTGTTAATGTAATTCTAACTTCAGAATGTATTCACTTGTATTTCTTATGTATTGTACCCTGATGTTTATTCTGGGATGTGTCTGTAATGTAATTGAGTCATGTCATGTCCCGATGTTCTTATCGGGAGTTTATATAATGTAAACAAGTCATGTTAAGTCATTCGGGGTAACCCTCCTATTGGTCAAGGGTTAAAGTCCCCGTAGTTCCAGGGCACTAGGGTTATTAGACTCTCCTAGATAATTCAGCCCTAGTAGGTTATTGTCAAGTCAGGAATTAGTATAAATTGAGAGTGAGCCTCTCTATTTATCACACACTCACTCACACTCAGTTGTTGCACATAGCTGAGGAAGAAGAAGACACTGGGGCTAGGAAGAAAGAGGCTACTGCTATCAGGAGATCATCTTACTATTTTGGGGTCTTACTTTTGGTGCTGATTTTATCTCAAGGAAGTTGTGGGGTTTTCTCCATTTATGGTTTCCCTGAGGAAAAACACTGTGTTCATTGTCTCTTGTGTTTGATTGTTGTGCTTGTTATTCTCTCAGTTAAAGATCCTAATGCAATTCTAACTTAATTTTAAAAGTCTAACATTGTGGGTCCTCCCCCAGCATGACTGTGGCATGTTTCTTGGGTGGACTGCGGGTTCTTCCATAGTGTAACTAAGAGTCTGTTTCTTGGTGGACTATGGCTCCTTCACCAGTGTGACCATGATTTGTTTCTTTTCACTTTTTGGTGGATTGTGGGCCCTTCAACAGGACTGAAAAATCACTTCCTTAGTGATACCTTGAGAGGTCCTTCTCCAACATGACTATGATATATTTTATTGGGTGGAATATGGGTCCTCCACCAGTGTGAGTGTTATCTATTTCTTGGTGGAATATGGGTGCTTCACTAGCATGACTATGATATGTTTTCTTGAGTCAACTGTGGGTCGTTCCCCAACGTGAACGTGATCTTTTTTCTTGGTGGACTGTGCGTCCTTCCCTAGCATGACCATGAGGTGACCATGATCCTATTTTCTTGTGTGGACTATGGGGTCTTCCCCATTGTGACAGTGAGTTTCACTTTATGGGTGGACTATGTTTTTTCAAGCATGACTGTGTAAAGTATGCTTGTGTGTCTCTGCAGTATGTGACTGCATCCTTACCTAGCATGACTTTGTTGACAGATTGACTATACTGGGTATGAATGTGCTTGTTGACTAAGGAGTCTGGGTCAGTATGTTGTCAGTATGCTTATGCTTTAACCCTCTCGGGATCTCTCTCACGGTACATAAATTGTTTGTCTAGATTGACTTGTCCCTTCGGTGACAAGATCAAATTTGAAAAATATGAGTATATGGTTGATTCAAATATGGGTTATGATTATTTATTGTTGATATCTACTGTACATTACCTTATCATGTTGTTATTGTACATGGAATTTGATGATTCTTGAGGACCAACTTTAATGCAGTGAATAATGGAGCATTAAGTTGAAAGAGATGAAAATTATGTTTGTTTGGTTTTATTGAAAAGTATTGGTTTTCTTGAAAAGTATAGGAAGCTTAATTTATAGTTATCTTTTCCTTTAATGAAACATCTAATTCTCATGTCCCTCATCTAAGAATTAGTGATATTTTTCCTTTTATGTCAGATATTACTTGTTTACCATATGGAACTTATGTAGGTTTTGAGTTGTAGTTACCAGAACAAAAATAGGATATGGATGAGAAAATGTATTCCAGTTCTTAGATTTCTTTTTGGATATGATACATATGGATATGGCCTGGAGGTGTAGTTATTAGTAAGGCAGAAAACTGGTGGTTGCATATGCACGTTATTCAATATATTGTCTCAGCCTGCAGGAAGACTTTTAAGAACTTTGTTCACTATGCATGGAGATATGTTCCACAATGTCCGAGGTATGTGATCTCCGTACTCTGTTGAATAAAGAAGTGAATTAAAGATTAGGCTTGGATTGTTGAGAATCCATTTTTTTAAGATTACCACTTTAATATGATTTCATGTGGATGGTCACACAAATAATATAAGACTTACACTTGTCTAAACTTCTTTGATTTTTCTAAATGCAACTTTGTATATAGTGACACACCATTCAATTTCATTGTTGTAGTACCGTTTATCATCACCTTAAATTTTAATGAACCTGACACCTTTTCTGATGAAGGTTCAGAGCCATATTTTATAGGGAAAACTTTCTCATGCTTGCAAATAGACAACTTCTTAGCTGATTGCCCTTGGTTAAAATTCTCTAAGACAGACTTCCCATGATGTTTCTTAAGGCCTCTACTATTTTTCTTTGTTGGAGTCACACAAGATTTATTCACCCTGATTCCCTTTGACTTGTATTCATATTGATCAGCCTCACCCTTTTGTACAACATAAGCCTTGATAGGACGTGTGCTGATTGAATTGACTTTCCTTGGAGCTAAATTTCAAACATCTTGCTTCTTTGGAGAAAACAACACTAGTGTAGTCACGCTCTGTAGCTTTTGTTCTTCCATTTTTGGATCAACCAATGATTCAGTAGACATTTTAGCATGTGCACTCCTCTCATCCTTATCTCCAATCTTCCATTTATCCATATTCTTATAGGAAATTGAACCTTCAAACCATGGATCCATTTGCTTCTCCGCTACCCATTTAGCAGGTTCTGAAGAAAACCTTATGAATGGTTGATATGAATCTGAAAACACCATAGGTTTCTTACTACCTCCTATTTTGGTTGCTTCTTTTTGGATCAATGTGTCTACTTTGACACATTCCTCAATTCCCTTAACTCACTTCTTGTCATTATCAAAGCATTTAGTATAAGATTTTCAACTACAAATATATTGTATGCATCATCCTGTCTAGTTGTACCAGTTTCTACTGGCTCCACTAAAGCAGTTGCAGCCTCTGCAACACATGCAGACATAGCTTCCTAAACATATCACCCTTCATTTTATTTTTTACTGTTTGGAACCTGAATGCTCTCTTCAATGTTTCCATGTTTAAAAGATTCAAAATTCCTGACAATGTTATCTGTCACAGATTTTCTATGATCTAGGAACTCACGATATTTATCAGCCTTTCGTGGAAAACACATTCAGAATTAGTTTGTTGTGAGGTCTTGTTGGTAATAAAATCCTTATATATGATCAAACAAATTTACAAATCCTTGGATACTATTATCTCTGTGCATCATTGAGCAAGTTCCGATCTACATAATAATGGTTGAAAAATATACATAAAAATTAGTAACTTAGATAGATTGAGGGGAATGAGCAGAATCAAGGAAGGATCCACACCCTTTGAAATAAACAACATATGAAATCTTGGAGTACACCCTTTGAATTGAACAACATATGAAATCTTGGAGTACACCCTTTGAATTGAACAACATATCAAATCTTGGAGTATATCTCCAACACTGTGTTCTTTGTGCATTTGATAGGGTTTATGTGGTTTGAGCATCCTTTGTTCTCTTAGAATTGATAGCTTATACATCCTACAAGGACCATGAGTGGCCATTTGCATGTAATAAGGCTATTGGGTGACTTTTGAAAACATCCCTTGGTCTTGAGGATGGTCCATTTCATGTTTTCAAGGAAATTTTCATCAATAAAAGCATTGTATGTTGGTTGTGAGCATGGTTACACTGGAGTTCTTGCTAAAGTTTGCACCAAAGGTCTCCCACAAGGCATTGAACTACACACTAATGAAATTATTGTGGATATTTATATTCATAAGTATTCCAGTTTTTGTGATAAGATTAGAAAGCACACACTTCTCTATATTTTTCTCAAGGCCATCATAATTCTTGGGTTATGGAATTCTAGAGGCCACACAACATAATTTTCCAAGTACCCTAATCACAACATTGAGGTAAAAAAATATGTATTCTATATGTTCTAGTGCATAAACGAATGGAGACTATTAGTGTTTTATCCCTTCGATTGGTAGGACAGTGAGTTATGTTAATGTCCACATAGTTTGGATGGAAGTTAAGCTGCTAGAAAAATTTTAACCCAAGCAGAGTGGAGATTTCAATAGTGCATATACTAAATGAAAACTAAGTATGATTCCCATTTGTTCTATAAAGTAAGAGATATCTATGTTGAGTTTCCTAACATTTCATTGCTTCTTGTAGATGGCCATTTTATGATTTTTCTTGGTCTTTCTTAGCATGAGGAGTTTTTGCAGCTCAGTCATTCTAGAATATAAATGTTTTTTTCTTGAAATTTACATTTTTTTACTACTCAATATTCAGTTAGATATTTTCATGACATTTTGGAGTTTTTGTTGTGTTCTTGAGTCTAAGTAATTCTCCAAGGCTTTCTATATCAAGTATAAACTATTCTTATTTCAACCAAACTAGTAACTCTCAATGAGGTTTTTACCCATCAATTGTTGGATCACTCGCTACTCCGGCTTCTACTTTGCTAATTTTAAATACTGAATTACATATCTGAATATATTTCTTTTTATTTATATGCAGTCACCCCTCTCTGGGGTCCTCTTCAACCTTTTTTGTTGGCTTCTTTATCTTTTGTTTTCTTCTTCACAATAGTTGTATTCATTGGACTTTCTTATCCTTCTGCTGTGCAATTTATTTTTCACAAACTTCTTCCATACTCTGTTCAGAATCCATTCACTCCTCAAGATTGGCTTGTTTCTCTCCTTGACAGTAGGTTCCAATGTCAAAACTATTTGTTGGGATCATCTAAGTTAACAAGAATCCTCCAACCTCACTATACTTTCTCTGATAGTAATTGATGCAAAGAAACTAAGCCCCCTATGAGTTGGATAAAAGTGCAAACACAGTGGAACAATGACAACCCAAATGCATATGTTTTTGCAAATTAATTTATCAAAGGCATCACTCATCATCATCTATATGCATTAATCTATTCTTTCGTCAAAATTTCCTGGATTGTCATAATTGATTCTCATGTAACACTTCCAAATATCCTAAAATGGTTGATCAAAGTTGGATTTTCTTTCCATAGTTCGTAAGGTGTTTTGTCACAATTAACTTTTAGTTGAGCTCTATTTAAAATATATATGACAGCTCCAACTGCTTCTCTCCAAAATTTCTGAGGTAACTTACCTTCAATCAACATAGTCCTTTTTGTTTCTTGAACCATTCTATTCTCCCTCCTCAATACCCCATTTTGTTGAGGAGTTTTAGCAACTAAAAACTATCTTTGAATCCTATGTTCTTCACAAAACTTATAGAATTCATCTTTCATGAATTCTCCTCCATTGTTTGATCGTAAACACTTGATTTTGAGACCAATTTCATTTTCAACCAATTCCTTGAATCTTTTAAACTTATCAAAATATTTAGAGTTTTCTTTAAGAAATGTCACCCAAATCATTCTAGTAAAATCATCAATAAGAAGAATGAAATACCTTTCACCTTGAAGAGTTTGTACCATGGCCGGTCCACATAGATACATGTGTATCATTTCTATAGGTCTTGATGATGATTGTTCTTTAGTCCTGAAGCTGAATCTAGTTTGCTTTCCATGATGACATGATTTGTATAGGATCTTTATAGGCTTGGAAATATTAGGCAGTCCTTTCACTAATTGTCTTTTATTGGTTTTTACAAAAATTTTGAAGTTTATATGTCCCACTATTTTATGTCATAGCTAGATTTCATTAATTTGAATCATACAAAATCTTTATCTTTGAATTTACTCCAATACATATACATTTCCATGTGTCCTAACTCCTTTTCCTATTATCTCCTTTGAGTTATTTTTTCAAATTTCACATTCTTGGTCATAAAATGTAAGATTGTAACCTTGGTCACACATTTTCCCAACACATAACAAGTTGTATTTCAGTAATTCAACAAATAGAATATTCTTAGACTTAGCTTCTCCCTTGTCAAGTTTCATAGTACCATTTCCTTTAATTCTAGGAGTACCACCTCCTCCTAATGTCAAATTTCCTCCTTTTTCATTTTTCAAAGTAAGAAACTTTCCCTGATCACCTGCCATATGTTTGAAACAACAAATGTTCTCATATTTGGTATATAGATAAATCCCACATTCTTCAGTTTGTTCTTCTTTTATCTCAACAGAACTGATTGGGCACTTTACTGCAATATATCTATGATTGCTGCGTTTGTCACATTTTACAAAATATGTGGTCAAGGTTGAAAATAGATTGTAATTTTTGTCATTTATTTTCCCTTTGATTATGCTTGTACTTTTGTCCTTTTGAGGGTCTTTATATTTTTTCCTTCTCAAATTTTTTGTGTACCCCTATTTTTTACAGTCTCTTCCAATATGTCCATAACATTGATAGTTATACAACTGAAGCTTAAAATTTCTTACACCTTGATTTCTTGTTGAACCATTTTTTAAGTAAACTCTACAATGCCTAGATGTATGTCTAAAATTATGATAATTCTGACAATGACCAAGGAATATGTTTTGATACTTGAGATTATACGGTCTTTGAGATGAAATCCTTGTGTTTTCTTACTTGGTCCACCTTGGTTTCATGCCCCATGCTTGTTGAATAACAAGTTTGTCCTTTTTTTTAGAAGTATGTCCTAGATTGCATCCTTTCCTTCTGGGTCTTTCCTCAACTTTTCTTTCTTGTGCCATGGAGATCTTCCCAAATTCCATATTATCTTGATTGCATATGAACCCAATTCCTCTCTTCTCATTTGTATCTCTTTTCTTACTGAGGATTTTTTCCAAGTCTGATGTATTTCTTTCAAAATTTAGATTGATGATACTCGCCTTTTCCAATTTTCCATTTAGGCTCTTGATCTCTTCTTCCTTTTCTTGACAACTCCCTTATCTCCCTTAACTATTTTGTTAGGAATTATTCCACATGTTTTGATTACTTTAAATGCATTTCTAGAAGATCAATTTATTTATCTTGCTTCTTGATCATTTTTCTCAAGTTACAAATTTATTTCAAAGCTAAAACAAGTTCGAGTTCAAGATCCACAATTCCTTCATCTTCTTTCTCACTTTCTTCCTCTAAGTTTCTTTCACCTTTGGAATGATCTTTGTCTTCTAACGATATAAATAGGATTTATTTCTATATTCATCAAATCTTCCTTCTTCATCATCATCTTGAGATGACTTATCTCCCATTCTAGAATAGAAACCCTACTTCTTTGAGTAACTTCTTTTGTGAAAGTTGTTTCTCTGCTTGGATTCAACATTACTATTTTTAAAGGATAGTTTGGCAGCAAAATATCCAATATTTCGACAACTGAAACATTTAAAAGGAAGTTTACCTTTATACTTTCATGTACCTCTTTTCATCATGCAAAATAAATGATCCATTTCTTCATCTATATCTTCACTTCAGATTTAAGAGGAGGAGGGTAGATAATTCTTGCTTTCTTCCTTCTTTTTTGTCAATTTGAATGTAACTTATTTTGGATTTGGATTTTCTATCCTCATATCATATTCTATGGTATTACCATGTAACATTTCCATTGTCATTTTATTTAAATCCCTCATTTTTTCTATCGCACATACCTTTGGATTGAATCTTATTGGTAAGTTCCTTAACACCTTTTGCACTATCACCCTTTCTTCAATATCTTCACCAAGCCCTTTGATTGTATTCACCACTTCATCAATACTTTGAAGATATGATGCTATTGTTTCCTCTTCCTTTGAAGATATGATCTTATGTGTATGGAAGTTAGTGGGAATTACAATAGTAACTCGCATGATTAATCCAATTGTCTTCATATGAGCTTGTTTCCTATTTTACCACATCTATAAATGTTAGGAAGCTTACCATAAACATTGAGTGTGTTGGTATACATAATTTAAGATAGGATGATTGTTTTTAACAATATTGACATTTCAACCATATTGGTGAAACATTCTTATGGTAATAAGGTTGTACATTAGATATTACTATTCATTTCCCATCCTTAGGATCCATGCTTATGAATTTTGGTGCAAATTCTGATAGTAACACACAAGATTAATTCAATAGTCGTCGTGTGAGCTTGTTTCACAACTTCTATAAATTTAAGGTAGCTTACCATAACTATTGAGTGTGGGTCCATAGAATTTAAGGTAGGTGGACAGTTTTTAAGAATACCACCATTTGGAACATACCTTGGGCATATTTTTTACCATTTTTACAAGTTGGTTAAATTATTACTTTCTGTTTTTCATATTTTGCTTAGGCATAGGCACCCTACTAATTGAAGATGCTTTGAGTTGCAGGTTTTGCTTGATTGTGGAGTTGTGCAAGTAGATGCTTTGACTGTTGATCATCTTGCATCCTTAGAGAAGTTGTTTTTACTTGCTTATGTCCATCGAGAGCATTTTGTGAATAATATATATTTGTTATTTTCAAAATCTCTATCACTACTAGTATTTTAGTAAGATGTTTTCTAGATCATATTGATTTTAACCTTCCAAGTAATTGCAATAAAAGAGAATTTATGGAAACTGGAGATTTGATTGTGAAAACTACTCAGTACACCCAGTTTGTAGTTTATATTTTTAATATATGAAGCAATTTATTTTGAGATTTCATATGTTGAGGTTTCTTTACTTGGTGAGTCTTGCAAACTTAATGCTGCAGATCTGTTGATGTCAGCCATATTGGATTAAGTAACATGGTCCATGGATTATGAGCTAGTTACCCTTATACTGAGGATTTGATCGAATGTTAAAACAATAACTTGGATTTATTAACATGTTCCATGGACTATGAACTAATGACCCTTCAACTGAGGATTCAGGCTTTACTATAGAAAAATATACTTTCCCTGCATTTTGTTTGATTTGGTGAGAGCTTTTATATTTATAGGATAGATTCTTGGAGGGTTGTATCAATTAGGACCAAGTGTTAATTCACAATGCTTGTATGATCCAATATACAATTATAGAGAGACATTTATGTAGCGAAATGTGGAAACTGTTTGGGAAGCATACCATGTAGGCACCTTAATTTAGAAAACCTTATAAAGGATTGATATGAATCTGAAGACACCACAGGTTTCTTACTACCTCCTATTTATGTTGTTTCTTTTTGGATCAATGTGTATACTTTGACAAATTCCTCATTTCCCTTAATTGACTTCTTGTCATTATCAAAGAATTTAGTATAAGAATTTTCATCTGCAAAAATCTTGTATGCATCATCCTGTCTAGTCTCACTAGTTGGTACTGGCTCCACTAAAGTTGTTGCAGCCTTTGCAACACATGTAGACATAGCTTCCTGAGCCTGGTGACATCGTTTATAGGAAGGAAGGGAAACTTCATCACTCAGTAGGCTACTTCACAAACAATATTTATCAGCCTTTGGTCGAAAACACATAGGCCTTTCCATAAAAAATGAAGACATCTTCCAATGTAGGAAATCACCTTTAGTTTCAATACTGTTAGAACTTAAGATATTATTAGTTCTCAAATGGCATTCATGTAACACACAAACATTATCCGATGCCATATTTTCTCCATTATTTTCATTGGCACTTGTTATGCCTCCTTTATTCGAACCTTCTACAATTTTCTTAATTTCATCAGACCTCAAATGGTTCTCAAAATGGCTTGTAGGCACTGCACCAGAAATATCAGATCTCAAATGGTCCTCAAAATGGCCTGTAGGCTTCTTTATCTTTAGTATGGACCCCATATTTCTAGATTTAGATGTTGCTAATGAACAGTGATTTTTAAGCCCAACCTGAACTAAATTAAGCATCTTCCTGTCTTTCTTATCAGACAATATCAGGGATATAGCATGATTTTTCTTATTCTCACCTACCCCATGTGTGTTTTTCTAGTTTTCTTTCCTATGTACTTCCCTTTTAATATCATGTTTCTTGGAAAAATTTGTCTCATTATGAATTTGATCAGATTTATCTTTTTACATTTTCAACATTTCCTTTGACTCATCATTTGCTTCTTGGATTTTATCATTTTTTGTAAACTGTACTTTCTCTGTAAAATTCTTTAAGCTTTCATCAATACATGATCTGGATTTCCTTGATTGGTGGTGGACAACATAAATTCTTGGGGGTGTCCTTGAAGGGTTGTGTAGACCCTTGGGGAAAAGGGGTATGTTCTCCACATCCCCAGAAAATTCCTTTCCAAAACAAGGTATGCCTTAGGGGTGTCTAGGTGCCCCCAAGACCAACAGCCCTACAAAAGCACCAAAAAAGGCCAGTTTTGGTGGTTGGAAAAGAACAAGCCCATTGTGGGTTAACTTATCCAATAACATAAATTAAAGAACCCTAACCAACATATTTCTTTGAAAACACCTCCCCAACCATTTTTATTCATTCTTTCTTCTCTCTGCTCAATGAGATGTCAATGTTAGAAGGTGAAACACTGTTGTTTGGAGGTGACATGGTTTTGTTTGGTGACCATCCCCTCATTTTCATTCATTCTTACATCTTTTAGACTTGAGACAATTCTATTTGAGGTTGAGACTGTTGTTTGGAGGCAGAAAGTGTGTCGTTTGGATAAAAAAATGTGTTGTTTTGTTTTACATCTTTTGGATTCAGAGAGAGTGATGTTTGCAACTACTTTGCTGCATTGGAGACTACTATTTGGTTGCATCTTGTTGGGTTGGAGATACAAGCGCCTTGTAACTAAATAACAACATTGGTATTTAGTGTAGGGTTTAAAATTTATGTTTCTATTTCACCATTCATGTTTAGTTTTAAAAATCCTAAGAAGATATTTTTGGGGATTATGCATTTTTTTTGTTTCTTTTTAGAATTTTCAATTTTGGATATTTATTTTTGGTTTCAACTTGTTGGGTTGGAGATTCAAGTGACTTTTTAGTAAAAAATGGCATTGGTATTTGGTTTAGGAATTTAATGTATGTTTCCTTTTTATCATTCACGTTTAATATTTAAAGCTTCTATGAAGATTTTTAGGGAGTTGTGAATATCTTTTGGAATTTTTTTTAAGAATCTTCATTTTTTAGATTACTTATTGTCATTCCACCTAAAAATTTGGAGAGTTGACTAAACTCTAGACAATTTGCACCATTTTTCTGGCGAAATTTCTAACCAAAATCTAGCAAGAATTGTTGAATTTGCAGTTTCAGGTTTTGGAAATTGCATTATTTGGTGCCCCAAGGGTTTTTGAGTACACTGAATCCATTTTTGCAATCACAATTGCAATTTCAGCAACCAAAATTTCACTATTTCAGAAAAATATTCCTCGTCGGATTTTAGCAAATTTCAGAATTAATGCTTTTTATTCTAATAGATAATTAATGTAGAGAGATCAAAACTATGTACATACTACAAAGAGAGCTATACAAAATTAGGAAACTTTTTCAGCACTACAAGGGTTGAGATAAGATTCAAATGTGTAAGTAGGTTATCATTCTTGTGTCCCTAGTCAATAAAATATCTTCTAGCCAGTAATTGAGAACATATTTCTCACCACATTCTGAGAAAGGAGAGAAAAAAGCTATCCCAATTTTAAAAAATGTAGTGCCGAAAGCCAATTATCCTATAAAGGTGGCCCTCCACTGTATATTGTCATAGAAGTTTGAAATAGAAGGTTGTTTAACCTGCTTCTAACAACTTCTTGCTAGCTTTCCATCCCAAAAAGCAGGCTTAACATTTTTTTCCTTTCAAGAGAGAACATTGATCATATGTGAATCCAATCTTGGTTAAGTGGTTTTTCATACACAGTCCTTGGTTGATGATAAGCCAAGGAAATACATGAAGCGTGTATGAAATACATATCTATGAAGCCTATTAATCTAACTATTTTTTAGATCTAAGGACTCCATCTATCATTCGATGTAGGTGGAAGGGAGTCTTCTATGCAAAAACAAATGCAACTTCTTAGAATCATAGTGGTTAAGTCATTTGTCAAAACTCTAGTGACGGCGTGATTTGTTAATTAATTTTTATTTTGTAAGCTCTTCATATGTGCAAGTTCCAAGTGTGTGTGGGTTTTATAGGCCCTAACCATGATACAAGTCCCAAACCATAAGGGAAACAAAATTTTGATGTAATTGTAACTTTAGAATGTATTCAATTGTATTTCTTATGTATTGTAACCCAATGTTTATTCCAGGATGTATTTGTAATGTACTTCAATCATGTGATGCCTTGAGGTTCCTATAATCTAAGCAAGTCATGTCAAGTCAAGGTGGGTAACCCTCCTATTGTCTAAGGGTTAAAGTCCCCGCAGTTATGGGGCACTAGGGTTATTAGACTCACCTAGTGAAGTCGGCCCTAGTTGGGTTTAGTCACGTTGGGAATTAGTATAAATAGATATATAGCCTCTCTATTTATCACACACTCACACACACTAAGTTGTAGTGCATAGCTGAGGAAGAGGAAGACACTGGGGCAAGGAAGAAAGAAGGTTATTGTTGTCGAGAGATCATCTTACTGTTTTGGGTTTTACTTTTGGTGTTGATTCTATCTCTGAGGAAGTTGCGGGGTTTTCTCCATTTATGGTTTCCCCGAGGAAAAAAATTGTGTTCATTGTCTCTTGTGTTTGATTATCGTGCTTGTTGTTCTCACAGTTAAAGATCCTAATATAATGCCAGCTTAATGTTAAAAATCTAACATGGTATCAGAGCTAACCTGAGAAGAAGACACTATGCAGCTGCGGGAACTAGGGATTCCTACTTTGTGGATCTCTCTCCATATATTTTCATCAAAATAATGTTGGAATAAATATCCTCCCTAGGGCACATCTTTCTGTCGAAGCAGAATCCAATTCTGACGTTTTTTAGTTTTGGACCCAACACTGCTGCCGGAAATTACGGCTTTTCATAGAAGTGGAATTTTTCAGTGAGCCCAGGCCTGGATTGATCTCCTCCTTAAAATCAAAGTTAGGGATCAATATCAAAGCATTTGGTTGGACAGAACTCTGAAAAAGAAAAACCCTAATCTGCTCCTGAACCAGCACTGCAGAATTTCAGCTCCAAATCCAGGTCCGACATCTTGACCTAGTAAGATATAAATCTTTTGTATTTCCATTTGAGGTTCTCAGTTAAGATGTCTCATCATACCAATCTTGATGAAAATATTAAGGGAGCTGATAACTTCTGAGCCAGGAAGTGTAGGATCTCCCTGGTCCTGGAAGAAAATGAGTTGGACTCCTATATCAGTGAGGAAGTTCTAGTTCTAGAGGGATATGAGGCTAAGGCCTTACATAAGAAGAAGTTGTTTATGGAAAAGAGGATCATTTCTGATTCAATCAAGGATCACCTCATACCACACCTGAAGCTATTTTTGATGCCCTAACCAAACTGCTTGAAGGGAAGAACATAAACCAGAAGATGACTCTAAGGAACCAGTTGAAGAATGTAAAGGTTTAGAATGAGGAGACCACCAATCATACTTCAAAAGGGTCTCCCATATCAAAGAACAACTAGAAGCAGTAGATGAAGAAGTGGAGAATGTATAAATTGTGATGACAACCTTGAATAGTCACCCTAGGTCATGGGATTCTTTCATCCAAGGAATATGTGCTAGGAAGAAGTTAGTCAAGTTCAGTAGACTATGGGAAGAATGTTCTCAAGAAGAATCTCGAATAGCAGCTCGAGAAGAAAAGATGGTAATTGAAGATCAAGCTCTCAAATTACACTCTAGGAAAGGAATAAGGGAAAATCATCATCACCAAGGTAAGCATTCTCATCAGAAAAATAATCTTGTAAGAAGGGATCCATCCAAACTCAGATGTTATACATGCGATGAAATAGGACACTTTGCTATAAATTATCCCATGAATAAGAATGGATCCAAGAATAAGAAGAAATCCAAAAGAAGACATCATGCTCACACTATTGAGGATGATGATCCTCCTAGGAAGAAAGTAAAACATGAAATTGAAGACTCTTCATGTGAAGAAGAATATGTTCCGATCTCTGCTCTCATGGGAACTGTCACTCACAGAAGCAAAGATTGGCTTATTGATAGTGGGGCTTCCAAACACATGACAAGTTTCAAGGAATATTTTGAGAAACTGTCTGAAAATAATTCACCCCATAAGTTGAAACTTGGGGATGAATACCAATATCCCATAAAAGGTAGTGGTGAATCCTCCTACAAGCTAGACTCTGGAAAGTCTATGAAGATGAAGGATGTCTTGTTTGTACCAGGACCAAAGAAGAATTTTCTATCCATATCACCACTGGATGCAAAAGGCATAAGGGTTGCATTTGTAGATGGCAAATTCCTCATGTGGTCAAGAGGAAAGACTATTGACGATGCAATAGTAATTGGAGAACAAGAAGGAGGATTATACAAATTGAAGGGCCATCAAGAACGAGATTTGGTCCATGACACAGTAGAGCCAAATGAACTTTGGCACAGAAGGATTGCACATGTAAACTACATAGCACTACCACTTGCAAGCAAAGTTGTTGAAGGTATTCTATAAATTCAAGCAAAACATGAAGGGGCCTGCAAAGGATGTGTGAAAGTAAATAATACAAAGAAGACATTTCCAAGTAGCGAGAGCAAAGCAAAAGGAATCTTGGAAATCATCCACTCCGATGTATGCATACCAATGTCATCAAGTTCTCTAAGGGGGTATGTATACTATGTTTCTTTAATTGATGCCTTTTTTAGAAATACATGGATTTAATTCATGAAGAACAAAGATCAAGTTTTCAGCAAATTCAAGGAATTCAAAGCCTTGATCAAGAACCACACAAAAAAGAAGATCAAGACCTTTTGATCAGATAATGATGGAGAATTCACATCAAATGAATTCAAATACTTATGCAAAGAATCAGCATTTAAGAGGGAGTTATCCACTCCATATAATCCACAACAGAATGGGTTGCGGAAAGGAAGAATAGAACTATCATTGAAGCTACAAGAGAAATGCTTCATGATCAGGATCTTCCTATGCATATATGGCCAGAAGCTGCCAGAATAGCGGTGTATGTACAAAAACGTACTCCACACAGAGTACTTGACAATAAGACACCTAAAGAAGTATTTTCCAGTAGGAAAATAGAACTCATCCATCTTAGAATATTCAGTTGTCCAGTGTACATACACATTCCAAAAGAAAAGAGGACAAAGTTAGATCCTTCAGGAAAGAAGGGTATATTCATGGGATACTCTGAAAGCTAGAAGGATTACAGAATATATTTCCCAGGATTCAAGAATATCTACATCAGCATGTATGTAACATTTGATGAAGACTCGGCTTACAAGAAATACAGAAACAGACCTGCTGAAGAACCTGAAGAAGCAGAAGCACCCATAATTCATGATAGAACCATGAATGAAGAAACTCAAGAAGAAGATCGAGAATTTGAAGAACCACAAGAACCTGTAGAGCCACCTCAAGAGAAGAATCCTCATAAGAGGAAACCTGATTGGGTACGAGAAGTTATCCAAGGTGCAAAAAGATATGGGGCTCGAGAAGAGAATCATAGAGAAAGAAAGAGAACCAGATCTTGCTCCCGATATGTAGCTTTACTATGTGACTATATCAATAAAGAACGTTCCAATTATGAAGAAGCAGAAGAACATAAAGAATGGAAGGATTCTATGATTGAAGAGTATCAATCGATCATGAAGAACGATGTTTGGGATGTTGTCACAAGACCAGAAGGGAAGTCGGTTGTAACTTCCAAATGGATCTACAAGATCAAGCATGCTGCAGATGGTAGCATAGAAAAATATAAGGCAAGATTCATGGCTCGTGGTTTCTCCCAAAAAGAAGGAATAGATTATGAAGAAACCTTTGTACCTATAGCTAGATACACTTCCACTAGATCAGTACTTGGTCTGGCTACAGTGATGAAATAGAAGATACACCAAATCGATGTCCAGACTGCTTTCTTGAATGGTGTAGTGGAAGAGGAAGTGTATGTAGAGCAGCCACTTGGTTTTGAGACACATGATAGGGAGTCTCATGCGTTTAGATTGAAGAAATGCATGTACGTTTTGAAACAGGCACCCAAGACATGGTACAGCAGAATTGACAGCTTTCTATCTAGTTTGCGCTTTAGCAAGAGTAAAGCAGATTCCAAACTTTACTACAAGGTTGAAGATGGCAACCCAGTGATGCTCCTACTATATGTAGATGATTTGTTTGTAACATGTATGGATGGGTTGATTGCTGATATGAAGAGAAATCTTACTGCTGAGTTTGAAATTAAGGAATTGGGTATGATGCACTATTTTCTAGGCATGGAGGTGTGGTAGAACGTGGATGGAATCTCCCTCAAACAAGGGAAATATGTAGTAAAGATCCTGAAAATGTTTGGGATGATGGAATTCAAGGCCATGATTACAACTATGGAATCTAACCTGAGGCTGTTGAGTGATGCTTCATCAGAACTGGTTGATGCTACGATGTATCATCAGATGATTGGGTCCTTGATGTACCTGATGAACATGAGACTAGACATTTGCTTTGCTGTGAACACCTTGAGCCAGTTCCTAACAGATCCGAGACATGTTCACTTGATTGCTGCAAAGCATATTCTAAGGTACCTGGGGGGTACAGTTGATTATGGGCTCATGTATGAGGTGAATAAGAAGATTAACCTGGAGGGTTATGTTGATTCATATTGGGCAGGTGTGATCTCTTGGTTTAGTAGGAAGCAATCCTGTGTGGCACTGAGTACAATTGAACTAGAGTATGTCGCAGCTTGTTCAGCTAGTTATGAGGAAGTATGGATGAGGAAGCTATTGTCTGATTTATTTGATCTCCAAATGGATGCTACTTGTATACATTGTGACAACCAAGGTTGCATGAATTTATTGGAGAACCTGGTGTTCCATGACAAGTTGAAGCATATCGAGATCAAGTATCACTATATTAGGGATATGGTGTAGAGGGGAGCAGTGAAAATCCAGTATGTTGCGATGGACGAACATATAGTTAATGTGTTGATGAAGCCATTAGCTAGGGTGAAGTTTGAATACATCGGGGAGAAGCTTGGTGTTCTCCAAATCAAGGTTCCCTCCAAGGGGAAATGATGAGACCTAGATCCATTCTGACATGGTGAGAGTATTGGTTCCTTCCATGGTCAGATGTAAGGGCTGATCCATTCTGTCATAGTGAGAGGATTGGTTCCTTCCATGTCAGATGTGAGTGTTGAGCCATTCTAATGTGACTGTAGGATTGGTTCCTCCATGATCAGAAGTAAGCACTAAATGCCATTCTTGGAATGGAGGCACTTGATCAGTTACCAGGAAAGCTCAGTCTGGGACTAAGGGCCATTCTGATGTGACTGTAGGATTGGTTCCTGCAAGATCAGATGTGAGTGCAGAGCTCTTCTGACATTGGTTGTCAGATGTAACTACAGAGCCCTTTCGGCATGAAGGATTGGTTCCTTGCATCGTCGAATATAAGTGCTAAGCATTTCTGACATTGGTTGTTAGATGTGAGTGAAAATCCTTTCGACATGAAGGATTGGTTCCTCACATGGACGAGTGTAAGTGCTGAGCCTTTGTGACATTGGTTGATGGATGTGAGTGATGGGCCTTTCTGACAGGGTTGTGGGAGGTGTTCCCACATGGTCAGATGTGAGTGTTGGACGTGCCTTTCTGATATTATTATAGGACTGGTTCCTACATGATCAAATATAAGTGCTGGGAGGGACATTCTGACTTAGGTTCTGATATAAGTGTTGGAAGAAGACCTACATGGAGGCTAGGCCTACAACCAGCATGAAAAAGGGCCGCCTCTATAGAACTTCCTGTGACAAGAAGAATCATGAGATAACACCCATGATGATATAGCAATGATTATTCAGCAGTGATGATCCATATCAAGGGATGATCCAGATCCATTGATGATGCTCCAGAGACGATCCAGATCGAGGGATGATCCAGATCCAATGATGATGATCCAGATCGAGTGATGATCCAGATCTTGTGATGCTGTTCTAGATCCAGATGAAAATGAATTGAAGATAGATATGACAAGGACTCGATGATGATCCAAATGATAAAAAGAAGAAGAATTTTGTTGACAAATTGTGTCGAGAGAATACCTTCCTAGTTAAGAGGGAGTGTTGATGTAATTGTAACTTTGAAATGTATTCACTTGTATTTATTATGTATTGTAACCCGATGTTTATTCCAGGATGTATTTGTAATGTACTTGAGTCATGTAATGCCACAAGGTTCCTATCGGGAGTTTCTATAATGTAAACAAGTCATGTCAAGTCAAGGTGGGTAAGACTCTGTTGCAGCTGCAACAATTTCCCAAAATTCCAAAAAAATTTAGGACCCTCCTTTTATTTGGATTAGTGTGATTCTCTTCTTTGATTTGGTCTAAGAACTTTTCAGAAGGACTTTTCTAATGCTTGGGTTGATCTACTGCTTGTTTTGATTCCTCCTTTGATGCCAAAGCAATATAATATTTGATCAGACTTTATCGCTTCCTTTGGATGCACTTTCAGCTTGTTCGAATTGGGGACCTGTTTGGTTAAAGCTTCCGCCGTTGTGGCAGGATAGTGAGTCTTAACTTCAAATTTTGTCTCGATATGTTGGTCTAATCGGCTTGTTTTTCGGTTTGAATCAGAAGAATTTGTCGTTTCTTTCTCTGCCGTTGCGAAAAAATAGTAAGTCGTGATTTTGACTTTCTTTCTGATACATTGGTTTTAATCGGCTGCCTTTTGGTTTTGCATCGCAAGTTCTTTGTTTGGTCTTCCACCGTTGCGGATGGATATTTGGTTTTGTCTTTGATTTTCTCTCCGATCTATTGGTTTTCTCATCGGCCGATTTTGTGATTTACATCAAAAAAAATTGTCCTTTCTTTCTCCGCCGTTGCGGAAAGCAAACCACTTTTGCTCCCGATCATTGCTTAAACGTTTCAATTCCCGCTAGGCTGACTTTTGGGTTTTACATCGAAACTTTTATATTTTCTTTCTTCGTTGTTGTGAAAGGTTTTTGTGTTTAGCTTCCGCCATTGCGGATGAATCTGTGGTTTGGATTTCGACTTTCTTTCCGATTCATTTGTTGTTACCTCAAATGAACATTGGTTGCATCGGAATCTTTTATCGTTTCTGTCTTCCGCCATTTCGGAAGGAAAATTGCTTCCTCTTCCAATCATCCCTTTAGTGTTCTTTGAGTCATGGGTGTCCTCCGTTATGGAAAGAAATATGTTTCAGCCTCCGATCCAAAAGTGTTTCACTTCCGGTTTAAGTCCCGACGTTGCGGATGGCTTGGTGCTTTGGTCGTCTGTCGTTGCGGAAGAATGCATGCTTTAAACCTTCTGATTAGTTTTGTTTCCGACGTCCGATCTTCTAGCTTTTCTTGCCATGCATGTCTCTATGACTGGATCTACACTTTGGCCATCCGCCGTTGCAGAAGGGCGATTGCTTTCAGCCTCTGATCCAAAAGTGGTCCGTCGTCCGATCTTTTGCTCACCCGTTGTGGTTATGTATATATACGAGGTCAAGGGTTTGTGTTTTTTATTGTTATTTCTTGACTGCTATGCTTTGTCGCTATCATGCTATCAAGTGCTCGAGCTTGTTTGGACCCCAGTGCTGATACCCACGCTCATGTGGCAACTGTGGAGGCTCGACTGTCTCCGTCTCGCCATACGCGCCGGTTACACATCAATGACAGGTAGGCTCCATTTTCCTTTCCCTTTCCATTGAACATCTGGTGGTTATGCTTGCTGCGGTGGTTTGTTTTCCTGACCGTTTACTTGACACTATTTTTCATGCGTATATAATGGGGGATTTATAGCCTACCTGGTAGTGCGGACATTTTTTTCCATGGTTAGGTTACTTGCTGCGGTCGTTCATCTGTTTTTACCCATGATTGCGTCTATATATTGGGGGGTTTCTTGTGGCATTGCTGACCATGGGGTGGGGCATTTTAACCTTGGTGTAGTATTTTTCCTGCGGCTTTCCATTTGCAACCTCGCGTGTAGTAGATGGGGGTTTGGTGCAAGCGTTCGTTACGCCGTCTACACCAAGCTACCCTGCGTGTGATGATGGGTTTGCAGGGGGAGGGTTTTGTGGTTTTTCTGTAGCATTTGGTGGTTGCCCCTTTTATTGAGGTTTGCATATTCCCGTATCCTTGAATCCTAGCCTTTTTTGCCTACGCAGTGTCGAACCTGGGCCGGGGAAGAGGGTGTACCACTGCCCTTAGCTTGTTGATCCTAAGTACGCAAGCGTGGTGTAGTTGATAAAACCCATGTGGCTACTGTATTTCCCGCACAGCGAAGCGACCATGGCATGCGCAGAGAGCCGAGACTCGTTGCATATTAATGTAAATTTATTGCTTTTTGAATATGGTTGATAAAATTGTTTAATATCATACATCAGTGGTAGATTGCACATTTTACTGTATATAACCTATTTTCCATCATGCTAGATATAAACACAGTCTATGAACACTACCCATTAGGTTTAATAATTCGGTTACTCAGGACATTTCAGGATATACATGCATATATTTGCTTCATTGACTGATTGCTATTATGTTAAATATAGAAGAAATGACACATTGCACATTAATGTATACAAGTTTGTCACTCAGCCAGAAGGGCTTAATGTTACAATTTTATGGCAGGAAGAGCTCACCATGTCAGAGAGACAAAAGAAGAATCCCCTATGGTCGATGAAGAGCCAGAAGTAGAAGTTGTTACTAAGACATAATACATATACAAGGACACGAAGTGCATTTTTGGTATTGAACCTGAATACCAGTGGGGGGAAGTGTATAGATTGATCACCCGCAGAGAAGTTCCTGACATGGGCTTGGAAGAAGAGTCCATATATGTCAACATAGAGAAATCTTCTCTTATGAAGATCGCCACCAGACCCGGGTTATTCCCGTGCACTGAAGTAATCGGTTGGATTCTACCCGGGGAAGATGTCACAACAATGATTCTGGAAAATGTT
This sequence comes from Pseudotsuga menziesii, assembly GCA_001517045.1. Classification (NCBI taxonomy): domain Eukaryota; kingdom Viridiplantae; phylum Streptophyta; class Pinopsida; order Pinales; family Pinaceae; genus Pseudotsuga; species Pseudotsuga menziesii. The sequence goes on from LPNX010121326.1 coordinate 907,954, forward strand.
AAAAGACAGGGCTATGCTGCATATAGCCTTGGATATGTGGTGTTGGCTGACCACTTGCAAGAATCCCAACTGTTCCTATCTGATGATTGGTTAAACAACATTAGAATGGACTTGGTGGAAACCATGAAAAGAATGATGTTGACTGGAAAACATTTCAGGACCAGAGTAACAGGAGAATATGGAAGCAAGGGAGCAACAGGTTAACCTCCAGCCATTCAAAGAGCATGTCTTGGCCCAAAAAGCCAAGATGCTACAGCTACAGACTGCTTTTGAAGAGGAGAGATGTATAGTGATGTAGATCGATGGCCAATTGGAAGAGATATTGGAAAATGCATCTTACTTTGTGGACAGATCTCAGGATGTCCTAGAGGTCCTGACTGCAAGAATGGTGAGGTTGGAAAGTAATGAAGAAACTCCAGCAGAGCTGCCGTGAAAAGATAAATAAACCCTCAAGCGGGATTATGACTTAATAGAATTTGCTATTAACACCAGAGAGGATTTCAAGAAAGCAGTCAAGAAGACAAAGGGAGCCTGCACAGAATTTTTCAGGAGAGTCCTCATTACATACAACCAGTGCCAGGTGGAAGCCGAGCAGAGGCTGGATGATTTCCTAGAACACAATTCATTTGTGGAGATATTGCAAAAAAGACATCAGGATGAAGAAGCAAGAATGCAACACATTAAGGCCATTGATGACCAGATTCTGAGAAGCGAAGTAGGCCATTCAGTAGTTAGTGTGCAGCTTTTGGAAGACCAGCTTTGGTTGAGCGCAGCCAGAGTCGAGGCTATAAGGAACCAGGCTGAAAAATTTGAAATCAACATTCAGTTTTTGGAACCCTGCGCATTTGAAGGCATTGCCTCTGATACTGCGGCATGGAAAAAGTTTCTAGATGCCCAAGTGGGACCCTCCTCATGAAGGATCGGTCATTATTGTAATTTGTAACTATTTTTGTAAAACATTTAAGAAAAGTAGAATGTTGGGAAATGAGGGGTTAGGAAGCCCAAAGGTCACTTTGGGAAACCCAACCATCTCACCTTTTTGTATAAATGTAATAGACTAATAGGGAAGAAGGGATTTTTCCCAGTGGGACTAAAAAGCGATATTGTAAGAACAACTATTTCTCTTTGCAATAAAGAAATATGGTTTGCCTATTGGAGAAAGATTGGTGGAATGTCCAAATGTTATGCTGTGGATGGCTAAAAGATGAACTATTTTGTTTTCCAGTTTTTTGTCCATTAACCGTGAGATCGTTCTAACTCTTTGAACCTATGTTCTTGTTTGAATGATTTCTGGTTTATTTTGTGGAATGACCACCATGAGTAATGTATGCGGTTCATAAAAAAATTGGCTATCTGGTTGTTGGAATATCTTTAATCGTTCATGCATTGTGGAAAGAAATATCAGCTAACTGTAGTTTCTCTTTATATTGCATGTACAATACACATTACTCACAAATAATTTACAATCTGGCTCCCCAGGGATAGGTAGGTAGATAGATAGTTAGTTCATTTCATTGCTGCATATGTGATACAGATGCTTGTGAGCCTTAAGATGAGAGGTAATAACCTGTGCATCACATTGTGACGGCTCCCTGCATCTGCATCAACCTGCATGGTTAATTAGGCATATGAATCTCATATATTAAGTCAAAAAATACAAAAAAACACGGTGGACCAGGCCGCAACCGGTAAAACCTTTGTTTTTGTTACTTTGACCTACGGTAGCCGGACCGCAAACCGAACGGATTCCCTATACCGAACAGTCAACGGGCTAGTTGGGAACGTTGACTAGGGAGAATCCCTTTCTATTGTTTCCTGTGAATTTCGAGGCCTCAACAGTTTTGGCGCTAGAAGGAGGGCCGCCAGTGAATGGCTGGCCGTGGAAACTTATTTTTCCCAAGATTACCCCACCAGCAGATGTTTTGAAGCTTGTAACCTGACCCAAGTACTTACAGGTTTCGGTTATACCTTTGATGTAAGAAATCCTTTTCTCACCCTACAGTGAGCTGTGTTCATACTCTCGTTCTTATACCTGCGCCTATGGATGGAATTAATGTAAATCTGCTGAACCCTCTACCGGTTTGGAGAGCTAGGTCACCTTTGAACCTTACACCTCCTTTGCATAACCTACCTCAGGCCTATGACAAGCTGTTGCCTAAGTTTGAACCCAAAGAAAGGACTGTTGTAGATGATCACCTGCAAAGATTTTATCTAGCACTAGAAGGGCTAAGGGATGGGGAGTATGAAGATGTGATCTGTAGACTGTTCCCTCACACCCTGAAAGGAGCAGCAGCATCCTTGTATTTCGGATTGCCTGCAAACTCTATTCCTGATTGGGACACCTTCGAAAGGCTATTCCGGAGTAAATACACAGCCCAAAAGACACATGCCTCATTAATGAAGGGTCTGTGTTTGTTAAGAAAAAAGGAGAATGAAAAGGTACATAAGTTCACTCAAAGATTTTCAATATACCTAAAGAACTTTTCTAAAGATGACAGACCCTCAGACAAGGTCTTAATTGAATATTATACCTCAGCCCTAGGGCCTGAGTTGGCCATGTTTGCCAAGATGAAATCCAATCCTACATTGGTAGAGACTTATGAAAAGGAAAAAAAGGTAGAGGCTGAAAGGGAAAGTGTAGAATATTATCCTGATTTACCTGGAGAGAGAACTACAAATAGAAGAACCTTACTGCTGTATAAACCCAAAGAGGATCAATCACATGATTATCATGGAATGCTGAAAATGATGCAGAAGCTATCCAACCGAATAATAGATCTAGAAAAGGAAAGAGACATTCAAAAAAATTATAAGACCTGCTATCCGAAAAGAGAAGATAACAACCCATGGCAAGTCCCTCCACCACATTTGGCATCAATAAACAAAATAGAAGTAGGGAGGGATAATTTCCGTACCTTTCACCAACAACCTCATTTTGAAAAGAAGTGTCCTCAATGGTTACATTCAATGACATTGGTAATGAATAAGTTGTTAGACCCTCAATTGACTAAGGACAGTGGTAAGGAGGAAAAGAAAAACCAGATCATGGAAAAACAAGATAACATGTTGTCATGGAATGGTGTCTCACTGTTTGATACCGAGGAGAGTACTCCTAAATCTGAATGCACAGCTACAACAATGAAGGACACAGGTTTAACAATTGAATAAAATACCATAATTTCAAAGATTATGAATCTGCAGGAGAATGTCAAGAGTCAGGTAGAAGTGAAAGTTGAGGACAAAACACATAGAGCCAATACCCTCAACCAAGAGGCAAAGGAAATCACTAAAACTGTCAAACCTGTGGAAGATCAGATAGGTGTTAGTGGGGAAAACTCTAATGAAACCGAAGAGCTTGGAGAGGACATACCTACTCAGAACCAGCCAGGAGAAGAAGATATAGAACCAGGTTGGGAAGAGAAAGCTGATACCCCACCTTTTCTTTTGACCCTAGAAATGATGAATCATAATGTGCATAATTGCTTAGTAGATTCTGGATCAGCGGTGAATGTTATGCCACTGGATATTTGTAAAAATATTAAGGGACAGCCAGAGCCCACATTTTGTAAAGTAACATAATTAGGTAGCATAGGTGTCAAAGTAGTGGGAGAAATGAAAAATGTCCTCATTCACTTGTCTGCAGACAACAAGATTTGTCAATTTATTGACATTACTGTGGCTGACATACCTAGTGGATATGGGCTTATTCTCAATAGAGATTGGTCTTCCAGGTTAAAAGGATTTTTTGCTTCAGATTGGTCTCATTTATTGTTGGATCTCGCGGGTACCCCAAATAAGATTAAGATTTTGCGAGAGCCTTACATGAAGCATACTATTACTAAACTAAGAGAGGGAAATGAATCTGTTGTTTCTGTCCTGGGAAATTATCTGATTCAGCTTAAGATAAGACATCTTACAGAAAGAAAAGCCAGTTCTAAGGTGGACTATCAGCCTGAGCTCCTTCAACTCCCTTAGGCTGAAAGGGATGAATGTAGGATTGTAGACATGTGTTCAACTTCAAAAATAGCAGAGCTAGACCATGGTTAGATATCTCATGTCTATAATCCAGCCCACCCTCTAACTCCCTAAGATTAAAGATATTCAGGAGTGGGAAATAAATTTTATTTTCTTTTACTTTGTACATAAATAAATTGAGATTGTTTTCTTCAATACTTGATGCTTTTTCTTTTGATTATTTGATTTGATGATGTTTTCTTTTACTGCTTTGTTAGCACTTCTTTTGGTTTTGAATAAAGAGGAAAACTTTTGGTTGCATTGGGAACATCAGGGTTCTTTATTAACTGAAATCTTGAGCAAAATACTGTGATTTAAAACATAGAATGTCTTCTATTAGCAATGTTCCTAAATGGCCATGCATTCATTGAATTCTTAATTAAGCCCTGTAAATAAATCAGAAGTAAAAGAGGTCTGGAATACTATTTCGAGGCTCCATCCATTTCACATCTTAAATATCCAAGGGGGTGACAGCGAAAGACCCATGGAAAGGAAGCAGGGTAAACAATATGTCATATATAAATGATCCCATGCCATGGTTTTAGAAAAGCTAAAAGCTATCAAGAGTCAAAACTCCTCAAAAGAGACAAGACATATCAAAGCAAAGTATCAAAGCAAAGTATCAAAAGCATAAGTACTAAATTGCCAAAATATCCTCTCCGTTCGTGAGCTGAAACATGAAATACACCGCTCACACAAAAGGACACTATGGGATAGAGGATCCTGAATTAAAATTTAGTAAGAAAGGAAAATGGAGGACTCACAAGAACTAAAGTTCAAATGGAACCAAAGTGCAATTGGCATGGGAATGAGGAACAAAAGGATAATGTTGTTTTCTATCTGTTACAATCCTGTGGTGTCCAAAGCCTGAAACTACCTAAGGACGGGTAAAATGAACCTCATTTATTAGGCCTCAAAAGAGTTACTCAGACTTACAATATTTTTGATGTTACCATTTCCCAAAGAATGGACTACTTCTAAATGATTTAAATGCATTGGTTGGCCAGCATAGGAATACAAACATCTAGAAGATTTCAACTTTATTCGGACAGTCTTGCACTGGGAAGGAGTTAATTCAGAAATATGGGGTTCACCAGGTAGTCGCCAATTGTTGCAGCTGCAACAATTTCCCAAAATTCCAAAATTTTTTAGGACCCTCCTTTTATTTGGATTAGTGTGATTCTCTTCTTTGATTTGGTCTAAGAACTTTTCAGAAGGACTTTTCTAATGCTTGGGTTGATCTAATTCTTGCTTTGATTCCTCCTCTGATGCTGAAACAAACTAATATTTGATCATACTTTATCACTGCCTTTGGATGCACTTTCAGCTTGTTCGAATCGGGGACCTGTTTGGTTAAAGCTTCCACCGTTGCGGCAGGATAGTGAGTCTTAACTTCAAATTTTCTCCCGATATGTTGGTCTAATCGGCTGGTTTTTCGGTTTGAATCGGAAGAATTTGTCGTTTCTTTCTCCGCCATTGCAAAAAAATAGCAAGTCATGATTTTGACTTTCTTTCCGATACATTGGTTTTAATCGGCTGCCTTTTGGTTTTGCATCGGAAGTTATTTGTTTGGTCTTCCGCCGTTGCGGATGGATATTTGGTTTTGTCTTTGATTTTCTCTCCGATCTGTTGGTTTTCTCATCGTTTGATTTTGTGATTTACGTCGAAAGGATTTGTCCTTTCTTTCTCCACCGTTGCAGATGGAAAACCACTTTTGCTCCCGATCATTGCTTAAACGTTTCGTTTCCCACTTGGCTGACTTTTGGGTTTTACGTCGAAACTTTTATATTTTCTTTCTTCGCTGTTGCAGAAGGTGTTTGAGTTTAGCTTCCGCCGTTGTGGATGAATCTGTGGTTTGGTTTTCGACTTTCTTTCTGATTCATTTGTTGTTACCTCGGCTGAACTTTGGTTGCATCGGAACCTTTTGTCGTTTCTGTCTTCCACCATTTCGGAAGGAAAACTGCTTCCTCTTCCGATCAGCCCTTTAGTGTTCTTTGATTCATGGGTGTCCTCCGTTACGGAAAGAAATATGTTTCAGCCTCCAATCCAAAAGTGTTTCGCTTCCGGTTTAAGTCCCGACGTTGCGGATGGCTTGGTGCTTTGGCCGTCCACCGTTGTGGAAGAATGCATGCTTTAAACCTTCCTATTAGTTTTGTTTCCGATGTCCGATCTTCTAGATTTTCCCGCCATGCATGTCTCCGCGGATGGATCTATGCTTTGGCCATCCGCCGTTGCGGAAGGATGATTGCTTTCAGCCTCTGATCCAAAATCGGTCTGCCATCCGATCTTTTTCTCACCCGTTGTGGTTATGTATATATACGAGGTCAAGGGGTTGTGTTTTTTATTGTTATTTCTTGACCGCCGTGCTCTGTCGCTATCGTGCTGTCGAGTGCTTGAGCTTGTTTGGACCCTAGTGCTGGTACCCGCGCCTAGGTGGCAGCTGTGGAGGCCTGCCTGTCTCCGTCCCGCCATACACGCCGGTTACACATCAGTGACAGGTAGGCTCCGTTTTCCTTTCCCTTTCCGTTGAATGTCTGGTGGTTATGCTTGCTGCGATGGTTTGTTTTCCTGGCCGTTTACTTGACCACGTTTTTCATGCGTATATAGTGGGGGATTTATAGCCTAGCTGGTAGTGTGGATGTTTTTTCCATGGTTAGGTTACTTGTTGCGGTCATTCGTCTATTTTTACCCGTGATTGCATCTATATATTGGGGGGTTTCTTGTGGCATTGCTAACCGTGGGGTGGGGAATTTTAACCTCGGCATAGTATTTTTCCCGTGGTTTTCCGTTTGCAACCTCGCGCGTAGTAGATGGGGTTTTGGTGCAGGCGTCCATTACGTCGTCTACACCAAGCTACCCTGTGTGTGATGATGGGTTTGCAGGGGGAGGGTTTTGTGGTTTTTCAGTAACATTTGGTGGTTGCCCCTTTTATTGAGGTTTGCATATTTCCTGTATCCTCGAACCCTAGCCTTTTTTTCCTACACAGTGTCGAACCTGGGCTGCGGAAGAGGGTGTACCACTGCCCTTAGCTTGTTGATCCTAAGTACGCAAGCGTGGCGTAGTTGATAAAACCCCCGTGGCTACTGTCTTTCCCGCGCAGCGAAGCGACCATGGCGTGTGCAGAGAGCCGAGACTCGTTGCATATTAATGTAGATTTATTGCCTTTTGAATATGGTTGATAAAATTGTTTAATATCATATAGCAGTGGTAGATTGCACATTTTACTATATATAACTTGTTTTCCATCATGCTAGATATAAACACAGTCTCTGAAAACTTCCCATTGGGTTTAATAATTCGGTTAGTCCAGACATTTCAGGCTATACATGCATATATTTGCTTCATTGACTTATTGCTCTTATGTTAAATATAGAAGAAATGGCACACTGCACATTAATGTATACAAGTTTGTCACTCAGCCAGAAGGGCTTAATGTTACAATTTTATGGCAGGAAGAGCTCACCATGTCAAAGAGACAAAAGAAGAAGGCCCCTGTGGTCGATGAAGAGCCAGAAGTAGAAGTTGTTACTAAGATAGAATACATATACGAGGACACAAAGTGCATTTCTAGTATTGAACCTGAATACCAGTGGGGGGAAGTGTATAGATTGATCACCTGCAGAGAGGTTCCTGACATGGGCTTGGAAGAAGAGTCCATATATGCCAACATAGAGAAATCTTCTCTTATGAATCTCACCACCAGACCCGAGTTATTCCCGTGCGCTGAAGTAATTGGTTGGATTCTGCCCCGGGAAGATGTCACAATAATGATTCTGGAAAATGTTGAAAGACAGGGCTATGCTGCATATAGCCCTGGATATGTGGCGTTGGCTTACCACTTTCCAGAAGCCCAAGTGTTCCTATCTGATGACTGGTTAAACAACATTAGAATGGACTTGGTGGAAACCATGAAAAGAATGATGTTGACTGGAAAACATTTCAGGACTAGAGTAACAGGAGAATATGGAATCAAGGGAGCAGCAGGTTAACCTCTAGCCATTCAAAGAGCATGTCTTGGCCCAAAAAGCCAAGATGCTGCAGCTACAAACCGCTGTTGAAGAGGAGAGATGTAGAGTGATGCAGATCGATGGCCGATTAGAAGAGATCTTGGAAACTGCATCTTACTTTGTGGACAGATCTCAGGACGTCCTAGAGGTCCTGACTGCAAGAATGGCGAGGTTGGAAAGCAATGAAGAAACTCCAGTAGAGCTTCCATCAAAAGATAAACAAGCCCTCAAGCGGGATTACGACTTAATAGAATTTGCTATTAACACCACAGAGGATTTCAAGAAAGTAGTCAAGAAGACAAAGGGAGCCTGCATAGAATTTTTCAGGAGAGTCCTCATTACATACAACCGGCGCCAGGTAGAAGCCGAGCAGAGGCTGGATGATTTCCCAGACCACAATTCATTTGTGGAGATATTGCAGAAAAGACATCAAGATGAAGAAGCAAGAATGCAACACATTAATTCCATTGATGACCAGATTCTGAGAAGTGAAGTAGGCCATTCAGCAGTTAGTGTGCAGCTTTTGGAAGACCAGCTTCGGTTGAGCACAACCAGATTGGAGGCTATAAGGAACCAGGCCGAAAAATTTGAAATCAACATTCAGTTTTTGGAACCTTGCGCATTTGAAGGCATTGCCTCTGATGCTGCGGCATGGGAAAAGTTTCTAGATGCCCAAGTGGGACCCTCCTCATGAAGGATCGGTCATTATTGTAATTTGTAACTATTTTTGTAAAACATTTAAGAAAAGTAGAACGTTGGGAAACGAGGGGTTAGGAAGCCCAAAGGTCACTTTGGGAAACCCAAACATCTCACCTTTTTGTATAAATGTAATAGACTAAGAGGGAAGAAGGGATTTTTCCCAGTGGGACTAAAAAGCTATATTGTAAGAAGAACTATTTCTCTTTGCAATAAAGAAATATGGTTTGCCTGTTGGAGAAAGATTGGTGGAATGTCCAAATGTTATGCTGTGGATGGCTGAAAGACGAACTATTTTGTTTTCCAGTTTTTTGTCCATTAACCGTGAGATCGTTCTAACTCTTTGAACCGATGTTCTTGTTTAAATGATTTCTGGTTTATTTTTTGGAATGACCACCATGAGTAATGTATGCGGTTCATAAAACAATTGGCTATCTGGTTGTTGGAATATCTTTAATCGTTCATGCATTGTGGAAAGAAATATCAGCTGACTGTAGTTTCTCTTTATATTGCATGTACAATACACATTACTCACAAATAATTTACAATCTGGCTCCCCGGGGATAGGTAGGTAGATAGATAGTTAGTTCATTTCATTGCTGCATATGTGATACAGATGCTTGTGAGCCTTAAGACGAGAGGTAAGAACCTGCGCATCACATTGTGATGGCTCCGTGCATCCGCATCACCCTGCATGGTTAATTAGGCATATGCATCTCATACATTAAGTCAAAAAATACAAAAAAACATGGTGGACCGGGCCGCAACCGGTAAAACCTTTGTTTTTGTTACTTTGACCTACGGTAGCCGGACCGCAAACCGGACGAATTCCCTATACCAAAAATTCAACGGGCTAGTTGGGAACATTGACTGGGGAGAATCCCTTTTTGTGGTTGCCTGCGAATTTCCAGGCCTCAACAGACTCCTATTGTCTAAGGGTTAAAAACATCCCAGTTCTAGGGCACTAGGGTTATTAGACTCACCTAGTGAAGTCAGTCCTAGTTAGGTTTAGTTAAGTCAAGAATTAGTATAAATAGAGAGCTAGCCTCTCTATTTATCACACACTCACACACACTTAGTTGTAGAGCATAGTTGAGGAAGAGGAAGACACTGGGGCAAGGAAGAAATAAGGTTACTGCTATCGGGAGATCATCTTATTGTTTTGGGTTTTACTTTTGGTGTTGATTCTATCTCTGAGGAAGTTGTGGGGTTTTCTCCATTTATGGTTTCCCCAAGGAAAAACATTGTGTTCATTGTCTCTTGTATTTGATTGTTGTGCTTGTTGTTCTCTCAGTTAAAGATCCTAATATAATGCTAGCTTAATGTTAAAAATATAACACAAAAAACAAGGACTTCAAGGGTTTGAGGAAGAATTACCAAATAAGAAGACCAACAAGTAAGGGTACAAGCCCTTCAAAACTTCAACAAGGAATCATTAAATGACCACATAATGGGCCATTTCCATTTTTTAAGGCCATGGGATTCACCATGACATCAATTCTAGGCACACAAATGTTTTGTAAGGGTTTCAAAACCAAAAAACCACATGAACACAACAAAAACAAAGAGGCACATCAAATAGACTTCAAAGGGGACCAAAAACACTTTAAGGTGACTTTACCAAACTAGTGGGTGAAGTAATGTGCATCCACAATATACATCAAAAGAAGCATGGTGCATTGTAGAATGCATGTGGGGTATCATGTCAATATACTAGGTAGAAATATAAAGGGGTATAAAAAATGTAAATAAAAAAATGGAATGCATGCAATATATATTGAAAATAGGGGTATTGTTTCATATGCAATGAATGAACGTGCTATGGCATGGTTTCACTAAGTGAAGAACCTGTGGTTTCGTGAGTCTGTTGAACTTGGGGTGCAAGAGTGGGGAAAAGCAGGCCAACAATGACACATCAGAGTTAGTGGCTATGACTCAATACTAAAAAATTATTGGGTCATTAATGTATATGACAAAAACAAGGCCAGATATATTCTTCGTTGTGAACACCTTGAATCAGTGTATAGTTAAACCTAGACAGGCTCTCGTGATAGATGCAAAGCATGTAATGAGGTAACTATAAGGTATCATAGATTCAATACTTTACTATGGTAGAGATAATGACTACATTTTATATGGATATATGGATTTAGATTGGGAAGGAAGTGCCACAAATAGAAATAACACCTCAGGTGGATGTTATTGCTGGGATCCTCCACGATCTCATGGTTTAGTAAGAAATAGTTTAGTGTTGCTCTCAGTATAGCTGAAGAATAATACATTGCAGCTTGCTCCGCTAGTTGTGAAGCGATATGGCTTCCAAAACTGATGTCAAGATTATTTGACATGGATTTCGAAACCACAGTGATTCTTTGTGACAACCAGAGATGTATAAATATGACAGAGAATATGGTGTTCCATGACAAATCGATGCACATAGACATACAATATTTTTACATAAGGGATATGGTACAAAAGGTAGCTATAAATATCCAGTATGTGAGTACCGATGAGTAAGTTACTAATGTGGTGACCAAGCCTCTATGTCAATTAAAGTTTGAATATTTTCATGGCAAGGTTGGTGTAGTTTGAAAAGAATTTACTCTCAAGGAGGAATAGTGAGGATACTACAAATGATGAATATATGGACCCTCTTTGAAAAGGAGGAAGAAGTCGAAGATATGGACTCTCCTTGGAAAGGAAGAACATGTCAAAGATATGAAACCTCCTTGAGCAATGGGGGAGAAGGTTGATAATATGGATCCTCCAAGGAAAGGGGGAGTGATGATGAGACTGACATAGATGACGGGACGATAGTGATGCTCCAGCATGAAAGAGGCCAAGTGCGCCTAAATATGATAACAAGGTTCGACATTCACTTGTGCATGACAATATCCTCTCTTAAGGATGGTAGGTATAACACTCTATGCATGAGAGTGGTCCTTACTAGCTAAGGATGGCCTTCCAGATGTTACTCTCGCATGGAGAGTACCCACATTTATTGTTGGATACCGTAGAATAACACTCGCTCATAAGTGGTCCTAGTCTCACTGGTGAGGATTCTCTAAGATGAGTCCTCATAGACGACAGGGCCGACATTTGTATGCGGTCGAGATATGCTCTATAGAAATTAATTTTGTATGGATAGTATTCCTACATTCATATGTAGATTCCATAGAATAACGCTTGCTTGGGAGTGGTCCTAAACTTAGTGGTAAGGATTTTTTATGATGAGGGATGACATTTTGTATGCGGTTGAGATCTACTTTGCAGACAATTCTCTTGCATGGAAGAGTACGCCTACATGTAAGTGTAGATCCCTAGTATAACACTCACTTAATATTGGTCGTAACCTTAGTGGTATGGATGATATACGATAATTCCTCATGGATGACAAGGCATGCATCTAGGTGCGATCCATATCTATATTCAGTTGTAGATTATTCAGTTGGTCGATATTATGGACCAGGATGATGGAGGATTGCATCATCCTTGAACCTATGTCCTAAAGTGATAGGGATTGATCATCCCACAAAGAGATAATGTGTACTACATGTAGCGTGGAGGGAAAGGATCAAGTAGATATAAGTATGGTGGAAAAGGATCAGTTATATCAAAGTGCGGCTGCAAAGGATCAAGAAGGATCGAGGTGTTTATGCAAAGGATTGAAAGGATCGAAGTGCTGCTACAAAGGATCAAGAATATTGAAGTGCTACTGCAAAGGATCAAGAAGATCGAATTCCTGCTGAGGATTTAAAGTATTGAAGTACTGTTGCAAAGGATCAGAAAATCTAAGTGTTGCTACGAAGGATCGAAAGGTTGAAGTGTTGTTGCAAAAGGATTAAGTGATCGTGTGATGCAGCAGATGAAGACATTGAAGAGTAATTGTTCCAATTATTGATTATGAAAAATTCCTATGATATATAGATGTATTACCTCAATACTACTAAATATATTGTCTCTTTGTTCTTCTATAGTCTTTGATGATGTTGTCAGTAGAATAACCTTCTTGTTAAGTGGGAGTGTTGAATATTGTAACTTCAAAGGATATTCTAAATGTATTTTATTGATTTAACCCAAGGGATATGATATTATTCCTTCGTCGAGGTGTCAATATTGTAATTGGTCATCATAGAGTCATGAGGTAAATCCTCCATTGTAAGCTGGGTCATTAGTACCCTAATGAATAATATAAAAGATTGTTTTGAGTCTTCCTAGGTGAAGTCAACCCAGACAGTTTAGTGGGGCTGACTTTTTTAGGGTAAAATTCAGTTGGTTCAAAGTGTATAAATAGAAGTGTTTTGCTTCTTATCTGAACACATACACACTTGCTTGAGTATCGCATAGGAGAAAGAGAGAGAGACGGAGCATCAAGAAAGAGAATAATTGTTTTGGGGTTATATCTTATACATCTTATACAGAGGAAGTTTTGCTGGGTTTTCTTCCCCTTGAGGGTTTTCCAGGATAAATACTGTGTCTATCTTGTGATTGTGTCTCTATCATTGATTCTGCATATGCTACTACCGTGAATTTGAAATGAACACTAATGTTATCTAGTATAGCATATAAATTCTTAACACAATTAAGGACTATGTAGTTACCAATTTCAAGGTTGCTTCTTTGAAAAACTACTTAGCTACATTGGATGAAATCCTAGGTATCCTCAAGAATCATCTCAAAATGGAAAGGAATCAAATTAAGCAACAAGTTGATACAAATATAATTGACCATGAATTTAAGGTTCGGTATTGGGTTTTTGTGCGATTCCAACCAGACAATCAGAACTTGACAAAAAAATTCAAGAAACTTAAGCTTTTACATAAGTTTTATGGTCTTCACTAAATGGGAAGGCGAGTAGGCCAATTATCTTACATGCTTGGTATTCCTAACAAGGATAAGTTACATGATGTTTTCGTGTTTCATGTTTGAATAAAAACATGGGTCCAACAAATCGTTTACAAGCAAACCTACCCATTATGAATGAATAAGGGAGCCTAGTACTAATTCTTGAATATATCGTAGAAGTTAGAAGCAAGATTCTTCATTTCATGTGTCAATTAATATTTTATCGAGAGGAGGAACCTTTTAGAAGATGATCCTACCCAAGAGAATGAAGAATTTATTTCAAAATATTTTTCATAATGCTTTAACGACGAAACACTTCAGTGAGAGATAAATTGTAATATAACTCATTATTAATAATTAGTTAGTGTCAAGTCTCTATTTCTTGAGTAAAGAGTTGTTAATATTAGACTCCATTATATTTATACAAATGCATTATGTATGATTTATAATCAAATAAATAATAAATATAATAAAGGTTTTCTTCACTTAAATAGAAACAACCCTAATTGTTATAACCCATGAAACGTTGCATCTCCTCATCCCAATGATCAATGCAATAATATTATACATTAAAAAGGTTAAAACGTAGTAAAAATTTTTCTCCCTGACAACTAGGTATTACCATTTATTATATGTAGAATAGATCTTAGGCATAAGATTCTATTAGAACAAGAGTATTTTTGAACCAACTTCCATACAACAATTAAAAATATATATATAAATGGTATACCTTAGCATCATGGTTCTGATGAAATAGTACATGTTATGATTAAGCAAGTACAATGCTATTCTGTTTAGTGAAGAGTCTCTCATATGTATTACTTAATGTTATGCACATAAGCAAGTTATTCCTTGCAACAAACATGTCAATACAAAATAGATGCGTTATGTATATATACTAAAGTTAGTGTTGGGGTACTAGTTTGATTCATATTAGTTTAACATATGTATCAAAATTTGTGTATTAGATATATACTAAAGTGAGTGGAACTTTATTTTTGGTATCCAAATTTCAATGCATATTAGTGAAAAGTTAAATTGATTTATATGAGTTTAACATATGTATCCGGATTTGGGTATTAATTTTGATGCATGTCTTGGAGATAACTTTTAATTAAGTGGTAAGAGTGATATTCCACCACTTTAAGGTGATTGGATTTGTATCGATTAGAGTTATGAATTTCAACTATGGTAAAGTTAAATGATAGATATGTATTTGGTTACATTATGAAAAAAATTCTATTATTTTATTATAAGAATTTGTGAGTTTACTTTATCTTTTTTATCCAAATGAGTTGGATATTCTCTCTCTATATAATTAATTACAATACATGTAACAAAGAACTTGTCTTCCACTACATTAACAACTTGTACTCTTTGTATAAGCTTTATTTGTGGTATTAGTTTAATTCATATTAGTTCAACGCATGTATCCAAATTTGGTATTAGTTTTGATGCATGTCTTGCCATAAATTTTAATTAAGTGGTAAGAGCGATATTCCACTCCTTTAAGGTTGGGTATTGTATTTGTATTAATGGAAGCTATATATTAGAGGAAATTTCAACTCAAAATGGGCCTCCTAAAAAAAATTAATAAAATAATAGTTAAAATAATAAAATATTTATTAATTTTGGAGGAAGAAAAGAAAAAAACTACTTTTTTGTTTGTATTTTTGATATATCTCCCTATGTTTTTACTCAAATTTCGATCGTGAGAACTCGTTGGATGCGGAATTAAATTCTTCATCCAACGAGTACCCACTTAGCATAGTTTTGACGGACCCCATTACCGTATACCATATTTACCTTAATTTTGATCTTTACAATTGTATTTCCACAAAAAATGGTCCAAAACATTATTATTTACTATGGTTTACCCTCACTTTCTCGAAAAATGGGTCAAAAACCTTAAAATAGGGTAAAAAAACACTAAAGAGGGTTGAAAAACCCTAAAAACGGTGCAAAACCCCTAAAAAGAAAAAGGACCAGAAAACCATAGGAAAATACCATGGGTCAAAAAATACCATGGGTAACCACTTTGGGTCAAAAAACCCTAGAACCATTCTATAAATACATTGTGAAGGGCTCTCCCAAAATAACTTTTTTTCTCATTTTACATTTTGTGAGTATGTTGGGACACCTTTTCTCTCAGGTATTCACACACCCTTTTTCCATCATCCCGTTGCCATACCATTCCCACATTGTACATCGAGACATTCTCCATACCCACCTAGAGACCATTGGAGAACCATCCTGTGGAGAGGAGGACCAATTCCGAGGATGAACACGATGGCCCACTTTACAAGAAAGTAGGTATACTTTTGTTTGTTTGTATTTATTTAGTTTAGACATTGTATATTCAAAAAACGTTAAAAATATTTTCTTTATGTTACTAATCTAGTTTTCCATTGTATTTTTCCATGAACTCTTCCTTATGATCTCATTAATCTAACGTGGGTGATTTTGCAAGTAACGGATACCCGATGCTCCCCGATTCAATACCTCTCGCCATGATACACCGACGACATCCCACAGTACTGATGGAGTCATCGACTCTATCACACAACACCCTCCGTTCTACGCAGCCTCCCCCATGATGCCACCACACCCGGGTAGCACCCATCGTGTTGTCCAACCCAGTTACACCCCTAATTACTCATGTATGATGGATCAGTCCGGAGCCACCTCCCACTATGCACCTCCTGTACCAAATCATCATGACCATGGACTGACTTATTCGACACAATCATGTTCTAGCCAAGCGGCTAGGTTTGTAGCCCCTCCATCTCCCCTAGTCTATTATGCACCACCTGTGCAACCCACTCCAGCTCCAGCTGTTACAGCTGATTTTACCACACATGGTGGATCACACCTTTATGGCCTTCCCTGTCCCTCTGCGGACTCTTTAAACCCCATGGACCATTTTTGTACCTTTGATGTTTCCAAGATCATCCCTAAAAACATGCAATAATTGACATGCGCGACTTTTAATCCTTTTCTCGTGTATATACAAGGATTTGACCCTTAAACCCACGTACATCAGGATGTCTGCAAAAGGCCAAATGATTTTGGTTTTTTCCTTGATGTGGATCTGAGTGACTAGTCTCTTGGCCTTCCGTATGCCTTAATATTGCTTGAATTCGACCTTCCATTACCCCATTGAAGAGCTATATAAGGAACCATTTGGATACATTGAAAGGGGAGGAATTGAAGAGCAAGAAAATTATAGTCCATTGTTGCCATAGCTTATACTTGAGTCTACATCCCTTTGTCCCTTGGAGCACTTTGTGTTCTTCCCAAGCTTGCCTTTTGCTTGTGAGATTGCTATCAAGAGATGGAGGATTGAAGTGGTGGAGGCCCAAGTGGGGGAATTAGTTTCTCCAATTCACAAACGTGCCGACAGAGGTTGTCACTATTGTAATCTATGTTTTATATCAATAGAAATATCTTTTCCTGTCCAATAATGTGTATTTAAATGAGTATTTGATACATGAATGCTTGTAAATTCTTATATGTTATTGATTATATATGCTAGAGTAGGTCTAAAATAATTATATATAGCATGCTTGTCTTGTTTGTTGAATGTTGAGGAAGCAAATTGCTGATACAAGCGAGAATGGGAAAGCTCAACGAGGATCTACATCAACCATCCAGAATAAGGTATGAATCAAGATCCTTTAGTGTTAGATGTTTGGTTTCTCTTGCAAATAGGGAACGATTGATTTCTGGAGTTAATTTGTCTATTGTGGTACCCCAACCCATAGGAATTTCTCTCCGTATCAGAATTGGTGACTCCGCTAGGGAGTTCCTAGTCATTTTTCCTTTGGGGATTTTTATCGGCATTTAATGTTCTTGAATTGCTCTGATTTCTCTGTTTCTGAGTTGGTTATGGGGGCATGTTTGCCTGGTAGTGTCTGATAGGAGTGAATTTTGTCTCAGCTTATATGTTTTCCTTCATTTTTATCTCTTTGTCTTCCTATACACAAGTTTTTTCCTCACAATCGCGTGTACACGCGATTTTGACTGAGATATCCGTGTATATACGTGGTTTTTCTACACACAGTAGCATATGCCTTGAGTTTTTCCTTTTAGAGGAAGATTGAGTGTTGTTGGGTGAGTTTTTATGATTGCTAAGTATCCTTAGGTGCTTCTAGAGTCTGTATATGCCTCTGTTTCTGACCAGAGACGCTTTTTAGGGTTATTTTTGTTTTGTTTTTAAGAATGTCCTTATCATTGCATTTTTTATTTTTTGCTTTAGGATTAGTGCATTAGGTCTCTTTTATCTTAGTGCTTTGCGTGGGTGACGTTTTATAGTGCTTGCAGAGTCTGGAGCCGGTAGAGTCATTTTTTGCTTTATTATCTCATTTTTATTCAAAAAATCCAAAAATATTTGCTTCTTTGCATCATTATGTATCATTGCACTTTACATTTTGCATGGTACTTGCACTAGGTTTGCTTAGATAAGTATTAGTCAGGATTTCATATAGGAATGATTGCATTTTCCATTTGAAGAAAAATTTGCATTTACGTAGTAGCATGCCCTATTTTTCATTCGACACAATGCATTTGCATTGATTGTTAGGTGTGCATTGATTGTTAGGTGTGCATTTTACTTCATGTTGCATCATAACACCATTGGTTGCATGATCATCTACCTCTTTGAGTAATAAGACAAATAAAGTCAACACTTAATGAAAATGGATTACACTATTTTCTTTTATAGGATACACCAACAAGATTAGGTTTTAGGATCTTGGAATAGTTCATTGTGAGTAAATTTTCCAAGACCACTAAACAACAACATGTATGTGTCTGTCCAGGTGAGAGTGTGAAATTCCCTGGTATAATTAGTGTTTCTCAGGATCCTCCTCTTACAAGGGAGTTAAGCATGAGGCAGTGTGAGCGGTTATTGATTGGGATGACCCCTAGTCATAATAGAGTAGCATTGGAGATATTTCTAGGATTGTATTCGTATCTGGGGGCTCTTTTGAGAGTTTCGGTCATTACTACCCTACCCATAGGTCGATCCCGCCTGCGACTGTCCACCTGAGCATTGATTATATTGAGGTGACCTTAGTTGCCTTACCTAGATTATCGAGGGGGTACTTCGTAGGGTTTATTCTGCAGGTGTCCTGGCCAGGTTGGGGTTGGACAAGACAGTCTTTATATAAGTTGAAGCTGAGGGCCACAATAATTGGTTACGGACCTCCGCTTGTTGTGTATGGGAGTCTCAGTCCTCTCCTAGGCGAGACATACCTGCTTCATTCGGGAGCTCACACATCCTACCCTTGTTTGCTTGTGATTGGCTTTAGATTATATAGGTGTATGCTCTGTGCATCCTAGCTTGCTTAGGGTTTGCGTAATTAGAAGAGTCTTTTTCATTTTTTGAGTCATTGTGGATTCGAGTGCAGTACTTCGCTATTATCGTCGTTTAGCAGGACTTTCACCTTCTACATCTCCTCCTCCTTTGGGAGAGAGAAACATATAGTCCAGGCAAACTACTTCTCACATTGATTCACACATGATGGGAGGTCATGAAGATGAAATTATTGAGTTGTCTTCTTCACCTCATGAGGTTGGGGAAGAAGATCCTACTCCTATATATGATCATTCACCTGATATACCTACACACTCTAGGTAAATCCTTCACCTGATATACCTCCACACTCTAGGTATGATCCCTCATTCACAGGTCACTAGTATTGGATACCGAGTGACGAGACTCATCATGAACCTGTAAGCATTAGTTATGTTAGTTATGGCATGTCTAGTATCCCTACACATGATCTATCACACCATGCCGAGTCAGATTTTGAACCTAAAACTACACCTGGGGGCACTCCTATTCCTTTCCATGTGGAGAGATTTGGGAGCATGATTCACATTGCACCCTCCATCCTGGCGATGGAGGCTACATCACATGTTCATCCTAGACCTAGTGTTAGTAGTCCTATTCAGATACTAGAACCAAGATGAGTGACTATAGGGAATACCACTTATATCACTTCACATGTCCCTTCATCATCTATTCCTAATTCTTCAAATGTTATTCCTCCCCCTCATTCACGTGGTCCTTCAGGCCAGAATGTTGCTACTAGTCATGTTCGTACTGCTGCTACTCGCGTAGTCATGTCTCAAAGTCAAGTACCTCCTGTTGTCTCGGGAGGTCATATTCCTACTTCTGGAACGTCCTATGGTCTATCGCAGGGAATTCCCCATATTTCTACTTATGGAGTTTCTCATGGGACATCTTATGGAGCTTCTCATGGAAAATATTATGGACCGCAGTATGGATAGATTTATTCACCTTATGGGTACGGGTATCAACAACCCGCTTACTCCCCGAATTATGGATTTGTAGCTCCAAATAGTCAAGGTACACCACATTATGGTGCTTCCATGCCACTCTACATGGGTCAAATAGGAGGAGGATACTATGGCCATGGCCATGGTGGTTACAATAATTAGTCTTATGTGAACCAAAAATATCTGGGAGCATGGAATCAACCTACTCAACCTAGGATCCCTTTCCTCGTAATGTTAAATTTACCTGACTTGTCAAGACTAATGAATGATTCGGTATCTCATGACCCAGCTTGGACGGCTATCCCTACCAAGCTTCCCTAGGACATTCCAAAATTCGAGGGAAAACCAGGAGAAGATCCTCGTAAACATGTTACTACATTTCACCTTTGGTGCTCTTCTAATTCCTTACATGATGATTCGATCCATTTAAGGTTGTTTCAACACACCCTCATCGAGCTTGCAGCGAAATGGTACATAGAGTTACCTAGGGGGGCATTCGTTTTGTTTGATGACCTAGCTATGAATTTTCTCAATCACTTCCAACTACCAGTGCATTATGACATTGGTACAAAACTCTTGTCGAGATTTCGGTAAGACAAAGCCACGCATATCTCAGACCATATCCAAGTGTGGAATAGACGGAAGAGATTGATTACTGCCTTAAATCAGAGTTTCTCCTCAATTGGTTCCGTAAATCGTTACTGCCTTATATAGAGAAGGATGTTTCTACATCTGGAGTTTAGAACAAAGAACAAGCCCTTTTTAGGGCACAGGAATTGGATTTGATTTATGCTCAATCTAGATTGTTATATGAGATCATTCCTAATGCTCCACATTCTAGTTTCGACCTTAAGGTCAAACCTCGACCACATGCCGATGGCATTGTTGGTTGTACGAGTACCAAACCTGTGGATTCGGTTGTGCAATAGGTGAGTCAATTTTCTATCAACCAATATGCCTTGGGACAAGCCACGGCTTCATCTCAACCCACCCAAATAGTGAATGTGATTTCGGTGAAATCGTTAGACCAGAAGGGTAGCCAGCAACCTAAAAGGAATAAGAAAAAGGGTAAGAACAATCATAAGGGTGGGAATAGGAATGAAAATGCCAATTTTAATGACAAGAACACCCACAATGCTGGGGGGGACAAGCAGTCTAAACGTAAGGTTAATTTTCCTTGTAAGTTGTGTAAGGAATACCACCTCACTCACTTGTGCCCTCGTATGGAAGACGCCTCGAGGTTCATAGTGCAGGGCCTAGCTGTGCTGACCAACCCTTTACCCCATAATCAAAACATGAACTCAAGGACCCATTCTTAGTCTAGTGGAGATCAAGATCCATCAGAAGTCAGTAGTGGTCATGGTTGCATCAATATGGTGTGTGCTACTAAGGTTGTGACTCGTGTGAAATACTACGATTCATCACAACCAGACCTTGGAAAAGAACTTGCTCCACCCGGGAGTCCTTTGAATATTGAAAACCATGTGGATAAATCTGAAGTCACACCTCGCATTCCTAAGGGAGTCCTAAAGCATTCGGGACACAATCCTAATGCTTGAGTCGCCCATAACTATTCAGTTGTTGATGATTTTGGCCACACTCCTTGTGTGATATCTGCACTTGAAGTACTTAAGAGTTGTCCTTTGCAAATGAAGGATTTGCTTTATGCTCTTGGTGTTAATGATGATAACTCTTCCTCCATCATCAAATTTGAAACCGCAGGATTACAGCCTCACTTTCCTTATTATGTGTCTCTCTTGATTCATGTAGAATGTCTTAACATGACCTTCAAATGCATTGTGATTGACGAAGTTGCTGCTGCTTCCGTGATGTCTTTGTCATGTTGGAAGGGTTTGGGTTCCCCCGAGTTGTCTAAATCTGCTACCATGTTGACTGCTTTTGATGGTAGATCATTTCGGCCACATGTAATTCTTCCTTCTCTTAAGGTCCATTTGGGAGGGAAGACCATCACGATCGAGGTTGAGGTAGTTGATGCACCCCTTGATTATAATCTGTTACTGGGTAGGAATTGGATGTATAGTATGAAAGCCATAGCTTCTTATCTATTTCGAGTTGTATGCTTTCCATTTAATAGGAAGATTGTTACGATTGATTAGACATCATTAAAAAATCTAAGTGTTACCACATCATCGGGAGCTTCTATCCCGATTATTGATCATTCTCAGCCAGCAAGTGGGAGTGTGGGTTTTGGCATGTATCCATCGTTGATGGGAACATTTGGTTGTCCTGCACCCATTCTTATGATCGGGTCTAGTTCCAGTGGGGCTTCATATTCAATGAGATTGGTGTCTTTTCACACTATCCATATGGAAGATCCTTGGATCCTTCCTACACCGATTCCTTCGAGTAAGCCTATCGAAACGGACGTGTCGTTTCCTGCACCAATGACAGCATATCAAGTGAATATTGAATGTGTTGCAGAGCCTAGTCCTTCCTCTTCATAGATGGAGGAGGGGGACCCATATGTGCTTCCTACATGGGAATTTAAGTCTTCTCATGCACATGATTGCTTTGATAGTGTTTTTTCATCAGATAAAGCTATTATTGGGGCCATGTCTGGGGTTGAGCCACCTTGTGAAGAGTTACATCATAGATCTTATTTTCTTCCTGAACTTGACCGTTTGGAGTGTGAATACTTGAGGGAGATTCTTAGTGAGAGAATTGGTAGTCACATGCTTCCATTGCACTCTCCTGGTCTGATGGCTGATGGAAACATGGCGAATATATCTCCTACCATCCCTATTAATATCTCTCGTGATCTTAGCAAGATTGAGAATGTCTATATTGGGGTAGAATGTTCCCATGCTGAGATTCAGGAGTATATCGAGCTGTTCAAAGAGTTTCGTGGTATATTTTCTTGGTCATACGAGGAAATGCCAAGTATCGACCCTCGCATTGTTAAACATGAAATTAAAACTTATCCCAATGCTAGGCCTGTTCGACAATGCTTACGTGCGGAAAATCCTAGAAAAGCACCCTCGATTAAGGATGAGATAGAAAAGCTGCTAAATGTTGGTTTTATCTATCCCGTTCCCTTGACAGAGTGGGTTTCAAACCCTATTTTAGTTGATAAGAAGTAGGGAGTGATCCGTATGTGCACTGATTTCCATGACTTGAATCGTTCCTGTCCTAAGGATAATTTTCCCACACCATTTGTTGATTAAATATTAGATGAGTGTGCGGGAAGCGAGGTATTTTCCTTTATGGACGGATTTTACAAATACAATCAGATTCAGGTCAAATCCGAGGACCAACATAAAACTGCATTTATTTTTCCTTGGGGTACCTTTGCATATCGAAAGATACCTTTCGGCCTTAAAAATGTCAGAGCCACCTTGATTTTCCATGATCTCAAATCGATTATTGAGGTCATTTTGGATGACCTTGCTGCTCATTCTCGTCAGAGGATGCGTCATTCCTACCATTTGAGATTAGTGTTCGAAAGATGCCACCTGTTACCACCTAAGTTGTACTTAGTGTTTTTTTATCAAGTGAGCCTGGTGAACTGGACAGGGTTAACTTGTTCAGACTTCAAAAGACCTGTGGAAGTACTTCTGGGAAGTGCTTGTTGTACTATATCACATGTTCATACCCCATGGGGGAATTGTAATAAATGTTCTAGCATGATAGTGTCTATAAAAGACTCGGTCTCTTAGACTTCATTTGTCAATCCAATCATCCCAGGGTGTTTTTCCCTTGGTTATTATTAGTTGTTGAACAAACGACTGATAATTTCTGAGTTTTCCACTCCATACCTCCAAAGTTGGGGTGGTCGGCTTGGCATTTAGGCCTATGGAGGTTATTAGAGTCTATGTGTCAATGTATAAACATGATAGACATCATTTTTGAGTCATATGAACATGTCTAAGTCCCCCTAGGTGTTTTTCAATTTTTCAGTTTTTTCAGTGTTTTTTATTAAAATTTATTTTTTCCAAAACTTAGGTTATTTTTTAATAGTTTAATTGGAAAAATTGATTTTGTAATAAAAGTGGGCCAAATAATCGGTTCCAGTCATGTAGGTGCTCATTTTCAAGCTAAGAGCACCCTGTAAACCCATGGACCCACTATTTTCTAAGTTGTGAGTGATCTTCTATCACTCAGGTCAGAAAGCCCCAAAAATCAATTATTGATTATTTTTATTAATAAATTGATGAATAATGGAGCAAATCCAAAATCATAAATCAGTGGATTCTCAACCGATTTGATTGAAATCAGTCATATCTGGAGCAGATTGACTGGATCTGACAAATCCTTGACTGAAGGAGGTGATCAAATCAGATCCAGAGTTGATCTTCAGTTGTCTTCATGGGGAAGTGCACCCTCTCTCTCTCCTCCACATGTGTGGACTCTCCTGGATGCTCTGTGGACTGAGGTGTCAATGTATGGGTTGATGTGTCAGCTCAATAAAGCCCTCGGTTGACAAGTAGGCTTAGTTCAGCTTCAGTTCTACATTGATGAACTCTCCATCAGTGGATTTCACTTGATTCCATGAGGAATTGTGCCCCCCTAGGCTAGATGGCCTGTATTTTGTATATATCCAGGCACAGCCTCCTCTTCCAAGCTAGTTAGAATTGGGATTGAGGTGCTGCTACTATTGTACTATTGTTATTCTTCATTTGAAATAAATAAAATCTTTGGAGGCAAGATGGTGTGGTGCCATTGCATGTGTGGATGATTATTGCCATTGTTTTACTGAGGTAACCTGTATCTGTGGTCATTTTTTGCTAATTTCTTGTAGATCTATTGTTAAGATTGATAATAAGCTTATTATAATCTTGATAGGAAAGGTGCTTTTCAATAAGTTTATTTACCATATATTTCCTTTGATGCATGTTTAGAGATCTTGATTTAGCATGTCCTATAAGGTTATATGCATGTTATCTTGAATCTCTGTGTATGTGCTAATCGGATCACACAAGTTTCTTGGCAAGTTCTTTGATTTCAGCTGAGTTGCAGGTTCGTACATTGGAGAGGATGCTGATCTAGTTTGCTTATTCACTCTCTTCAAAACCTTCCAAAGGCATATTCCCTTGACATTCCACCTGAACGCTCCACTATGGATCTTCAAGGAAACCAGCATTTCTTTCCTCCTCTTCCTCCCTCAAAATCAACGCTTTACCCGGTTACTTTGTTCAGTTCATAGCTTTGATTTCATTTGGATCTATTTCATAAAATTAAAATATACATACATCTGATATTTCATAGCCTATAGTCTATATCTTGCACTTAAAAAAGTTTCATAAGCATTCTAGATCTAGCTTTAGGGAAATCGTCTTTTTGCATGAAATTTAAAGAAAACTTGTAGATTGCATGCATTAGATTTCCTTTCACTATTATAAAATTTAATATTCTGCAATATCAGTGCATATTTCATTGGCTGCACAAAATTCAAGCCAATATCCCAAGGAAAGCTTGCTTTCCTTGGTTCCTTTTTCGCCTGTTTAGCTAGTTTTAACTTCATTTTTTTTTAGATAAGGTAGGATGATCCAAAGGTACTTTTAAAGTGCTTTTGGGTGTATTTTATTCTAACATGATTGCTTCCTTTTAGCAGGTATGACAGAAAATAAAGGAAGCTGCTGTCCGAAGTGGTCTCAGGAGCGTTCAAACCCCCCCAAGGGTCTCCCTTTTCACTAAAATCTTAAAATTTTTGCAAAGTTGTAAAATCTTGGTTTCAGCCTGTATAAGGACCAAGAATTTTCTGATTTTTCAGTTTTCTGATATTTTAACCAATAATAAATAAAATTATTTTTGGAATAGGCTCTTTCGAGCCCATTCCCCATCCCCCCTAGGGGGATTTGTGTCGGTGTCCTTTTTGTCATTTTCTGCTCATTTCTTTTTTTTAAACTAGCATTGATCTCATTTGCAGGGTAGTATACTTGATTTTATTATTAATTTCATATTCTACTTTTTGTTTTTTCAAAGTAACCATAATACTTACCCCACGATTTCCCGATTGAACCGAAAGGGGAAAGAGATTCGTGGTAGGATTAATTAGAAAACTAGAATTATGTATCTATTTCCTTTTGATCATTTATTTATTAGTAGTTATAAAATTAACCCCTCCTCAATTCCCTGATTGAGATCCACTTGGATCAAAAGAGGTTCTTGGAGGGTTTTCTTTTAAACAAGAACACCGAGTTTAAAACTTAC
This sequence comes from Pseudotsuga menziesii, assembly GCA_001517045.1. Taxonomy (NCBI): domain Eukaryota; kingdom Viridiplantae; phylum Streptophyta; class Pinopsida; order Pinales; family Pinaceae; genus Pseudotsuga; species Pseudotsuga menziesii. Next base: position 933,993 of record LPNX010121326.1, read on the forward strand.
TAAAATTTACAAGACTCCAGTGTGTATGCTCTGCACTTGGCTGCGGTTGGTCTGATCAGTCAAGATGCATCAAAATCACTTGAGTGACTAGTATAATTAGGACTCACTCTCCCCAACTAACAAACCATCAGGTGAAAATCCAACACCTAGATCAAACATTTACGGTGGCAAAATACCCGAAGGAAGCGGGAACTTCTGAAAAGTGACCTTGGGGCGCCGATCTCTGTCACACCCTAATGGGTGCATTACAAACAATAGCCCCAGAGACTCCATTTCATCCCACATATTCCTTGTGGGTAGCCGTGAAGGTTTTGTTTTGGACATACTCCAAGTACTCTCGAGTATATCTGGAATCCCCCCTTTGCCTAATTTAATCAACTCATACTTCAAATTTAACTTAAAAACATACCAAGAGGAAATCGCAAAACACTCACTCCAAGCACATGCAAGTACATTGTTTCTATTTTTTGACTCCATTCTAAGGCACTGGTTACTTTCTTGTTTTATATATATATTGTGTCTCAGCATTGTGCTTTCGTGTGTTCATCTTTTATATCTTGCCATCTTGGATTATCTATAGTTAAATTGAAAAATCCTAAGCAACTCTTTCATTTTAACATCACAACACTAAGTAATTATCCTTATTAACTTAATAGGGTATACCCCCCTTGGCTTCGTTAGGAGTTGAGCCTAAACGGAGGAGTCAAGAACAAGGTGACAACCTTGACTCGAGACTTGCCCCCAAGGACACACCGAGTGGCTTGAATATTTTTTCCACGTGCCCCAAATGTGTGAAAGGCAGAAACACCACAATTATTTGGTTAGGTTAAATCCTCATAAATGCATCTTTTGCATGAAGTCTGGTCAGTTGTTAAGGTTCATTGTCTTCAAGGAGGGTATAAGAGTCGATCCCTTAAAGGTTGAGGCAATACTTGAATTGTCTCCCTCGAGAAACATTAGACATCTTCAATGTTTGCAAGGCATGGAAAATTTCTTGCAGAGATTTGTGGTTAATTTTTCCAATTTGACTAAAGGATTTATGCATCTTTTTAAGAAGGACACTACATTTTGCTAGGATGAGTGAGCCCAAGAGTCCATTGATGCACTGAAATGAGCCTTAGCATCAGCCCCCGTGATTAGTCCACCCGACTATAGCTATGACTTTTTGCTTTATGTGGCCGCGCCCATGGAGACGATTGGTATGGTTTTGGTTCAAGAGGATGAGGATTTCTATGAGCATGTCACATATTATTTGAGCTGAAACCTTGTAGATGCGGGGATTCGTTATTACCATGTGGAGAAACTTGCCTTAGCTACCGTTCATGCGGTTCAAAGATTGAGACACTACATTCTCCTTCGTTGGACCTTGGTGGTAGCCCACATCAATACATTTCAGTTCGTACTCACTAGAAGGATGATCAGGGGAAAGTATAATAAGTGGATTGTCATCTTGCAGGAATTCAACCTCGATTTGTTTTTGGCAAAATCGAAAAAATCATTGATTTTTGTGGAGCTTATATCTGATTTCCCAAGTGACAAAGAGGAGGAAGTTTGTGAAGATACATTTGTCAATGAGCACATTTTACTGATCTCAACTTTGGATCCATGGTATGGGAATATCATCATATATTTACAAACATTGAAAGTCCCTACTCACCTTTCATGGGATGAATGACGATGGTTACGTCACATATCCAAGAACTACTTTATAGTGGAGAACACATTGTACTACCGTGGGGTAGATTCTATTTTACGTTGTTGTTTAACTCATGAGGAGGCTGAGCTTGTGCTGAATGATTGCCATGAAGGGGTATGTAGTGGTCATTTATCTGGGATTTCTACATCCCCAAAAATATTGAGAGCGGGTTATTTATGGTCGTCGATATTTAAAGATTGTGCCAATGCTTGCACGTAATATGCGTTCACATCCTACCTCGTTACGTCCAATTATCACCGCTAGTCCCTTCACTAACTGGGGGTTTGATTTCATGGATTGCAACCTAGCTTCAACCGGGGGACATCATCATATTATAGTAGCTATTGACTATTTCACAAAATGGGCTAAGGCTATGCCCACGGTTGAATCCGACGGTGAGACAGCCGTGCATTTCGTATTCAACCAAATCATTACTCAGTTTGATATTTCGAAAGAGCTTGTCATTGACCATGGTAGGCACTTTCAGAATCGAATGATGGAAGAGTTTGCCTCGAAGTTAGGGTATAAGCAGGAGCATTCCTCTTCTTATTACCCTCAAGCGAATGGACAAGTTGAAGTAGTGAACAAATCACTTAAGTCCATTCTCCAACAAACCATTGTACAAAGCAAGACCAACTGGCATATCATGTTATATCCTGCTTTGTGGGCTTATAGAACCGCGGTTAAGACTACCACCAATTTTTCTCCATATCAGCTTGTACAAGGAGTGGAATCTGTGTTACCGATTGAATGTGAAAACCCTTCATTGAAGCTAGCCACAAAGATTTTACTAGACACTTCCCCATTGGAGGAGTGTTTGGTCCACTTAGAGAAGCTTGATGAGCAGCACCGAGATGCCTTAGTGGCTCTAGAAGTAAATAAGCATCGCGTTAAGGTCCAGTATGATAAATCTGTCTGTCCGAGGAAGTTTAGTGAAGGATATTTTGTCCTTTTGTGGGATCAAGCTAAAGAACCCTTGGGGGCAGGAAAGTTTAACCATATGTGGCATGGTACTTATGTTGTCAAACGTGTGTTAGAGAAGGGTGCCTATGAGCTAGTAGATTACGAGGGGACAACCTTGGCAGAGCCTAGAAATGGGCTCTATATTAAAAAGTACTATGCATGACTCTCAGCCAGGGCTGATTATTGTATATTATTATATAGTATTTTGCATAGTTAGGTTTTTCTTATGGTGATTGGGTTGTTGATTAGCTTTCATTTCTTATGGTATATGTCAATGGAGTCTTCCATCTATATAGGATTTGCTGATGGTGCTAGCTGTCACACTCAACACTCATCCTTGCTTCTTGGGTGATTTATACTCATACAGGTCAGGTATTGTCTTCAGGAGGCATATGTTTACGACCCTCTTAAAAAAATGTTGCTGAGTACAGTGTCGTTATCAAGCTTCTACATAATTCCATTTCACATGGTGTTCTCTCTCTTGAGGCACGTCTTGATTTGCAATTAATACTGTCATAGCTGAATGGCTTATATCATGTTAAGGATACAACATTATTACGAATATTCTTACATGTGAGATTGTTAGAACGACAATCTGACAACATAACATACATACATGTTCCAAGAATTTATAATCAAGTTGCTGACTCATATGATAATTATGTGATAGATTGGAATTTGTTTCACAGACCATAAGCTCATCACAAACATACATTTTTACACATGTAAATAAATAAATAAAATCATCATAAAAAAATTTCATTAAACATCCAAAATGTGATTTCATAATACATAAGTGTCATAACACAAAAATGGGGCTTCTGAGCCACCAAAATATAATACACGGTAGTACAAAATTGTGTCATTCTCAGGTATCTAAGCCTAGGGAGGAGGAGGGGGGTTCTGATTGTGGAAAGTCACCACAGATATAGATAGCCATCGAAACAACCACACCCATGCTCGTGGTACACCCACCACCTGACGCTGCATGGCCTCAAGAAACTCCTCAACTTTCGCCATGGGTACCCTATGTGTCAGCCGCACAAAGTTTGTGGGGATGCTTTGGAGCATTTGCTCCGCATCCACACCCATAATGTCATCTCCTCATTCCCTCCGTCTATGACAAGGGAAACTGTCAGGCCATCATGGTCCTACATCTGCATACATATGACAACTTGTCACTATGTGTCGTCATGTAAAAACATGTCTTTTGGTTCCATATATCAAAAAACACAAAAAATTAAATAATCCAAAAAAATTTAAAAGAGGGTTGGGATTCATTACCAATGTCACCATATGCTGATCCTGGTGGTAGGGGCATGTCAAGATCTCCCCAAAAATATATCCCCACATAGGGGTAATCATTGATGGAAACTATCTTCTGCCGCCACCATGGAAATAAATCAACTGGGTAGGGGTTAGAAAACCCTACCTCCACCTAGTCTACACATCGCATCTTCCCAACATCATTGGGTCAGATCTCGAACCCCATGAGGACAAACATCTCTAGGGCTAAGCCCTGAAACATGCTCAAAGAAGACCGTGCTCAATATGCTTTTGAAATCGAAGTTTCGTAACCTGCCCATATTGCAGTCACAGAGCTGTTGCTTCATGTTACTCAACAACGCAGTACTCCAATCGTAAACTGTGGGTCTCATACACTCCACTGCATAGAACATTAAGGGTCACGAGTCCTGGTGGAGTGAGGCTAGCCCTGCTATCTTGTCGAGTGTCAATAGTATGGCCTTAATGCCTAGTATCTATATGGAGTTTGTTGGGATCTGACTCCCAACCTTCTCCATGTCCGGATAACAGTATACAACAATATACTCATCAATGGTGAGGCCACCTCCGGGCCCACGAGAACGTAGGTTCACCACTTCTCCTTATTGGGACAATCCTGTAATGAAGTATATGTCCTTCACCTCTATAGTGAGGTACATCCCGACAATATGGAAATACTTTGAGTTAGGATCCCAATAGTCTACTAGCATTTGCAGTAGTCTTGGTTTGGCCCTTAAGCCCCCAAGACACCAAAACTTGTATAGCCCACATGCATGAAGAGCTTGTTGAGCCATTAGATCACCCTGTACAACCTCTTCTACATCCCCGTGTTCTCTATCCCTCCATTCTAGAACCATATTGCACATTTACATTGAGTTTTGGTCATTATTTGTCTTAAAAAACATTAAACGCGGCCGCATATGTGACTGTTTGTAAAACAGCCGCATATGTACGTGATTTTGGGCCATTTTTCCGCGTATAGCCAGCCCTATATGTGGAAAAATCCCTGATTTTTGCGTGGGCCAAAGAAACTATCTTAGAATGGCCTAGAAATCGATTTTGACCATGGAAATTGAAAACAATTACATGCAAATGGAAGAGCAAGGCATGGGAAGTTACCTGGAAAAAATGGTGTTGGATTTCTCGGGATGAAACTCCCGGAATTCGCATTTGAAGTTCTGAGCTCAATTGGGTAAAAATTTCAAATGATATATAATGTTTTGAATTTTTTACTATTTATAGAAAAAATTTCAAATTTTTGAAAATTTTTACTCCCTTTTCTATAGTTTTGAACTGTTTCTGACCCTTTTGGATCGTTTTTTACTAATATGATGATGTAGGAGATCGTTTTGAGCATCGTTTTGACCTTTGTTTTGACCCATTAGTGCCGATTTCAGGTATGATGTTTAAACTAGCATATAGGTTAGATTTCACCTCCGTCTGCATTTTGCATGACCTTATGACCATTTCATTATAACCTTAGGTACAAACCCATTCTATCTTGTCACAGAACCTTCTTATTGTTTTAGAAGTGACATGATGTGAATGGTAGAATTTGACCTTACATGGGTGCCCTAGTTAGCTACTTATTTGCATTTGGTGCCCATGCCGACAATTTTTCCTTTAGGGTGTGGGAGTCCGTTGTATAGTATCTCCATGTCATTTCGCAAGAGCCTCATACTCCTCTTGATCATTTTGTTGGCCTGTTTCCTTAGGACTCCCTTATGTCAAGTTGTAATTGCATTATCATGAGCTTTTCCTACCTCATTTGAGCTTTATGCCAGCTTTCCTGACTTTGAGTATTATCCATATAGCCCGAGCTTGTCTCATGTCTAGCCACGCAGAGCAATTTTGTATATCCTTTGCAGCTTGATTCCCTATTTTTACCAAGAGGGGGATTTCCCCCGAGTGTCACTATCCTACACATGTGTCCTTGCATTAAGAATAGGTATGTTCCACTACTTGGAACTAGGTTTTTTGCCCCTTGACACTCATATCCTCCTAGTCTGTAACTATAAAGCACTTTTATTCTTTTTCAAGATTTTTAAAATATTTGAAAAAGTCCAAAAAAATAAAAAAACCAAAAAGCTAGACAAGAAAATATGTTATCTTTGGCATCATTCAAGTTATGTCTCCTTAGAACAAATCACTACATATCACATTCGTTGATTAGGTTAATAGTTTGACTTTAGGAGCTGTACTCGTTTCTCTAAGTTTATCTCCACCGACTGGTTAAGCTTCGAATCCTTATGGAGCCTCTATCAATGCCTCCTGTGTCACAGAGATGTCCCAATTTTGTATATCGAGTTTATGCTACCTACATTCAGTCACCATTCTCCTTTATGCTCTTGTTTGAAGGAAGTTGAAACCTGAGTCAGCCATTCCTCAGTTATCTTGACTTTGCATGTCGGCCATTCCTGGTACAGTTACTCGTTCGTGCACATTATGATCGAGTCCTTCCACATTATACATCTTTGCTAAGTACCTCATGTTGGATGATGGGGGATTCCTTAATTCCCTCCTTCCTTTGGATTTCATCCCATCGACTTCAAAACATTTATTATGGGATAGGAATCTAGAGTGATTTTTTAGTGCCTTGAGACTTGCAGTCATCAGTGGCAGGTTCTCTCTCCATCGATAGTTTTTTGGGAATACATTAATGTCCCCTCATTGATTCATTCTCTCAAGTGTTCAAACTCAACACATTTATTCACACTTCTTAGTTTTCACTCTAGTACCTTGATTTCAATTTTCATTATCAGTGGGTAATCTCACGTCTGTTAACAGTATACATCAATGACTAGTAATCAGACGATGGACTACTATGTTCAACCTCAACACCTCTATTCACATAGTAGGACATGTAATCATAGTGGTTTGTGTAGAATACCTTCCAGACTTGCGGCATCTCATATATGCAACCTCCTTGATGATGCCAGTGTTCATGAGATTTCATCTCTCATGACTTGATTCCAGTATATGTCAGATATTTCCAGCCATTATGGAGATCTTGATCCAGTATATATATTCAACCATCATGGAGATCATGATCATGTGTATATCTTCATCATGGAGATTCTGGTCTATCTATATTGTACGTTGCGATGACCACACATGTCATATTTTGTATCATGCCTATTCATTGCCATTGTACTCTTATGTATCCGAGACTACTACATCTACTTGCAGTTATGTGTAGAGTTTTAATCATTGTATTGTATTGATTGGATGGATGGTTCTTCCACTGGGTTCTTCATCACTCCACTTCTAGTATGGAATTATAATGTATTTCAGCCATCATATGACCCCTATGACCTCACACATTAGGGGGCAACTATTACAGCTGATTTTACCACACATGGTGGATCACACCTTTATGGCCTTCCCTGTTCCTTTGCGGACTCTTTAGACCCCATGGACCATTTTTGTACCTTTGATGTTTCCAAGATCATCCCTAAAAACATGCAATAATTTCCATACGTGACTTTTAATCCCTTTCTCGCGTATATACATGGATTTGACCCTTAAACCCACGTACATGGGGATGTGTGCAAAATGCCAAAAGATTTTGGAGTTTTCCTTGATGTGGATCTGAGTCACTTGTCTCTTGGCCTTCCATATGCCTTGAGATCGCTCGGATTTGACCTTCCATTACCCCATTGAAGAGCTATATAAGGAACCCTTTGGATACATTGAAAGGGGAGGAATTGAAGAGCAAGAAAACTATAGTCCATTGTTGCAGGAGCTTATACTTGAGTCTGCATCCCTTTGTCCCTTGGAGCACTTTGTGTTCTTCCCAAGCTTTCCTTTTTCTTGTGATATTGCTATCGAGAGATGGAGGATTGAATTGGTGGAGGCCCAAGTGGGGGACTTAGTTTATTTGATTCGCAAACATGCCGAAAGAGGTTGTCACTATTGTAATCTCTGTTTTATATCAATAGAAATATCTTTTCCTATCCAATAATGTGTATTTAAATGAGTATTTGATACATGGATGCTTGTAAATACTTATATGTTATTGATTATATACGCTAGATTAGGTCTAACACAATTATATATAGCATGCTTGTCTTGTTTACTAAATGTTGAGGAAGCAAATTGCTGATACAAGAGTGGGAAAGCTCAATGGGGATCTACATCAACCATCCAGAATAAGGTACGAATCGAGATCCTTTAGTGTTAGATGTTTGGTTTCTCTTGCATATATGGAAGGATTGATTTCTAGAGTTAATCTGTCTGTTGTGGTACCCCAAGCCATAGAAATTTTTCTCTGTAACATTGACCTTGACTCCTCTAGTCTCTATAGGATAGGTTTATGATTAGAAAAACATTCCTAACCAACTCATCCCTAATAACCAACAAGGGAAGTGAAAGCAAAAGCGAGGAAGAAACTGAGGCAATAATCAACTCCAAGGAGGAGGCCAACAAGCCAACCCTCCAAACAATAATGGTGTTGACCCTCCTGCATAGAATCCCTAATGTCCCAATCAGCCTTTGAAAAACCCATAGTTACAGACTAACTATCTGTGTGCTATCTACAACACCTATGGTCATTAAACTCATATGTGTCACCACATGGCTTGCATCCAAAACCTTCTCCAGAATGACAATCAAGGTGATCCAAATGCAGCTACTCCATCTTATCCAAAACTAGCACCATTGGTTCCTCTTCCTATCATGCTCAAAACCCCATACCACACTAAGATATGGTTGTAACCCAGCCCTTGACCACACCTGCTCCCATAGCTCCTGCTACATCCCCACCAGCTGAGGCTGGTGTCCATCACCTCATGACGTTGTCATCCGAAATCAACCTCCAGACTCAATGCAACCAGTATGGATCAACCACAGAAACCGCTGACCCATCAACAAATTCTACCTATACCACTTCTAACATGTCTCTATTCTTACCAAGACCCTGCATCGATGGGGCGTCCAGAGTGCCATGGTTCCCTATGCGTCAGGTCACAAAGAATGCTACTTCTAGAGCTACCCTCAACTATAGTATAGTTGACGACTTGACCCAATATCCTATAGCCATGTCTATTTTAGAAGTGCTTAAAACTTTCCCATCACATCATAAAGCATTGTTGTCTGCGCTAGGTTTTGTTGATTCCTATAATTCCAGGTTGATCACATTCAACTTGGATCAAGGAGATCCTAGGATGTCATCTACCGTCTCCTTCTAGGTTTCGGTCTCAATTCAGAATTTGGTCGTACATCGATGCATTATTGATGAGGGGGAATCCACTTGCTTCATGTCAACCTTTGTTTAGCATAAACTTGGGTCCCCTACCCTCGAATCTTGCACCACTTCTCTTCACACCTACGATGGTCACTCTACTCAACCATAGGGGATTCTCACAAACGTTCATGTTGAGTTAGCTGGTAAAATTGTGTTGATTGACATTGAGGTTGTCAATGCCCAACTTGATTACAGCCTCATCCTAGGATTTAGCTACATGTATTCCATGCAAGTCATGGCCTCTACCATCTTTTGACTCCTAATGTTCCCTCATGATGGGAAGATCGTGACTATCAACCATTTAACATACTATGATCCTAAGGGGTCATCCACGCCGAAACACATCCTTTTGACTATCATCTCCACCATCAACATCATGTCCATTCCATCTGTTATCATCAGATATGCTCCAACAAAATTTCAGTTTCTGGCAGCATCCAGATGTCAAAGTGATCACTTAGGTTTCAATTTGGATACCAAGATCAGATAGCAAAGCAATTATGATGGCACTCATGTGGAAGAAAAGTTTACAATTTGTGTGTTTTGATAAATTGGTTTTGATTGCATCCCATGTATTCTCCATGAGAGTATATAATGGAAGAATGTCAAGCAGCTAAGAATCTGGGATGACCTTTTGTAAAGATTGATCCATACCTAGAAGGACAGCATCGGTTTCCAGAAATTTCTCTTTCTACAGTGAATCACTATTTGCATTGTATATATGGTATCTCTGAGAGTGACAAGGAAAGATGATGATATTTTGGTGTATTTATTCTTTATATACCCTAGTTGAATTGCTCAGCAAAGGATCGATCTAGGTAAGGGATCTAAATTGATGTGCACATGTGGGAATATATATATATATATATAGTTCTCCGCTAACCTCCCCAGGGTGAAGAATCTTCGTTGGTTGTGGAGCAAAACAGCTGTTACCTGCACAGAAATACATAAGTAATGGGTTCAATGGATACTACCAGAGAAGAACTTACTCTCCTTGTCTTGTATTTGAACAAAGCAGAAGCCAGAGATAAAATCTGTAGAGCTATTCAATATGGCTCAAAGTTCATCAACAATGGTGATCCTGGCACAACACAAAATGTTGACAAGTCCACAAGTTTGTCCTGAAACGTTTCTTAGCTTTTCAAGTTAGTGAATGATCTACATGCACTTCTTACACCATAGCCAAAGTCAACTCCACTTCCTCTTGTTTTGCTTGGGAAGTCTAAAAATGCTCTGCTGTCAACTTTTCTGGCGTTGGATCAAATTGTATGGGCATGAAGAACTGGTATCTACAAGAACAAAGAGCATGTTGAGCTTATTTCCAGGATCTCACTTTACTGCTGGTTGAGTTCCTCCATGTGCACAACTTTGATAGAGATCTTGGAGCTTAGGTGATTAACTGTATCTATAAAAATCTAGCGAAAGTGCTGAACCAAGCCACATACATTGAAGGAAATTTAAATGAGCAATAGATTTCCAAACTCAAGCAGTCAAATAATAGGTTGTTAAGCTTGGTTAAGTCATCAATGGATATTGTAGTTGCCATAGGGCTACTTCAGTTGGCACCAAAGAAAGTCACCCCACGTGTAACCGAAGGCTTTGGTTTTATATCCTCTGCCATCTCTTGCTATGAGTTGCTGCCTCCATCAACAAAGCCGAAGGCTCAGTAGACAAATTAAAGAATCCAGCATGGTTGTAAGTTGTTGCAATAGAGCCTTTTTGGTTTTCTACATTTATAATCTAGGGACCCTATTTTAATTGTCTGAAATATTGTTCAATTTGAATCCTTGGGCACCTGAATCATTGATATGGAAGAAACCAATGTTGTGGAGTCCAAGGATGGGAGAGCTATTCACCTTTTATGAAGAACATGAAGCTTTTTGAATATGTTGATATTGAATGAATTGCAAAGGATACACATGGGTACGTTGGAGCTGATCTTGTAGCTCTTTGCACCGAGACTGCGCTACAGTGCATTAGGAAAAAAAATGGATGTTATGGACTTGGAAGATGAGACCATCGATGCTGAAATTCTTAATTATATGGCTGTTACCAATGATCATTTCCAAACTGCGTTGGTCACCAGTAACCCATCTTCCCTGCGTGAAACTGTTGTTGAGGTGCCCAATGTTTCTTGGGAGGACATTGGTGGTTTGGAAAATGTTAAGAGAGAGCTTCAAGAGACTTTTCAATATCCTGTGGAGCACCCTGAGCAAGAATCAAATGATTGTTATATGGAGCCAAAGAAGAAGAAACAATTGAAATTGGCTTTGATGATTTCATTACAGATGCATTACGGGGTACTGCCTATTACCAGAAATCTAACTGGAGATAAAATGAGTTGATGGAAGTGGTGTTGTAATTGTTGAACAAGTTTTCCAAAATACAAAGGAAAAATTCAAAATGTACTAATTTATTGCAACCATTGATTATCCTTAATGAAATATCATTCACGATATTATAATTCTATTGAGTTTCATCCAGAGAGGAATATCAGCAATTGAATCCGGCATGGTTGTAAGCTGTTGGTTCCTGCAATTAATTTATATATGCGGGACACAACCTGTAATCAGATTAGTGGCAGAGTAATGTTGGGACAGCTGGAAAATATTGGTTCCTAAATTTAATCCAACGACTTAAGCAAATCGACATATTCAAGGAGATAAATTAGTAATTTTAGGAGTAATCACATATTTTAGGCATGATTTGATCCTTCAAATACAAGTGGCAAAGGATCAAGCCAGCTACTTCAATTTATAGTGGTCAATTCACAGGCATTACCATTGCAAATAGATTCAACCAGGTAAAGATCGACAAGGGATGATTATATCCATAACAAAAATTATGAGATCGTTGCTTGGGGTTTGACTCCTGAAATCACTTAAACTCTCCACAAAACTAGAGATGACAGGACTGTTTGTTTCTACCATATTTAGTTCCTATTTGGGATTATAAAAGGATGGAAGGATTTTCATTTGAAGGGGTGGCAATTGGAGTTATGAAGATCCAGTTTTTATAACTTTATGTATGACATGAAATACTCTACATCCTCAATACAGGCTCTACCTTGATATGAGTATGATTATTATTTGTCTATGTATCTTATAAATTGTGTTTCTTATGATTTATCTTGTACATGGTCCATTGAATCTCATTGCAATGATTCTTATGTTGAAATACAATTATCCTTTAAACTTTTAAAAAATAGAGACAGTCTCATTTCATAATTTCATGATCGTAGTTCTTTTGATATTGGATTTTTTTCTTGTTTTATGTTATACAGTTCTTTGATGATTGTGTGATTTTCCTATAGCTTTGATTACATACCAACCCAGTCTTTATATTGATTTCATTGAAGTATATTTTTGAAAAATATTTCCTTAAGCTTGAACCCCTGTAGTCTAGGTTCAACTTTAGGGATAACATCTTCTGGCGCCATTGTCGGGGATGGAGGAGTGAAGATATCTTCCCTGGGAAAGAATGCCAATGATTAGATCCAGCTCTTGATGGTGGATAGGAGTAGGACACTAGTTTGAATACAGATTTATTCACCAGGTGACTCCATGTTTGAAGAATCTAGAGGTGATTTTACAAGATGTCAAAGCGTTTTGAAACCATGTTGGCACAGGAATTTGCTCCGCTCAATTTCTCAAATGTTCCTAGCTTTCCAAATACAGTACCTATCATTGTTGAATGGGGATATTTTCTTTCATGATTCCAAGAAAAGGAAGAGGACAGTCCGACACATCATGTAATTAAATTTCATCAATACATGGATTAGCTGAGTATACATCATGAAGATGTATTGATGAAAATGTTTATGTATTCATTATATGGTTGTACGAGACAATGGTACATAACTCTTCTTCCTTCCAGTATTTCCTCTTTGAAATATTTTCACGATGCCTTGTATTCATATTGTAAGAGGATTTAACCAGCTGAGTGTCTTTTTGAGCGTTGCTATAGGGGATATGTATTATATATCCAGGGTTTAGAACTAGATTCTTCCAATAGTAAAGATCAAGCTGGTGGTTATGCTATGAAGAAGGAAGAAGATCTATTATCTTCCTCTAATTCTGTTTTACATCAAGAAACTTTTCAAAATTCTGATATTAAAGTTGATGATAGCATCATAGAACATAAATCTTCATCTTTAGAAATCAATCATAATGCTCCATTTTATGATGAAGACATTGAAGTTCTAGATAAGCATCAACCGATTCACTCTGAAGATATGCCAATCTATGATGAGTATTCAAATGAAAAAGAGCATATCCCTACATCACCTTTTGTTGATTTGAGGAGCCACCAACAGGTGTATGACAACTATGAATCAAATTTTGATGAGGAACAACATTGTGTGGAAATCAACCATCTTGAATCCATAGAAGACATTGAGCATCCATATTTGCAATTCAGTTTGCAGGTACCTAAAAGTGGCAGCCATTCTGAGGAAGAGGATATACAGAGATATTTTAATATTTAGCAAGAGGCATTTCCTTATAGCTTCATTGATCCATTTGTTGATTATATGCAGTCTTTGAGAAGCTCAAATGTCAGATTTTTTTTATCAAAGGAAGGTTGGATTTTCCCTTCTTTTGAAATGAATTTTGATATTCAATGGGTTCCTTTATCCATCATATCCAGATCAGAAGTTTTACCAGTTAGTCAAATATTTGTATGGCTTCACTGGAAACATGATTTTTTCTAATCAAAAGAAAGCAGATGATTAGAATGGGAGCTGTAAATAAATAAGCTTCATGCTTCAAGAATTTCCTTAAGTTTGTACAGTGTGATCAGATTGTTGTGAGAGGATTATTTCAATTTCTAGAGTAGTTTAAAGATTCAATCAGTAGTTTGTTTTCAATCTTTTTAAGTAGCGGATATTTGTGATGAAGACTCTAGCCCAATGAAATGGAAAGGCACTTGTTCTACTTGTTCTTGGCAACTCACAGGAGCATGCCATCCCTAGACAAATCCAGATGTTATCATTAGATCTGCTCCAACAAAATTTCAGTTTCTGGCAGCATCCAGATGTCAAAGTGATCACTTAGGTTTCAATTTGGATACCAAGATCAGATAGAAAAGAAATCATGATGGCACTCATGTGGAAGAAAAGTTTACAATTTGTGTGTTTTGATAAATTGGTTTTGATTGCATCCCATGTATTCTCCATGAGAGTATAGAATGGAAGAAAGTCAAGCAACTGAGAATCTTGGATGACCTTTTGTAAATATTGATCCATACCTAGAAGGAGGGCATCGGTTTCCAGGACTTTCTCTTTCTACAGTGAATCACTATTTGCATTGTATATATGGAAGCTCTGAGAGTGACAAGGAAAGATGATGATCTTTTGGTGTATTTATTATTTATATACCCTAGCTGAATTGCTCAGCAAAGGACCAATCTAGGCAAGGGATCTAAATTGCTGTGCACATGTGGGAATATATATATATAGTTCTCCCTTAACCTCTCCAGGGTGAAGAATCTTCATTGGTTTTAGAGCAAAATGGCTGTTACCTGCACAGAAATACATAAGTAATGGGTTTGATGGATACTTCCAAAGCAGAACTTGCTCTCATTGTCTTGTATTTGAAAAAAGTAGAAGCTAGAGATAAAATCTGCAGAGCTATTCAATATGGCTCAAAGTTCATCAGCAATGGTGAGCCTGACACAACACAAAATGTTGACAAGTCCACGAGTTTGTCCTAAAAAGTTTCTCGGCTTTTCAAGTTCATGAATGATCTACATGCACTTCTTACACCATAGCCAAAGTCAACTCCACTTCCTCTTGTTTTGCTTGGGAAGTCTAAAAATGCTCTGCTGTCAACTTTTCTAGCGTTGGATCAAATTGTATGGGCAGGAAGAACTGGTATCTACAAGAACAAAGAGCATGTTGAGCTTATTTCTAGGATCTCACTTTACTGCTGGTTGAGTTCCTCTATGTGCACAACTTTGATAGAGATCTCAAAGCTTAGGCGATAAACTATATCTATAAGAAGCTAGCGAAATCACTGAACCAAGCCACATACATTGAAGGAAATTTAAATGAGAAATACATTTCCAAACTCAAGCAGTAAAATAATAGGCTATTAAGTTTGGTTAAGTCATCAATGGATATTGTAGTTGCCATAGGGCTACTTCAGTTGGCACCAAAGAAAGTCATCCCACTTGTAACCGAAGGATTTGGTTTTATATCCTCTGCCATCTCTTGCTATCAGTTGCTGCCTCCATCATCAAAGGCGAAGGATCAGTAGAAAAATTGAAGAATCCAGCGTGGTTGTAAGCTATTGCAATAGAGCCTTTTTGGTTTTCTGCATTTATAATCTAGGGACCCTGTTTTAATTGTCTGAAATATTGTTCAATTTGAATCCTTGGGCATTTGAATCATTGATATGGAAGAAACCAATGTTGTCAAGTCCAAGGATGTGAGAGCTATTCACCTTTTACGAAGAACATGAAGCTTTCTGAAGATGTTGATCTTGAACGAATTGCAAAGGATACACATGGGTACGTTGGAGCTGATCTTGCAACTCTTTGCACCAAGGCTGCACTACAGTGCATTAGGGAAAAAATGGATGTTATGGACTTGGAACATGAGACCATCGATGCTGAAATTCTTAATTCTATGGCTATTACTAATGAGCATTTCCAAACTGCGTTGGTCACCAATAACCCATCTACCCTACATGAAACTGTTGTTGAGGTGCCCAATGTTTCTTGGGAGGACATTGGTGGTTTGGAAAATGTTAAGAGAGAGCTTCAAGAGATTGTTCAATATCTAGTGGAGCACCCTGAGCAAGAATCAAATGATTCTTATATGGATCCAAAGAAGAGGTAGCAATTGAAATTCGATTTGATCATTTCATTATAGATGCATTAAGGGGTACTGCCTATTACCAGAAAGCTAACTGGAGATAAAACGAGCTAATGGAAGTGGTGCTGTAATTGTTGAACAAGTTTTCCAAAATACAAAGGAAAAATTCAAAATGTACTAATTTATTGCAACCATTGATTATCCTCAATGAAATATCATTCATGATATTATAATTCTATTGAGTTTCATCCAGAGAGGAATATCAACACTTGAATCCGGCATGGTTGTAAGCTGTTGGTTCCTGAAATTAATTGATATATGCGGGACACAACCCGTAATCATATTGGTGGCAGAGTAATGTTGGGACAGCTGAAAAATATTGGTTCCTAAATTTAAGCCAACGACTTAAGCAAATCGACATCTTCAAGGGGATAAATTAGTAATTATAGGAGTAATCACATATTTTAGGCATCATTTGATCCTTTAAATACAAGTGGGAAAGGATCAAGCCAGCTACTTCAAGTTATAGTGGTCAATTCACAGGCATTACTATTGCAAATAGATTCGACCAGGTAAATATCAACAAGGGATGACTATATCCATAACAAAAATGATGAGATCATTGGTTGGGGTTTGACTCCTGAAATCACTTAAACTCTCCACGAAACTAGAGATGACAAGATTGTTTGTTGCTACCATATTTAGTTCCTATTTAGGATTATAAAAGGATGGAAGGATTTTCATTTGAATGGGTGGCAATTGGAGTTATGAAGATCCAGTTTTGATAACTTTCTGTATGACATGAAATAATCTACATCTTCAATACAGGTTCTACCTTGATATGAGTATGATTATGATTTGTCTGTGTATATTATAAATTGTGTTTCTTATGATTTATCTTGTATATGGTCCATTGAATCCCATTGCAATGATTCTTATGTTGAAATACAATTATCCTTTAAAATTTCAAAAAATGGAGACAGTCTCATTTCATAATTTCATGATCGTAGTTCTTTTGATATTGGATTTTGTATCTTGTTTTATGTTACACAGTTCTTTGATGATTGTGTGATTTTACTATAGCTTTGATTACATACCAGCCCAGTCTTTATCTTGATTTCATTGAAGTATATTTTTGAAAAATATTTCCTTAAGCTTGAACCCCTATAGTCTAGGTTCAACTTTAGGGGTAACACCATCTTTATATGCTATTGGCCTAGTCTTGTTTTCCAGCACTCCTATAAAAGACACCTTTTTGTCCTTACCACCTCCAACTACATCGACTGACGTATTGGATATGTCTACTGTCACATCCAGTACCATCCCAACCACATCGCAACATAAGTCGCAACCCCAACCACAATCACCCAGGAATTATTGGAGTTCATTCTTGATCCACACCGGATTCCCTTTTTTTTCCACCATCTTTCATCGTGAGAAATATTGTTATGGATACTCACAACTTACCTAATTTCACATTGGGAATTCTTATGTGGTACCTCAATCCACCCACTCATCCCCGGTTCCCTAGGTTTTCCTGACTCCCCTCCAACCCATTGAGACATTGTCAGGCCTATCTCATGGTCCATCGAAGACTACTGCTGTCTCCATTCCTGCCCCTCCTCCTATAAAGAATATTGGGGGCAAGGCTGCCAAAACAATGACTAAACATTGTCTGGACCCCCCTTGTGCATTGTGCGATATCCAAGGTCACGGGACACAAAATTATCCTTAGTTTCCTATCCTTCACACCCACATGGACACTATGGATACATCTAATGGAACTCCAGTAGTCATCATCCCAGATCCACCAATGGTCAAGAATAAGTCATTGCGAACAAATCATCCTTGTGCAGTTTGCGGCATGTATGGTCATTACTCTCACCATTACCCAGACTATCCTAAGTATCAGTCAGCCCTTCATGACCTTTGGAAACACTCTCGTGAGTTTGACATCACTTTTCTTGAGGAGATCCACCCTCCAACTTCTTCTTCGGACAAACCAACACCATATACATGATCTCCATTTTCTCTCGTCCTTCTGTCTCCTCGGTTTTAGAGGATCCCTCCAATATATCCATGCATTTTTTCAGCAATGATGAGGATATTTTTGAAGCTTTTCTGACTCCTAATTACCCTTTGGATTATATGCACCACCGCCCATTCTTGATTCCCAATGAATCTCTCTCGTCGCCAAATTAGTACTTAGTCAAAGCCAAGGACTTCATCCATGGAAAAGTCAATTGGTTCAAGAACCCCATTTGAGAAACCGATGCCTTTGAAGAGGTTAATATGGATAAAATTTCTCCAACCATTAAGGTCAACATATCAACCAAAATTTAGGTAGTTGAAGATATTACTAGGAGCTTCTTTCTCCCCTAAAGAGGTGGCTTCCTACAAAGCACTTTTTCAGGAGTTTCATGATATTTTTTGCTTGGTCCTATACCGAGATTCCTGGGTTTGATCCATACATAATCAGACATCATATCAATGATTGGACTGATGTTTCAACCATACGGAAAAAGAAAAGACCCATTCACCCTACAAAGGATCAGTTTGTCAAAGCCGAGATCAAGAAACTATGTAAAGCATGTTTCATATACCCCATCGCGTATACCACTTCGGCTTCCCATCATGTTCTCATTAATAAAAATAGGGTACCATTCTTGTTTGTACTAACTTTCATGATTTGAACTTGGCATGTCCCAAGGACAATTTCCCCACTCCATTCATTGACCAGATCATTGAATCCTGTGTCATACATGAGGTCTTTTCTTTCATGGATGATTTTTCTGGTTATAACCAAATTCAGATCCGGAAAGAAGACCAGTACAAGACTGCTTTCACAACCCCCTGGGGCATGTTTTCATATCGAGTCATGCCATTTGGACTTAAAAATGATGTAGCCAATTTTTCAGTGGCCCATGACATTCTACTTCCATGACCTTATCCATATCATATTGGTCTACTTAGACAACCTCAAAGATCGTTCTTGGAGGTGTTCACTTCATCTAGATGACTTACAACAAGTCTTCTTATGGTGTCGCAAATACAACGTCCATTTGAATCCCCTTAAGTGTGTGTTTTTTGTCTTATTTGGGTGTTTACTCAGTTTGATCATCTCTCAAAAAGGGATCACGATTGACCCTCTAAAGGTTTAAGCCATCCTGATTCTTCCCTCATCACATGATTTGCACCAACTACAGAGTCCCCAAGGCAAGGACAATTTCCTTTATCGTTTCATTTCATACTATGCAACAAAATTCCATCGTTTCTTACGACTGCTCAATACCAACATTCTATTTGTTTGGGATAATCATGCACAAGATTATTTTGACATAGTGAAACAAGATCTGGCTTCTGCTCCATTTTTGTCTCCACCCGACTTCATTAAGGATTTCATTCTCTATGTGTCGGAATCTAAAAAATTTCATCGCTGGATTTTTGGTCCAAGAATATGATGCTCGTCAAGATCATGTGGCGTATTATGTAAGTCAGAATATTTCTGGTCCCCCTTTACATTATTCACATGAAGAGAATATGGCCCTCGCCGTCATATTTTCCATTCAAAAGTTACATCATTACATCCTTTTGAGCCACATTCAAGTCGTGGCCAATTCCAACCCCATGAGGTATCTCTTGAGCCACCTCCTTGTTCAAGGTCATGCTGTCAAGTGGATTGTTGTTGTCTAAGAGTACAGTTTGGAATTTTTTACCCCTAAATGAACCAAATATATTGCATTAGCTTCCTTAAATACATACCTCCCTTCTTCTTCTGCTTCATCACCTATTACAGTCAACCTTATGTACAAATTTCTATTTGTCATATCCACAGAATACCACTTATATGGGGGCATCCTCTTGTACTTGCACACTCAGAAATTTGAGGCTCATTTAAGCTACAAAAATTGTTGACACATTTGACACCAAGATGCTCTCTATCTCCTCATAGGGGATGTCTTGTAGTGTCGGGGCATCAATACCATATTGTGTCATTGCCTCACCCATGATGAGGCTGAAAAAGTATTGAATGGCTATCATAGTGGAGCCTGTGGTAGCCACCTCTCTAGTTTGGCCACCTCCCAGAAGATTCTTCATGCTAGTTATTTTTGGCCTACCATCTTTGTCGATTGCATCCACACAGTTAAGCACTGCCATAGTTTCTAGATATTTGCTCCAAAATCAAGGACTCCTCCTACACCATTATATCCCATGGCCATAGTTGGTCCCTTCTACAAGTGGGAGATTGATTTTATGACTTGCAATACCACCTCAACTGGAAGTCATAGGTACATCATTGTGGCCATTGATTATTTCACTAAATGGGTCGAGTCCATTCCTACATTTAATTGTAAGGCTGACATGGTGACTCGTTTCTTTTTCAACCATGTTATCACATGCTTCGATGTCCCCCAACATATAGTCTCAGACCATGGTTCTCATTTTGAGGATGCAGTTCGGACAGAGGTTTTGAACATGTTGAAGTTTGAACACCGGTACTCCTCTGCATACTATAGTCAGTGCAATGGTTAAGTTGAGGTTGTCAACAAGATCCTCAAAACCATGCTCCAACGAATGGTGGAAAAACATAAATCCAACTAGAATTAATTTCTTTTTTCTGCCCTTTGGTCCTATCGTACATCCACAAAGACCGTCATTTATTTTACCCCATTTCACTTATTACATGGTGTTGATTTGGTACTTCCCATTGAGTTTCAGATTCCATCACTCCGCCTTGCTGTCAATATTCTCCCTGATTCCTCACCATTAGAACAAAGATTTATTATGCTCGATCAAACCAATGAGGACCATTGTCCTTCTCTCCAGATGATTGAAGTGGCTAATACTCGGTTGAAGTCGCATTTTTACTCCCATGTTCACCCTCACACCTTCAGCGAGGGAGATCTCATCCTCATTTACGACTAATCCAATGATAAGTTAGTGAAAGGGAAGTTTGATTCCATGTGGTACGGCCCATATGTTATCCATCGCTTCCTCGGTAATAGGGCATAAATCATTTCTCACTCCGACGACCACTTATTTAAGAATCCCTACAATGGGAACTACCTCAAGAGGTTCTATAGCTGAGGTCAC
Source organism: Pseudotsuga menziesii (assembly GCA_001517045.1). Taxonomy (NCBI): domain Eukaryota; kingdom Viridiplantae; phylum Streptophyta; class Pinopsida; order Pinales; family Pinaceae; genus Pseudotsuga; species Pseudotsuga menziesii. The sequence goes on from LPNX010121326.1 coordinate 955,092, forward strand.
CCACCATGAGTCATGTGTGTCATAGTTTTTCTTTTTTGTTTTACACCATTATTGTCACGAGTCTTTCAGTTTGTTTTCTTGGTCTCTCCAGATGGATCCTACATCTCATTGCTACATTGGGTTCCCTCACGGAGCAAGTAGATGGTCTCCTAATATTTCCTCAGATTCGTGGGTAATTTATTTCCCAGCATATGAGTTGATCCATATTGACATAATGTGTATTGGCATTTCTACCAACAACTAGGATGAGTACAATGATGTTGTTCATGTATTTGTAACTTCGGAATGTATTGACTTGTATATTTCTTATTATATTTCATTATACTCCAACAAAAATGTTTGTTCCTCCAATCAGGAGAGTTAGTAATATAATTAAGTAATGTAAAGTCATTGAGGTTAACCCTCCATTGTAAGTCTGGGAAATAGTCCCCACAATTGAGTTGTATTAGGGTTATTAGACTCTCCTCTAGAAGTCGACCCTGTAGAGTAAATGTCAAGTGGAAAACAAGTATAAATAGAGAGTGAGACTCTCTATTTGAAACACACGCTCACTCGACAGTAGCGCATGAGTGAGAGAGAAGTAGCTCACACAAGTGAGAGAGAGAATAGCCGCTAGAGATCATCTTTGTACTCTTGGGTTTTATTTTGGCTATTGGTGCTCATTCTATCTTTGAGGAAGTTGCGGGGTTTTCTCCTTTATGATTTCCTTGAGGAAAAATATTTGTGTCTCTTGTCTCTTGTGATTATTGTTGTGCATGTTATTCTCTCAGATAAGATCCTAGATCATATTCATTAAATGATAAAAATAAAACATGGTATCATATCTTTCTTGAGAATAAGACACTGTGTGGCTGCAGAATCTAGGGCTTCTTTAGTTTTTGGTTTCTCTCCATGGATCATCAGCAAAACAAGACTAGGCTAACTCTCCATTTAAGGGCACATCTTCATGTCGAAGTAGAATATGAGTTCAGGAATTTTTATTTTTTGACCTGTCACTATAGTGGGAAATTAAGGATTTTCATAGAAGTGGAATTTTTTAGTGAGCCCAGCATAGGATTTATATCCTCCTCAAAATCAAAATTTAGAGACCAAGATCGAATTTTTTGGTTGGGTATAACTCTGGGAAATTCAAACCTTTAGTTTGACCCTAGACCAGAAAATTAACACTGCAAAAGATCAGGTCCAGATCCAGTTCGGGCATCTCAAATTGGTAAGATATAAATCTATTGCATTTCCATTTGAGGTTCTCACTAAATATGTCTCATCACACCAATATTGATGAAAATATTGAAGGAGCTGATAACTTCTGAGCATGGAAGTATATGATTTCACTTGTTCTTGAACAAAATGAATTGGACACCTACATAAGTGGAGAGGTTCCAGTTCCAGAGGGAGATGAAACTAAGGCCTTACACAAGAAGAGCTTGGTCAAGGGTAAGAGGATCATTATTGATTCTATCAAGGATCACCTTATACCACATGTTTCTTCCCTAAAGACACCTAAAGAGATGTTTGATTCTTTAACCAAGCTATTTAAAGGGAAGAATATAAATCAGAAGATGACTTTACGAAATCCGTTGAAGAATGTAAAGATCTAGACTACAGAGACCATACAGTCATACTTTACAAGGGTCTCTCAAATCAAAAAACAACTTGAATCTATAGAAGAATAAGTAGATAATGGATAAATTGTGATGACCACCTTGAATGGTCTCCCTAGGTCATGGGACTCCTTCATTCAAGGGATTTGTGCTAGATGAAAGTTAATCACTTTCAGTGGGATGTGAGAAGAATTTTCACAAGAAGAAGCTTGAATAGTAGATCGAGAATAAAAAATGGGAAATGGATATCAATCTCTCACAACACACACCAATAAAATAAGAGGGGGGCACTATCATCTGAAGAAATGTAAGCATTCACACCAGAATCATAAATATAACCCTAGAAGAGATCTGTCTAGTATCAGATGCTATACATGTGATGAGAAAGGACACATTGCCAGAAATTGTCTCAGAAATAGAGGTAGCTCCCACAATAATAACAACAAAAGAATAAATCATGCTCACACTTCATAAGATGATGAACCTCCAAGGAAGAGAGTCAAAGAAAAAAGTGAAGATTCTCCAAGTGATGAAGAGTATGTTTTGGTTTCTTCCCTCACAGGAACTGTTACACATGGAAGCAATGATTGGATCATAGATAGTGGGGATTCCAAGAATATGACGAGATTTAAAGAATCCTTTATGAATCTATACAAACATGAGTCACCCCACAAACTGAAACTTCAAGATGACTACCGGTATCCCATAAAAGGAAGTGGTGAAGTTTCCTATAAGCTAGACTCTGGAAAGTCTATGAAGATGAAGGATGTCTTGTTTGTACCAGGACTAAATAAGAATATTCTCTCGATGTCTACATTGGATGCAAAAGGTATGAGGGTTTCATTTATAGATGGAGAAGTCCTTATGTTGTCAAATGGAACAACCATAGATGATGCAGTAGTGATTAGGAGAGGAAGAGGGAGGCTTATAGAAATTAAAGGGCCAACCAGAACAAGATTTGGTCCATGACTCAATAGAACCAAGTGAACTTTGGCATAGAAGGCTTGCACATGTGCACTACAAGGAAATACCACTTGCAAGCAAAGTTGTTGAAGGTATTCCATAAATCTAGGAAAATCATGAAGCCATTTGCAAAGGATGTGCGAAGGGAAAGAGCACAAAGAAGACATTTCCAAGTAATGAGAACAAGGAAAAATGAATCTTGGAAATCATCCACTCCAATGTATGCGGTCTGATGTCATCTAGTTCATTGGGTGGGTATGTATATTATGTTTCTTTCAATGATGAATTTTGTAAGAAGAAATGGATATATTTCTTGAAAAGAAAGGATGAAATATTCAATAAGTTCAAGGAATTCAAATCCTTGATTGAGAACCACACATAAAAGAAAATCAATGCCTTTCAATCAAACAATGGAGGAGAATTCACAATATATGAATTCAAGAAATTATGCAGAGAGTTAGGGATTCCGAGGGAGTTGACGAATCCATATTATCCACAGCAGAATGGAGTCGTAGAAAGGAATAATATAATGATTATGGAAGCATTAGAGGCAATGCTTCATGATTAGGATCTTCCTATGCATATATGGGAAAAAGTTTCTAGGACACCTGTGTATGTATAGAATCGTACTCGACATAGAGTACTTGAGAAAAAGACACTAGAATAAGTCTTCTTTGGAAAGAAACTAGAAGTCATCCATCTTAGAATATTTGGATGCCCAGTGTACATACACATTTCAAAAGAAAAGAGGATGAAGTTAGATCCTTCAAGAAAGAAGGGTATATTTCTGGGATATCATGAAAGATGGAAGGATTACATAATATATTTCCCAAGATTCAAGAAGATTGACATCATCGGGGATGTGACATTTGACAAGGACTCGGCTTACAACAAATCCACAAAGATACCTATTGAAGATCTTAAAGAAAAATAAGTACCCAGGATCCAAGATACAACAATGATTGAAGCAACTCCAAAATAATATCGAGAAATGGAAGAACCTTAGGAACCAATAGATCCACCCCAAGAGAAGAATTCTTACAAGAGAAAACTAGCATGGGTACGTGAGGTTATCCAAGGTGCATAAACATATGGAACTCTAGGAGAAATGCATAGAGAAAGGAAGAGAACTAGGTCCTACTCCAGTTATGTAGCCCTACTGTGTGACATCATTGATAAAGAACCTTCCAACTATGAAGAAGTGATAGAAAATAAAGAATGGAAGGATGCAATGATCAAGGAGTACCGGTTGATCATGAAGAATGATTTCTGGGATGTGGTCCCAAGACTAGAAGGGAAGTCTATTGTGACTTCCAAGTGGATCTACAAGATCAAGAGTGCTGCAGATGGTAGCAAAGAGAAATATAAAGTGATATTTGTCGAATGTGACTTATTCCAGAAGGAAGTGATAGATTATGAAGAAACTTTTGCACCTACAGCCAAATACACTTCCATCATATCAGTACTTTCTCTAGCTACAATGATAAGATGGAAGATACATCAAATGGATGTCAAGATCGCGTTCTTGAATGGTGTAGTGAAAGAGGAAGTGTATGTGTAGAAGCCACTCATATTTGAGATAGATGATAGGGAGACTTATGTGTGCAAATTGAAGAAGGCCTTGTATGGTTTGAAATAGGCACCCAGGATGTGGTACGACAGAATTCATAGTTTCCTAACTAGTTTGGGATTTACCAAGAGTAAAGAGGATTCCAACCTTTACTACGAGGTTGAGGAAGGTAAACCAGTGAGACTCCTACTGTATGTATATGACCTATTTGTGACGGGTGAGGATGGGTTGACCAATGACACGAAGAGGAATCTTGTTGATGAGTTCCTGATGAAGGACTTGGGTATGATGCACTACTTTCTAGGCATGGAGGTGTGGCAGAGTACAGATAGAATCTCCCTCGGACAAGGGAAGTATGTAGTGGATATCCGGAATAGGTTCGGGATGATGGACTGCAAGGCCACGGCCACACCTATGGAATCAAACCTGAAGCTATTGAGCGATGCTTCATCAATATCAGTTGATGCCACAATGTATCCTCATATGATTGGGTCCTTGATGTACCTGACGAATACAAGACCAGATATTTCCTTTGTCGTGAACACATTGAGCCAGTTCTTGATAGATTCAAGACATGTTCACTTGATTACTACAAATCATATTCTGAGGTACCTGAAGGGTACAATTTATTATGGGCTCAAGTATGAGGCAAATCAAAAGATTAACCTGGAGGGTTTTGTTCATTCAGGTTGGGCTGGAAGTGCCATTGATAGGAAGAGCACTTAGGGGTGCTACTTCAGTATGGGATCGGGTGTGATCTCTTGGTTTAGTAGGAATTAGTCCTCTATGGCACTGAGTATAGCTGAAGTAGAGTATGTCACAGCTTGTTCGGCTGGTTGTTAGGTAGTGTAGCTCAGGAAGTGTTGGAGGAGCTAGTCGGTAATCCAAATATGTTGATTGACCGACTAATTAGAGATTAGGTCAGCCGCATAAGGTCGTTTCGGTTGACCGAACCGACAGGTAGTTATATGTAACTGTTTGTAAATCATATATATTAGGCTGTCAAGCTAGATGAGAACTTGACTCAAATCTGTTTTCGTATGGACCCTTATAATATAATATAATTTCTTGTTCTACACCTAAATTCTTGTCTCTTGTATCTGTTATGTCTATATGATTTAATGTGTATTATTGGTAACCCTCTGTGATCCGTGAGATTACAATATTGGTTTTTTTTTCCGATAGTACATATCTAAGATGAATATAAGCAAATGATATCATAACAGGATATTAAGAACTGGTGGGAGCGTAAAATAGAAAATTATTTGCAGAATTACATGTGGAGAAACAAATTAACGACTGCTCAGGAAAAGGAAATATTCTTCACTGAAACTCATGAGAAGTTTGTAGAATTGGTACCCCAGCTTTTGAAAAAACTTTTGGATGAAAAATTCAGAAGCGACTAAGGACCAACAGCTTCTAGAGAAATTGATTCAAGGGGGAAGAACAAACCTATTGGAGTGGTTTAAAAATATCACTGACGAATTCTGTGAGGAGAGAGCTATAGAAGAAAGAACATCGATAGAAACCATTCAGAAGAAATTCTATACAGACCTTACCTAGTAGTTCCTATGCTCCTTACTAATCCTACTGTTCAAATTCCTGATATAAAAAGGAGTGGTTCATATTTTTGAACCTCATCCATCACTACACGAATGACCACCAAATTTTAACTTGGCGGAGAAACAGAGGAAGCGGGAGAAATTCATTGCCGAAAGGGAGTGGGAATATTTCCTAACAAAGTAAACTGAACTATCTGAGCTTTCTAAAGCATTGGGTAGGCCATGGGGGGGTATCTAGTCATATGTCAGGGTAAATTGAAGAGGATTCTAGTCTACTAAAAAGGAGCTACCATCATCAGCGATGAAAATTCAACCTAAAAAGGAAATTAAACAAATAGTGACACACAAAGGTACGGTGGATTTATAAAGAATAGAGAGAGAGAAGAGGCTAAAAAGAAGGGAAGAAAGAAGAGAAAGGGCTATAGCACTACAAAGAGGAATGAGTACTAGGGTGACAAACCAAGAAATAAATCCGCCAGAGTCAGGTCATGACCGACAAGAAGAAGGCATGGATGAAGAGGCATCGCCCATGAAAGAAGACTTGTGGATAGAGAAATGAGAAGCTTTCCAAATAGAATTTCCCAAGAGATAATACCTCTGTCTCCAATGAATCTGAGTACTAGGATACAAGCCATTGTCAAAGAAGACCTAAGACTAAGAGCTGGTGAGTTTGGTATATGGAGCCAACTAGATGATGAAGTAAATGATGATAATCATATAGTGATCTGTCAACCAAAGGAAGGAAACTGGGTCATGCTTCAAGAATACCCTTCCAACTGAAGTATCCACTTACTTTACCCAACACATGAAGGAGCACCCCCTTGCCAAATACAACTTTGGAGAATACAGAACAGATGGACCTGTAGACAAATAATTGCAGTTGGACATCGACAGGAGAATTCAACCCCAACCGACTGCTTGTTAGAGAAGAAATAAAAAAGAAAACAACCAACAGTAATGATATTTCAGTTGACAATAACTCTGCACAAAGAGACAAGCAAAACATCTCACTACCCCCACCACCACCAACCCCACCACTGCCACCTCCTGGAGGAGATAGCAACAGTGAATCCTACATGGGTCACAGATCAGCACATATCCCTCTATATGAGGGAAATTAATATCTTAGATGACATTGGTTCATCTATGAGTCGACATGGGAGGAAAATCAAGTTATAGCTAAAGATCAACAGATGGCATAGTTCGCTGGTGCCTTGAGGAAAAGAGCTCTAACATGGTACATGACATTTACTAAGAGAACCCCTCAAGCATCTAAAGCAAAAATTAAAGCACAATTCTTGTCATTTTTTAAAACCCCAGATGCAAAAATCTGGCAGCTAAAAATTTGAAACAACATCGCAAAAGCTAGCAGAATTTGTCTGAGAGTACGATAAACGTTGGAAAGACCTCCCCAACCAACTCAATTATGTAATTGATGAACAACTATTAATTCGGTGGTTCCTTGCAGGTATATCATAGAAAATTCAGTGGCACATAAGCCTGGAGACGTTTAAAATGTATGAAGATGGTCTTACTAAAGCTCTACAAGTGGAGATGGACAAAGATTTCCCAGCATATCCCATGGATACTAGACTGGAAGAACAACTCAAAATCATGCAGAAATCATTGAAAGAGTTGAACCTTAATAATTAGGATGTCTGGTGCACAAAATGCACAATGACCGAACACACAAAATATAACTGTTGACAAGACATCAGCCGACAGGATGTTCATTTTGTTCATACAAAGTTCTTCCACAACATCTACCAAGAACATGGAGAACACACAATGAAATATTTCCCATTTAACATGAATAATGGTAAAGCATATTGGTGTGCAATCTGTGAAATTAAAAGTCACGCCACGGCCGATTGTCACCTAAACTTAATGAATCGACAAAACTAACAAGGAGTCTACCAGACAAACACAGTTGCACAGAACAATGATAACAATCAGTGAAGCAATGCTCAAAATGAACAGAATAATCAAAAATATGAAGGCCGTCGATATGAGTTCCGGTTTGACAACCATCGTGGAGGATATGGAGGTCGAGGTCGATTCTATGGGAATCGCACCAATCGACCATGTCAGCCCATCCAGTGTTTCACATACTACAAAGAAGGTCATCGATATGTAGACTGTCCATACAAGGATAGAACCAATTTAAAATTTTGTGCTAGCTATGGAGTCTAGGATCACTCATTAGAGGATTTCCCTACTATGCTTGATAAAATCAATAAACAAAATGTTAATGTCTTATCGTGCATTCAAAAACATGATGTAATCAATACAAAGAATCTGCATATAGTAACCCAGCACAAGACAAAAATTAGGAGTGATAATCGACGCATAAGAAAAATAAAATAAAAGAATCATTATCCTAACCCAGCTAAACAAAAACAATTATGTAAAGATGCAATGAATGTATTTAAAGAATTTGCTCGACAAGAAGAAGCTGATGATAGTCCATGAAGCACACTTAACGAATTAATATGTTTAGTACAAAATGATAAAGCGGTATCTCAATTCATTGACTTAATGTATAATATGAAACACAACAATAATACATAAAAACAAACAAAAAACATATGCAGTTTAAACTAGAAGGACAAAAGTGATGCCAACCCACTTGTCGACCTAGAAATTGAAGGATACCATGTCCAATAAGTTGTACTTGAATTCGGATCACAAGTAAACATTATGACTCGCAACACTTGGGAACAATTGGGTAGACCTCGACTATACGAATCAAGAATATACCTGAAATTAGCCGACCAAGGTCTGATTGAACCTATCGGAGTGTGGAGAAATGTCGACATGACAATCAAAGGAATATCTACCAAATTCAAATTTTAAATTATTGACCCGAAGGAAAGATTTAGTTCCTTCCCAACGTTAGCAGGTGGACCTTGGGGAAGAAAAATGAAAGCATCAATATCCTTAGAAAAGGAAAGGATAAAGCTAAAAGGGAATGGACAAAAAGTCATAGTACCTATCCATCCATCCCAAGGAGAACCTTGGATAGATCCTATTGATGAAGTCGACATCCGAAAATTATATCAAATACAAAACAATGAATAATACACAGAACCCAATGTCTATGGTGAAGTTCACTTAGGCAATCAAGATTTAGTAAGATACAACTCAGATGCAGAATTATATGATTCGGAAGTTGAAAACTATGAAACACAAGAAAGAGGTTGTTGGACCATTCAAATAGTACAGAAGAAACCAGTCCAAAAATGTTTCTTGAATATTTGAAAAGAAAACCAGGGAATATCCTACCCTAAAACCAGCAAATGTAAGTATCAAACAAATTCCAAGATACAAAGAAAGAGAACCACTAGTTATGCATATAGAAAAACTATCCATAAACATTGGTGAACATGGCCGACTACAAAGCTTAGTAGAAACCTTCATAGGTTAAGCTTCTATATGATGGGATACCCATCAATCAGGATTGCAGACATGGACAACAACTTCGAATTACTTTATAGAAATATTCAAAGGAAAAAGGTTAACTAATAAAGCCCAAATACCTATGTTCATCCAAGGGCAGAACCTAGAAGAGCACATAAGAACATGTGAAAAACAATGGAAAAGACTTGGGTATAAGGACTAATGTACATGGCTACACCTGTTTCCATCGACACTATCTGACTTACCAAACAAATGGTACAAAATGGAAGAAGCACGGGGTGAAACATTCCTATGGCATGAACTTAGAGAGAATTTTATCAAAGAATTCAGCTTTATACCACAAGATGAAAAGTTAGTTGAAAGAACAAAACAAATCAAGGAATTTATAGAACTGACTGGGAACAAAACCCTAACGCAAAATTGTGACCGACCGGCAATAACATGCAATAACATACAAACCAAGACAACACCACAGTCAACAAGACTACAAATGGAAAATGAAAATCTGGAAGGGAAATTTTTTTTGATGGAAATCATACCATTCAAAAACAACAAAACCAATTTGGATAGTACTTAAAGTCGAGACAGCCGATAAAGAAGACATCGACCTAATGACTATAGTAGAATTTCCTGCTACATTTTCATAGTTTAAATAAGGGAACCAACTAATAAATGGATCCAAAGCACCAGGATGCTTAGATGCTAAAGTGAAAACTAAAGAATTCGACATCTCAAATGATGATCGACCAAAAATCGCAAAAATTGGAGACTACTGGAGTGAAGAACAAATAACATAAATAGTAAACTTACTAAAAGAATTCCAGGATGTATTCACTAGAGGATACAAAGATATTAAAGGTCTAGTCCATGAAATGGGTGAAATGAATATTGACATTAAACCTGAGGTCCGACCTGTAAAGAAGAGGCCATATAAATTAGCTCATAAATACAAAGAGATAGTTAAGAAAGAGATTGACAATATGCTTACAGTAGGAATTATCTACCCTATTGACCAATTGGAATGGGCAAGTCCAATGGTTGTTCAACCAAAGAAACACGACCCAACCAAGATAAGGATATGTGTCGACTTCAGAGACTTAAACAAAGTCACAGACCCATTTCCAACACCTTATGCAGATGAAATCTTAAATGAGGTTGCAGTACATGAATGCTACTCATTTAGAGACAGATTCTTAGGTTATAACCAAGTACCAATAGCCAAAGAAGACCAGAAAAAGACAACATTCGTATGTGAATTGGCTCATTTTCTTACAGAGTTATGCCTTTTGGACTAAAAAATGCACCTGCATTATTTTTGAGAATTGTCATAAAAACATTTCAAGAATATATTTACAAAACAATGGCAGTATATTTCGATGATTGGACAATATACTCTATGCTGAAATATAACTGCAAATGGCTAAGGCTCGTGTTGGAACGATGACAACAAATATAACTATCTCTAAACATAAGGAAATGCATATTTCTAACCCCTATAGGGATACTATTAGGACACACTGTCTGCAAAGAAGGCATCAAGGTCGACTTTGCAAAAATAAAAATTATCCTCGACTTAAAACTATAGATGAACCAAAAACAAGTCAGGGTACTACTTGGTCATACAGGATATTACAGGAAATTCATAAGGTACTATTCAGATATGACCTATCCATTGGAAGAACTATTAAGATAATATTAGGAGTTTGATTGGATAGAGGAATGCAACATATCATTTGAAACACTAAAAAGGAATCTAGTCGAATCACCCATTCTAAGGTTTCTGAATTGGTCGACCAAATTCCATGTACACATCGACGCATCAGGCCTCGCAATAGGAGCAATCTTAACTCAACCAGGGGACGACAGAATAGACTACCCCATAGTTTACAGAAGAAGAAAACTAAATAAAGTAGAAAGAAACTATTCGACAACACAGAGAGAAGCCATAGGAATGGTTTTTGCACTATAGAAGTATCGACATTACCTACTAGCCAACCCTTTCATTTTTTATACCGAACACCAAGCATTAAAATATCTTGTAAATAAACCCTTACACCATGGGAGAATTTTTCGATGGATACTTCTATTCCAAGAATTTGAATTTGAATTCGTTGTGAGACTAGGAAAATTGAATGTCAGACTCAACCACTTGTCACGAATTGACACAGGAGAGGAACTGACAGGAGTCGAAGATGACCTGCCATACGCACATTTATTTTGAATAGAAGCAGTCCCAGCAAAATTAGAGGAAATAGCTCAATTCTTAGAAAATGGACAACCATTAGAGGGCATGAGCACAAAAAAGAAACAAATCTTAGCCATGAAAGTTGCACCATATAGCCTCATAAATGGATTTTTATATAAAATGGGCCTGGATGACATCCTCAGAAGATGCGTATTAGAACATGAAAGAAATAATATCATGTATGAAGCACACTATGGATTGGTGGGAGGACATTTTCAAGCAGACACAACTGCCAAAAAAATACAACAGTCAAGGCTATGGTGGCCGACACTATACAAAGACTGCAAAAAGTTTGTAAGCCAACGCAAGAGATGTCAACGACTGGATCGACCTCTGCCTAGTATAGAAATGCCCTTGATATCAACAAACCAAATTTTGACATTTGAAATTTGGTCCATCGACTTCATAGGGCCATTCCACATACCAGCAAAAATAACAAGTGCAAGGTACATAATAACTATAGTAGAATATGTAACCAAGTGGGAAGAAGCAGAACCAGTCGACACATGTTCCAGTGAGATAGCTGCTAAATTTATCTATGAAAATATAATTACTATATTTGGATGCCAAATAACCCTAATTAGAAACCAAGGTTCACACTTTATTAATAAAACCATCAAAGCACTAACAGACTAGTTCAAAATTGACCACCGACATAGTACAACTTATCACCCCTAGTCGAATGGAGAAATCGAGGAATTTAACAAAACATTAACAAAGGGCCTAACTAAAATATATAAAGCATACAAGCGTTCAACTGACCAAACACCGTTTCGACTAGTTTATGGACAAGAAGCAGTTTTTCCACTACATTTTCGACAGCAAACACCTATCATAGCAGATATTTTACATGTCGATGTCGAACAAGGTAGGAAGGACCGACTGATGCAATTAAGTAAGCTATAAGAACACTGACTGATTGCTCTACAACACCAAGAAATCCAAAAACAATAGCAAAAGTCTTGGCACAATCGCAATATCAAAAACAAGAATCTCTCGGTAGGGGATCTTGCCTTACTATACAACAATCGAGTAAAAGGAAAACCCAAAAAGTTACATACATAATGGATGGGACCCTATGTTGTCAAAGAGATTCATGCCAATGGATCAGTCCAACTAAAGACGTTACAAGGCATAGTATTTTAGAAACTTGTTAATGGTGCCTGACTAAAACGGTACAAAAATTAAAACAAGTTCCAAAAAAAAAAACATAAATATAACGACCATAACTGTCANACAGCCAACATCAAACCCATCGACATACCACCATCGACCGCTCACATGATCGACATCGACCGATGACCTCGAAGGTCAAATCACGCCTTCATCACTACGGTCAGAAGGAGTGCCAAAAGAAAATCACCATTAATGAAAAACCTAGAGAATGCACTGGAACATCACTTCCACCATTAATACACCCATCGACAGAAATGTCAAACAACCCACCTATAAATACCGGACTAGAAAAGGATCATTTACAATATTTCGAAGAGATAGAGCAATTCAACAATCAGAAAGTTGAGAACCGAGAACCTATAAGAAAAGTCGACCAAGAAATCGATAAGATGGCACCAAAACAAACCAGAGCTGTAGCTGCAAAGACAAAGGAACTGCAATCTACTGAAACCCCATTTATGACAAGTTTAAGAAACATAAAAAATGCCAAGGTACAAGAAACCTTCTAGGAAAAAACGTGGGCCAAAGTCAAGGAATGGGCTTATGTCGACAAGAAATTGACACAAGCAGTAGAGAAGATAAATCACGGCTCCATTATGAACTACATGAACACACCGTTCATGGTGAGTTTTGGAGGAACTAAGGAAACAACAGTAAAATTTATTATCAGCCGATACCACAACGGGAAATTTTACTTCGACAGACCAGTCGAAATATCTGGAGAAGTCATATACAAACTGACTAGTCTCTCCAAGCAAGGTGACCCAGTCCCTTTCGGTATAAAAGAAGGACTGGTTAACTGGAACGCCCTCTGGTAAGAATTCAAATGGGCTAATGACTAGCAAGATACAAGCCCAGACACCACAAATCATGGCCAAAATCATAGCAATAGGGATCACACCTATAGGTGGAGGGAGTGACCTAAAATTGGATATGCTAGAGGTAGTAGACACAATAGTCAAAATAGGAAAAGTATACAGATGGACTCAGTATGTCGCTGACATGCTCAAAACCATCAGCAAGAAATGCCAGGAGTCAGGCGGGATTATAAGGTTCTCATCTCTAATAATCTCGATAGTGATGTAACACTTGTGCCCAGTTGGGGACAAGCAGTTCCAAGAACCAATGAAATTCCATATGTGGAGGATCAAGGCATTTGCATAGATTGTAACATTGAAAGAACTAGAAAATGGAAAATTATTGTTGGAAAACTAGCTCCAACAACTGAAAGTTTAGACGACCAGATGGAGGGTGCCTCAGAACATTTGACGAAGTCTGCCGAAAACTACACACATCGAACTATAGGTCGAGCACACTGTGGTCTGGTATATGCAAGGTGAAAAAGAAAAAGTAAAACCTCTCAACAATTACCCAACAGTCAAAGAGATCTTCTGTGAATTAGCTCGACAATTTGGCACAAAGCTGTTGATACCAGCAAAAGCCAAGGATGGAAACCTAGCAATCGAAGAACCACTAACAGACCAGGAGAAGGAAGAAGACTATGAAATCTGACTACACATCAGCACCTTTGTGTCGAAATAAACACTAGAATAAGACACCAATAGATTGCAAATAATAATCATACCACCAACGACCAAAAGGGGAAGTGTACCGACAGAGCAGCAGGTAACCAAACCTGATGAAGAAAGTATCAACCCAGTTCAACAGCAGGAGGGAGGGGAATAACTAGAGGAATAAATTGAGATCGACAATCTTGAATATGCCATAGCCAAAGACACAATTAAAAAACTAGCAAAAGAAATAGCAGTTGTAAGAAAAAATGCAATGGAAACAAAAGGGAAGGGGAAGCGCAAGCTGATCCTTTCAGAATCAGAAGACGAAGAGGAACTAGCATCTACCGTCGTTGACATCATATAATACACTGTAGTGAACAAATTTTTGGTTCAAACACAGTTCAAATGCTTTGTCAAGAAGGGAGCATAGCAGGGTCGGCCAAAAAAGGTAAAAAGTACAAACACCTCAACGGCTGAAAATATTGTGGATTTAGTGTCTACACATCCACCCCCTTCTCTAACCCAGATCACACAGGAAGAAATTCCACAACTACCCTCCATAATTCCAGTCAACATATGCAAAAATGCTATGCCGAAAACCCTAAAGGAGAGATTTGGCCAAGACAGAGATTTCCAAGCATACATTGAAAAATTGCCTGAACTACTGATATCTATCCAGAAGATCACTACCAAATGTTCTCTGATCGAAGCTAGTGGATCAAGACAACTCATTCCCCCACAACCTGGACAAATACCCCAAAATCCAAGTTCTATGGGAATTATAAAATAAACATTTGTGAAGAACCTTGACAAGACAGATCAAGTTGTCGCAAGTCGAACCTCATCCTTTATCCCATCCGACATCCCACACCCTCCATTAGCCAATGAACCAGTAAGAGATGTGGAAGAATAGAACCTGGAATAAATCAACTGGGTAATTGACAACCTATTCTCTGACATCCCAGAGGATTCAACACCACAAGTCGAGGACCTGACACCTGACCATATCCCTACCACACCAATTACACCCGACCATTCACCATCACCACCACCACTTCCCAATACATAACATGCACATGAACCATCTATGCCTGAACCCCCTACACAAAATCCTCTAGATACACACCCATCTACAGATCTCATCTAAGAGACCCAACTAGAAGTTCCACTGACCCTTGCAGACTAGCAACCAGACAATCCACTACCGAAAAATCAACCATAGGAAATTCTAACCCTTATAGATCCACAAGCACAACAATAAGTAGAACAACATAAACATAATAGGAAGAGAGATAGAAAGAAGAAGTATCATCAAAAAGAGTCACAATCGGCAATGGTCCACATTAGCCAACTTGGGTCGACCACTGCAGTCAATGCAACAAGGCTAAAGGACGGAGAGTTGGGACAACTCTTAGAAAATTTGACCATTGAAGCAAAAACAATATTCTAGACCAGATGCAAGGAGATCGACGACACTGAGAAGGAACAATTCAAATTCCTATTAAAATGCAGAAACCTAGCACAATATGTAATACCAAGACCGATGGAAGTAGACACCGACAAGCCGCTTGAAAACACATATCAACTGTTTGAGAGTGTGGTGTTGACCCTACAAGTACAGATGCAAAATACAAAGGAAGAACAAAAAGAAGAAACATTTAGATTACTTATGCAATAGTACACAACCTTCTCAGAATCATACAAAGTGCTACAAGACCACATGGAAAATTATGTCATAACAGAAGGGGTACTATGGGACTAGCCTACTTATTATAGGCAAGTCTTTCAACAGAGCCAACTGACTCGACAACAAGTTCGAGCATTGGAAAAGAGAAAGAGCACTGAGGAAGCATTGAGAAGCACCATACAGGATTAAATCATGTTGGAGACAACTAAACTGCAAAGACTCGAGAGACAAGCACACCAGTCGGTGCAACAGACACTTTCAAGCCTGGAGAAATTAAACACCATCTGTCTGCAGATGAAAAGGCTTCTGGAGATAGCAGACAAAAAATACTAGTTCATGGGACTCGACATGGAAAGAATAGAGGACCTTTCCATTCAGGAGAAGATGTCGATGTTATCAAGCATTATAACACTAACCATTGACATCCAGAAAGTACTTCAAAGTTGGACAGAATTCCAACATCAACTGGTCGTTATAGCAGAAACAATTGTTGAAGTATGTATATAGAAACGACTAACCATCCGACTTCATAGCCCTTAAAAGACAAACAAGAAAATAACTACCTCAGACAGTAAAATATTTTTTAGTACCTCCCCTATTTCTTGGGGACGAAGAAAGATTTTGTTCCTGGGAGAGATGTTGGAGGAACTAGTCGGTAAGCTGACTAAGTCAATTGGCCAACTAATTAGAGATTAGGTCGGCTGCATAAGGTCACGTTGGTCCACTGAACCAACATGTAGTTATATGTAACTATTTGTAAATCATATATATTAGGTTGTTGAGCCAGATGAGAACTTGGTTCAATTCTGTGTTTGTATGGACCCTTATAATATAATATAATCCGTTGTTATACATAGACATTATTGTCTCTTGTCTCTGTTATGTTTGTATGCTTTAATGTGTATTATTGGTAACCCTCTGTGATCCGTGATATTACAAAAGGAAGATACTATCTAACCTATTTGATCTCCAGTTGGATGCTACTTGTGTATATTGTGACAACCAAAGTTGTTTGAAGTTGTCATAGAACCATGTGTTCCATAACAATTCGAAGCATATCGAGATAAAGTATCACTATATAGGGGATATGGTTCAAAGAGGAGAAATGAATCTCCAGTATGTTATGATGGATGAGAAGATAAATGATGTATTGACCAAGTCGTTAGCTAGAGTGAATTTTGAGTACTTTAAAGAGAAGCTTGGTGTTCTTTAGATCAAGGCTCCCTCCAAGGGGAAGTGATACACATGAGCCCTTCCCAGATGGTAGTAGCTGTGTCCTACCATGATGATGGATGTAAGTGTTGAAGCCTTTCCCAGATGGTAGTAGGTGTGTCCTACCATGCTGATGAATGTGAATTTTGTGTTTTGTGTATCTGGGTTGTGCTCCGTGTGACAATGAGATGATCTAAAGATAAATACATGGCAGAGGACTAGGCCTACATCTAGCATGAAAAATGGTTGTATCTATATATAAAGACCTCGTAGATGGAAAGGCCTACATCCATCATGAAAATGGGCTGGATCTATAGATAAATACCTTGCACAGGGAAAGGCCTACATCCAACATGAAAAAGAGATGGCAATGTAGATAAAGACCTTGCATATGGAGAGGCCTGCATATAAGATGAAAAAGGGATGGATTTGTAGATAAATACCTTGCAGAGGCTAAGGCCTACATATAGCATGAAAAAGGGCTGGCACTGTAGACCTACATCCATCATGAAAAAGGGTTGGCTCTGTATATGATACCTACATCCAGCATGAAAAATGACTGACACTGTAGACCTACAACCAACATGAAAAAGGGTTGGCTCTGTATATGGAGACCTACTTCCATCATGAAAAAAGGTTGGCACTGTAGACCTACATCCAACATGAAAAAGGGTTGGCTCTGTAGATGGAGGCCTACATCCAACATGAAAAAGGGTTGGCTCTGTAGATGGAGGCCTACATCCAGCATGAAAAAGGGTTGGAACTGTACACTTAAATCCTACATGAAAAAGGGCTACATCTGTCGATGAATACCTACATGGAGGCTAGGCCTACATCCAGCATGGAAAAGGGTTAGCTCTTTAGAAATTCCTATGATGAGTAGATTTGAGAGATAGCACCATTTCTCTAGAGAGAAAAAACAGTGATGTTGATGATGATCCAGTGACGAAGGCTTGTGCTTATGAACTATGTCAAGAGAATAACTTCCTAGTTAAGAGGGGATGTTGATGTAATTGTAACTTCAGAATGTATTCACTTGTAAATTCCTTATTGTATTTAATTATACCCTGACGGAGATGTTTGTTCCTCTGATCGGGAGAGTCATTAATATAATTAAGTCATGCAAATTCATTGAGGTTATCCCTCTATTGTAAGTCAAGGAAATAGTCCCCATAGTTGAGTTGTATTAGGGTTATTAAACTCTCCTAGATAATTCATCCCTGTACATTAAATGTCAAGTGGAAAACAAGTATAAATAGAGAGTGAGACTCTCTATTTGAAACACACACTCACTCAACAGTAGCGCATGATTGAGAGAGAGAACAAGTGTTGGAGATCATCTTTGTACTCTTGGGTTTTACTTTTTCTATTGTTGCTCATTCTATCTCTGAGGAAGTTGTGGGGTTTTCTCCTTTATGGTTTCCCCAAGGAAAAATATCTGTGTCTCTTGTCTCTTTTGATTATTTTTGTGCATGTTATTATCTCAAATAAGATCCTAGATCATATTGATAAAGACCCGGTAGAGGGCTAGGCCTACATTCAACATGAAAAAGGGTTGGCTCTGTATAAAAAGAACTTGCAGAGGGAGAGGATTACATACATCATGAAAAGGGATGGATCTATAGATATATACCTTGATGCCCACTGACCTCCATTTGGGTATTCATCAGCTTGATGTATTTTTATACTCCTAGATACTTGTCCCCTAGTTGAATAATTGTTATTGGGTACGAAATCCTTGTCTCTTTAGAAAGTTCCTACACACTACACATTTGGTTAGACATTTTCAATCCATTACATTCATACATGTTACCAGAAGTATCAACAGTTTGGCATACCAAATGGCTAATGAATTTATTGAGTGGCCATCAATCATCGCATATAAGAATTAAATTGCATCATGCATCATCATATAGTCATGCATACATATGTCACATACATCATGTAGGCATTGTCATCATAAAAATACTCATAAAAAACACATAAAAGGGTGCATCCACGTGCATAT
>LPNX010121326.1:992053-1002467 GCA_001517045.1 Pseudotsuga menziesii
TCCTTCAGTCAAGGATTTGTCAGATCCAGTCAATTTGGTTCAGATCTGACTGATTTCAATCAAATCGGTTGAGAATCCACTGATTTATTATTTTTGGATTTGCTCCATTATTCATCAATTTATTAATTAAAATAATCAATAATTGGTTTTTGGGGCTTTCTGACCCGAGTGATGGAAAATCACTCAAAACTAAAAAATAGTGGGTCCATGGGTTTACATGGTGCTCTTAGCTTGAAAATGAGCACCTACATGAATGAAATTGATTATTTGGCCCACTTTTATTACAAAATTAATTTTTCCAATTAAACTATTAAAAAATAGCCTAAGTTTTGGAAGAATTAAATTTTTAATAAAAAACACCGAAAAAACTTAAGAATTTAAAAATTTTAAAAACCTAGGGGGACTTAGACATGTTCATATGAATCGACCATGATGTCTAGTATGTTTATACATTGACACATAGACTCTAATAACCTCAGTAGGCCTAAATTCCAAGCCGTCCACCCCAAATTTGGAGGTATGGAGTGAAAAACTCAGAAATTATCAGTCGTTTATTCAACAACCAATAATAACCAAGGCAAAAAAACACCATGGGCTGATCGGATTGACAAATAAAGTCTAAGAGACCGAGTCTTTTACAGACACTATTATGCTAGAAAATTTATTACAATTCCCCCATGGGCTATGAACATGTGATATAGTACAACAAAGCTTCGCAGAAGCAAGACTGGAGGTTCTCTAAAGTCTGAACAACTTATCCTTGTCAGGTTCACCAGGCTCACTTGATTAAAAAACCACTAAGTACAACTTAGGTGGTAACAAGAACAAGGGGGATAATAAATGATGTTTAAACATTAGAAGAGGATAAATATTTAAAAATGTATCTTATTAAATAAATACAAGATAAAAATGAAATGGCTATGGAGAATGGAGACACATGGAGACTATGGGGCCCACTCAAGCTAGAATTCCTATGTTAAATGACATCCTCCTCTTGTAATTTTGAATCTATGGGAAGACTAATGTTTTGGGATGTATTATGAGGTTAATATAATTTTCCATATACTTCATAGGTCTAATTTTGGATGAATTTTAACTTACATGGGAGAGGAAGAGCCAAATGGGAGTTTCATGGACACTTGGCTAGATTCTCCTTACATTTATGACATATATGATAGCAATGATGGAGATCCTATGAAATTTATGACACAAGTCAGATATGAAGGCTGACATACTAACATACTGACATTTCAATACTGAATAGAGCATCTTAGAGGTCAAATTTGGGAGTTGGAGAAGGCCAAGAGGCTCCTACTCAAATTTGGGAGAAGAGGGAAGGTGAAGAGAGAGGACACATGGCATAGCATGAGAAGCCACACCAATTCGAATTGGATTTGTTTTAAGGATGGAATTGGAACCTTATAATTCTAATAATTTTTATAAAATACATGGATTAGACATGATAATAATCTTTTTCTGATTTGTGAAATTGTCATTTGTGAAGTGTGAGAGATAGTGGATGACTAGTTTTCTTACTTCAGCCAATTTCGAGGGTGAAAGATTCCCATGCTAGTTGATGTTTGGAAATGCCACTTAGGTATTTCATTGATCTTTAATGGAGTCTTATTTTCAGGTGTAAGATACAGGAAAGCATGTGGATTCTTATATTGCAGCACTATCTCTCAAATATTTCCAGTTTTCACACCATATTCATGCCAATGGAGGGATTGTGCTTTTGGTGAGATATTGATCTCTTTGGGGAAGATTATAATGCCAATTATATTTTGTTATGATGTATATTCTCTATATTTCATGTTCAAAATTCATGTAAGAATGTTGAACAATGAAGAAATAGTGTCATTTCCCCACTATCTTGTTGTGAACCATTGTAATGCTGATGATTTCGAATTGAGAGAGCCTTTAATTGTCCATTTATAATTGTAATAAGTTAAATATGCTCTGTTATTTATTATCAGAAATTTTCAAGTCAAAATTCCCAAGAATTGTATGTCAAAATGACTTTTGATGAGCAAACAATGACCATTTCCACTCCATTTTGATATATGCCATGGTAATGCTTATTATTTTTAATGGAGGAATGTATCTCTGATAAATGTATGATATATGTACTTTAATTAATGTTTATTTCAAGTCTCATTTTCAGTAATTAAGCATTAGAAGCCATTTTACTCATTTTTATTGCATTGGGAGAATATTTGTTGCATTTTCCCCAAGGGTAGAAATTGTGACTTGGGAGTTGTTTTGGAAAGAGTCATAACAACCTATATAAACTGAACCATGATGCATATGAGACTTTTAAAAGTTAACTTACACATACCCAGCCTCTTTTTATAAATTCAAGTAACTTTGGGATCAATTGTGACGCCATTTCCAGCAATTACCCGGGAGGGATTGGAGCCCCAATTTGCCAGTAAAGACTCCTAGTCTGAACAGGACATTAAAAAAGTATGTAGAAGTAATTGGGAGGTCCAAAAAGATACATTAGTATGATATTTAAGTTATATTATCATTCATGTACCTTCATAGAAAATTTGGTAGCATTTGGGTGAATTTGGAGGTCTAGACATCAAAACTAGTTAAGGTCAAAATTGGGGAAAAAGTGAAATAATTGGTCATTTAAAAAATTTCAAAAAGGGTGTTATGGAGAGAAATTCCTATGACTTGGGGTACCACAACATATAGCTTGACTCCATAAATCAATATTTTCCAATATGCAATAGAAACTAAATGTCTAACACTAAAGGATCAAACCTCGTACCTTATTCCGGACGGTTGAAGTAGATCCCCGTTGAGCTTTCCAACTTCAGCTTGAATTGATAAATTACTTCCTCAAAAACAAGTAAACAATACAAGCATACTATATATCATGGTGTTAGATCTATTCTAGAATATATAATCAACAATGTATAATCATTTGAAATAATCCCATGGATAAAATATTCATTCAAACACACATTATTGGATAGGAAAAGATATTTCTATTAATATAAATCATAGATTACAATAGATACAACCTCTGACAGCATGTATATGAACCAGAGAAACTGAATCCCCCACTTGGGCCTCCACCACCTCAATCCTCCATCTCTCGATAGATGGATCACAAGAAAAAGGCAAGCTTGGGAAGAACACAAAAGTACTCCAAGGGACAAAGGGATGCAGACTCAAGCATAAGTTTTGACAACAATGGAATATAGTTTCTTTGCTCTCAATTCTCTCATATGTCTTCAATGTACCATAGAGTTCCTTATATAGATTTTCAAAGGGGTAATGAAAGGTCAAATCTGAGTGATATCAAGGAATAGGGAAGGCTAGGAATCAAGTGAGTCAGATCCATGTCAAGGAAAACTCCAAAAAGATTTGGATTTTTGTACACATCCTGATGTACGCAATTTTAGGGTTCAAACCCACGTATATACGTGATTATAGGTTTAAAAGTCATGTGTATCATTTTTCACATGTTTTTATGGATGATCAAGGAAACATTAAAGGACAAAAAATGGTCCACAGGGTCTAAGGAGTCTGCAGCGGGACAGGGAAAGGCCATACAAAGTGTGTTTTACCTGGAGTGGTAAAATCAGCTATAACAGATGCCCCCTAATGTGTGAGCTCAGAGGGGTCATACGATGGCCGAAATACATTATAAGTCCATCCTAGAAGTGGAGTGATGAAGGATCCCAAATGGAAGACCAGCCACACAATTAGCATAGTACAATGATACAACTCTGCACATACTGCAAATACATATAGCAGTCCCGAATACATAAGAGTACAATGGCCATGAATAGGCATGATACAAGATATCACATAAGTGGTCATCACCACGTACAATATACATAGATTAGAATATCCATGATGAAGATATATAAAGGACCATGATCTCCATAATGGATGAAGATATATAATAGATCAAAATCTCCATAATGGCTAGAAATGTCTGACATATACTAGAATCAAGTCACGAGAGCTGAAATCTCATGAACAATGGCACGATCAAGGAGGTAGCATATAAGAGATGCCACCAATCTATAAATTCTTCTACACAAACCGCTACGAGTACATGTCCTACTATGTGAATAGAGGTGTCTAGGTCGAACATAGTAGTCCATCGTCTGATTACCGGTCATTGATGTATACCGTTAATAGACACGAGATCACCCACCGATAATGAAAATGGGAATCAAGGTAATAGAGTGCAAACTAACAAGTGTGAATAAGTGTGTTGAGGTCGAACACTTGAGAGGATCCATTGATTAGGGGACATTAATGTATTCCCAAAGACTGTCGATGGCGAGAAAACTTGCCACTGATGACTGCAACTCTCAAGGCACTCAAAACTGACTCTAGATTCCAATCCCAGAATAAATGATCTGAATTCTATGGGATGAAATACGCTAGAAGGAGGGCGTTAAGGCATCCCCCATAATCCAACATGAGGTACTCAATAAAGCTATATAATGTGGAAGGACTCAATCATAAGGTGCACGAACCAGTAACTGTACTAGGAATGGCCGACATGCAAAGTCAATATAACTGAGGAATGGATGACTCAGGCTTCAACTTCCTTCGAACAAGAGCATAACCATGTATGATGACTGAATAGAGGCAACATAGACTCAATAAACAAACTAGAACATCTCTGTGACATAGGAGGCATCGACAGAGGATCCATAGGGACTGGAAGCTTAACCAGTCGGTGGAGATAAACTCAGATAAATGAGTACAACTCTTAAAGTCAAACTATAACCCAACCAATGGATGTGATTTACAGTGCTCTATTCAAAGGTGACATGACTCAACATCTGCCATAGATAACATCTTTCCTTGTCCGGTTTTTGGTTTTTTGATTTGTTTGGACTTTTTCAATTATTTAAAAAGCTTGAAAAAGAACAAAATTGCTTTATAGTTACAAACTAGGAGGAGACGAATGTCATAAGGGAAAACAAACTAGTTCCAAGTAGTGGAACATACCTATGCTCAATGCAAAGATACATGTGTAGGAT
Source organism: Pseudotsuga menziesii (assembly GCA_001517045.1). NCBI lineage: Eukaryota > Viridiplantae > Streptophyta > Pinopsida > Pinales > Pinaceae > Pseudotsuga > Pseudotsuga menziesii. The sequence goes on from LPNX010121326.1 coordinate 997,078, forward strand.
ATCGACACTTGAGGGAAAATCCCCTCCCGGTAAAAAGGGAGACAAGCTGCGAAGGATATAAAAAATGGCTCTGTGTGGCTAGATATGAGACAAGCTCGGGATATATGGCTGAAACGAAATGTCAGGGGAGTCGGTATAAAGCTCAATAAGGTAGGAAAATCTCATGATAATGCATTCACAACTTGACATGAGAGAGTCCTGAGGGAAATAGGCCAGCAAAAGATCAAGAGGAGTATGAGGCTCTTGCGAAATGTCATGGCATTACTATACAACAAACTCCCACACCCTAAAGGAGAAAACTTCAGCATGGGAACCAAATGCAAATAAGGTGCTAACTATGGTACCCATGTAAGGTGAAGCTCTACCACTCATATCATGCCATTTCTAAAGCAGCAAGAAGGTTCTGTGACAAAATAGAGTGGGTTCGTACCTAAGGTTATGATGAAATGGTCATAAGGTCATGCAAAATGAAAATGGTGATGAAACCTAACCTATATGCCAGTTTAGACATGAAACCTGAGATCAACATGAATGGTTCAATCCAATGGCTGAAACGGCACTGAAAAAGGTCCTCTACATCATGAATTATGTCAAAAACGGTCCAAAATGGTTAGAAAATGTCAAAACTATAGGAAAGGGGGTCAAAATTTTAAAATATTTGAATTTTTTTTATAAATAGTAAACAATTCAAAATATTATAAAACATTTGAAACTTTTACCCATTTGAGCTCAGATTTTCCACAGCGAATTTTAGGAGATCCAGCTGGCGAAATCCACTACCGTTTCTTCCAGGTATTAATCCATGCTCTTCTCTTTCATTTTGATGCAATTTTTATCGAATTCCATGGTCAATTAAGGTTTCTAGGACAAACTAAAATGGGCGTTGCGGCCCACACATAAATTGAGGGTTTTTCCACATATAGGGATGGATATACGCGAAAAATGCCCCAAACCCACATACATATGTGGATGTTTTGAACATAGTCATGTATGAGGCTACGCATAAGGTTTTTTCAATAATCTAATCAGAAAATTTTCAATTTCTTGTGTAGGATGGTCCTAGAGTGGAGAGAGCATGAACATGGTGAGGTAGAGGAAGCAGTAAGGGACGATCTAATGGCTCAACAAGCTCTACGTGCATGTGGACTCTACAAGTTTTGGTGTCTTGGTGGTTTGAGGGCCAAACCAAGACTAATACAAATGCTGGTGGATTATTGGGATCCAGACTCAGAGTCCTTCCAGATGGATGGGATGTCCCTCACTATAGAGGTGGAGGACATATATTTCATTACAGATCTTTCTAGATGAGGGGAAGTAGTGAACCTTCATTCTTGTGGTGGGACAGGAGGTGGCCTAACTATCGACCAGTACATTGCGGCATATTTCTATCCAGACATAGAGAAGGTGGGGAGTCAGGTTCCTACCAATGCTATACAGGTGCTAGGCCTAAAGGCCATACTATTGACATTGGGCAGTATGGAAGGCTTGGCATCACTCCACTAGGCCTCGTGGCCTCGGATGTTCTATGCAGTGGAGTGCACGAGACCCATGATTTATGATTGGAGCACTACCCTATTGAGCAACATGAAACATTAGCTCAGTGAGTGTAAGGCAGGTAGAGTGCGGAACTTCGGGCTCAGCAGTATACTGAGCATGTTTTTCTTCGAGCGTGTTCCAGGATTGAGCCCTAGAGTGGACGTTCCTCTTCACGGGGTTTGAGATGTGTCCCAACGGCATTGGGCAGATGCGATGCACAGACTGGGGGGTGGTAGGGTGGCCAATCCCTATCCAGCTAAGTTCTTTCCATGGTGGCAATGACAGATAGTTTCCATCGATGACTACCCCTATGCGGGGATATATTTCCGAGGGGACTTGAACATGCCGCTATCACCAGGATTGGCATATGGCGATATAGGTAATGAATCTCAACCCTCTCTTTTTTAAATTTTTTGATTTATTTAATTTTTTTGTGTTTTCTGATTATATGGAATCAAAAGACATATTTTTGCGTCACAATACATAGTGACATCTACCATTTGTGTGCAGATGTGGGACCATGGCTGCCAGAAGGCTTCCCTCGTCATAGACGAAGGGGAAGAGGAGATGATATCACGGGTGTGGATGCGGAGCAGATGCTCCAAATCATTCATACCAATTTTGTGAGGTTGACACATAGGGTTCCCAAGGCACAAGTTGAGGACTTGCTTGAGGCTATGCAGCGCCAAGTGGTGGGTGTACCACGCGGATGGGTGCGATTATTTCAACGGCTAGCTAGAGCCGTAGTGACCTTCCATGATCACAACCCTCCTCCTCCTCCACAGGATTAGACACCTAGGAGTGTATACATTTTTTACTACCGTGTATTGTATGTTGGTGGCTCGAGAGCCCCAATTTTGTATCATGACACTATGTACTATCACATTTTTGGATGTTTATATAAAACATTTTATGGTGATCGATTTATTTATTTACATGGGTAAAAATTGTGTTTGTGATGAATTTACTGTGAATGAAACAAATGCCAATCTAACACGTAGTTAGCATATGAGTCAGCAACTTGATTATTAATTCTTGGAATGTGTATATATTTTATATTGTCAAATTGCAGTTCTAATAATCTCACACGTAAGAATCTTCTCAATAACATCGTATCTCTAACATGGTACAAACCATTCAGCTGTGACATTACTAACTCCGAATAAAGAAATACCTCAAGAGAGAGAACACCATGTGAAATGGCATCCTGTAGAAGCTCAATAACGGCACTATATTCAACAACATTGTTGGAAGATGGCCGTAGACATATGCCTCCTGAAGATAGTACCTGACCCATAGGAGTATAAATCACCCAAGCAGCAGAGGCTAAGTGTTGAGTGTGATAGCTTGCACCATCGACGAATCCTATGTAGGTGGAAGATTCCATTGACATCTGCCAAAAGAAATGGAAACTAATCACAAACCCAATCACAATAAGAAAAAGACCTAACTATGTAAAACTGTACACTAATATACAATAAGCAGCCTTGGATGAAAATCATGCATAGTACTTTTTGAAATAGAGCCCATTTCTAGGCTCCGCCAAGGCCATTCCTTCGTAATCCACTAACTCATAAGCACCCTTCTTTAACACATGTTTGACCACATAAGGACCCCACCACATAGGATTAAATTTCCCTTCCCCCAAGGGTTCTTTTGGTTGATCCCACAAAAGGACCAAGTCTCCCTCACTAAACCTCCTTGGATGGATAGACTTATCATATTGGACCTTTACACGACGTTTATTGACTTCTAGAGCCACAAAGGCATCTTGATGCTGCTCATCAAGTTGCTCAAGGTGGACCAAACACTCCTTCAATGGTGAAGTGTCTGGTAAGAGTTCTACAACTAGCTTCAAAGAAGCAATCTCCCATTCAACCGGCAATAACGACTCCACTCATACAACCTCTGATGGCACGTGTGTGAACCGGAGAAATTGAATCCCCCACTTGGGCCTCCACCACCTCAATCCTCCATCTCTCGATAGCAAGCTCACAAGCAAAAGGCAAGCTTGGGAAGAACATAAAAGTGCTCCAAGGGACAAAGGGATGCAGACTCAAGCATAAGTTTTGACAACAATGGAATATAGTTTCTTTGCTCTCAATTCTCTCATATGCCTTGAATGTACCATAGAGTTCCTTATATATATTTTCAAAGGGGTAATGAAAGGTCGAATCCGAGTGATCTCAAGGAATAGGGAAGGCTAGGAATCAAGTGAGTCAGATCCATGTCAAGGAAAACTCCAAAAAGATTTGGATTTTTGTACACATCCTGATGTATGCAGTTTTAGGGGTCAAACCCACGTATATACATGATTATAGGTTTAAAATTCGTGTGTATCATTTTTCACATGTTTTTATGGATGATCAAGAAAACATTAAAGGACAAAAAATGGTCCACAGGGTCTAAGGAGTCTGCAGCAGGACAGGGAAAGGCCATACAAAGTGTGATTTACCTGGAGTGGTAAAATCAGCTATAACAGATGCCCCCTAATGTGTGAGGTCAGAGGGGTCATACGATGGCCGAAATACATTATAAGTCCATCCTAGAAGTGGAGTGATGAAGGATCCCAAATGGAAGACCAACCACACAATTAGCATAGTACAATGATACAACTCTGCACATACTGCAAATACATATAGCAGTCCAGAATACATAAGAGTACAATGGCCATGAATAGGCATGATAAAAGATATCACATAAGTGGTCATTGCTGTCAAAACCCCAAAATTCCAAAAAAATTTAAACTTTTATAAATTACATAAACTCCTACCAGAACAATAATTAAATATTGATTAGTTGATGTGATTAGTTTTGTATTTAGATAACTTTCATTTTTGTTTGGAACACAAACTGAGTCTCTCGTCAGTCTTCTGATTATTTTCTGTTTGTTACAGCAAGGGGGTATGCTATGTTAGACTGGGCTTACTTAGCTGCTAAGCTAACGCACATAGTTTTTCCTTCTCTTACAGATTCCAGGTAAATTTTCGGGATTGCTACATAACAGATCTTTTAAAGTAGGTAAAAATCATATGCTGTACCGAAATCATTCCATAATAATTATAGATATAGTGCATGTTATCCAGACTATCCAGCTTCCTGCAGGTAAAGTTTTCCCTGTACTTGTTTTAAGAAGAAGAAATTTTAAGATAGATAGTTTCGAAGTCCCAAAGATGTGGATAGCCATTCTTTTATCTGCTAGCAGCATTCACTGATACTATTTATCTTCTAGTTTATGGTTAAGTTTGGTTTGTAAAGTTTGATTCTTTTTTTAAATTACCTATCTACTCGATAACATGTTAAACTCAATAAACAAAGTGCTCAACTGTATATAACAACTATAAGATGGTGGTAAGTATAGTTCATAAATACTTTACCTGTAGTAGCTACAGGATTTTCTGCTTAGTAAAAAAAAATATTTTTTTAACTTAGTAAACCATCAAGAGTGAGAAGTGATGGAAATTAACTCATTTGCCCAATAATAAACTGATCCAAAATTTTATGTGCACCTTGGGATCTATCTTATCTTATTATAACCTCTTTTACTAAAACCTCTCAAGTTAAGAACACTAAGAACAGACTCAAGCAAAAAGCATAATTATTTATCCACTTAACACCTTTATATCTTTATAATCTTTTGCACATGATAATAGATATCATTATATTATTTATCTAATAATTTTCTAGCTAAAGGATAGAGTGTTTATAACTTCCATCAACTTTGGATTTGCATTGTCAAAACTCAATAACCATAAGTTAAATACAATTTTAATGGTCTATAAAGAATAGACTATAACAAACTTCTAAAAGGAGTGTATAGTGATATATCAAACCTTCCTTTATTCTATAAATTC
>LPNX010121347.1:0-40509 GCA_001517045.1 Pseudotsuga menziesii
TCTCTTCAATTTTGTTTTGATTTCTTTCATTTCTTCTTGTTCGACGTTGGCTGCTTCCCATTGTGATTGATCAACAATCCAAATTGATACTTGCAAAACATTCTACAATGCTAAATTTGTATGACAAAACAAACTTTTTTCAATGAAATTCTAAGGCAATTTTGAAGGAGACTTAGCTTAGTATGAATTATATGTTTATATAGATTTTGATTAAAAATTTGGGTGGGAAAGACATTAAAGTTTGTAGTTGGAGTGTCATTAATGTTTGAATTCACTCCTGGGTTTTGCTTTAAAGGACCTCGACCGAGCTAATACCTCGGTCGAGGTATTAAGGAAACCTCGACCGAGGGTTTGATAAACCCTCGGTCGAGGGCTTTACAAACCCTCGGTCGAGGTTTCCTTAATACCTCGGTCGAGGGCTTAAAAAAACAGACTTATCCCACATTCAAACAAATGAAAAATTTCATGTTCCTTGCAGAGGTGTAAACCCTGCCATTCCTAGCACATAACTGAGCGGAGTTGATGCCGATAAATTCATCAACGAATCTTCTATCCATTGACGTATCATACACGCATTTTGGCATTCATATGAAATTTATTTTTTAATTACTTCTAAAACTTATACTTAGAAAACCACACTGCAACTTTGAAGCAGCTCAAAGAAAAATCCGCAGAGTTAAAAATACACAGCCAAAAAAATCTTAAAAATGCACACATCACATATCGATGTGTCCTCTTCAAAAATGTATCTTTGGTTTTTCAATTTTTGAAAAAATAGAAAAAAATTCTTTACGTAGACAAATATGTGTTTAAAACGATGCTGAAATCGAATGTGGTCACTTTCGAAAAATAATAAATAATTGTATAATGAGAAAAAAATTAACAAAAAAATATGCACATCACACTAGATTTTATGTAGATCATGCTCATATATATATATTTTTTTAAATTATTAATGCAAGATTGAATTACTCTACGTGGACACGAGCCACTTATTAGCTTCTTCAAACTTTTAAGGTCACACAGTTCATTAAATGCAAAAATTCACACATTAAATGACATCGGAATATTTTTTTTTAAATATCACTATGAAGCCAACATAATATTCTACAATTTTTTTTTTTACTGCAAGTCAAAATTCACATGACATATATGCGTTTTGAGGGCTTCTATCTAGCACATGAGTTAAAAATCAGGTTTTCATCGCCAAATTTGGCCAAAAAGTGTTACCCATCTTCATGGAATCACCCCATTGTCATCATAGTAATAGTTATTGTGATCATCATCCTCATCATCATCATCATCACCATCATTGTTCATCATCATAGCCATTGTCATCCTCCTCATCATCATCATCGTCATCATCAACATTATCATCCTCATCGTCATCATCATAATTGTCATCACAATCATCGTCATCATACTCATAGTCATCGTGATCCCCATCCTCATCATCATCACCATCATTGTTCATCATCATCATGATCATCATCACCATAGTCATCATCATTGTCAGCATCCTCATCATCATCATCATAGTCATCATCCTCATCATCATCATAGTCATCATCCTCATTTGATCATCATTGTCATCCTCCTCCTCCTCCTCATTATCATTCCATTGCAAATGCTTGAAAATAAATCAAAACAAAGTGTTTACTTAACAAATGCGTGCATGCGTCCCTAACGCACGCATGCATGATTTAAATTTAGAATCTTAGCGCCACCTTTTTTCCAAACAACGTGGTGGATGACTTGGTTGCTTTGGTTTTAGGTTCAGGTTGCCCAACCAAGTGGTTTGGACTGTCTTATGACATAAAAACTTGTTTTGTACCACTTCTCCTATTTCATGCATGATTTTCCATATGCCACGCTTGTTCACTGTTAATGAAAATTCACACACTAGTGTAACTCTGTCTGTAGATTCTGAATATGTAACTTTTATTTAAATCTATTATCTTTTTTCTATTTTTTATTTAATTTTAAATGGACTAACGTCAATCTAACACAAAAGGTAGGCTATTTGCTTCGGCTATAACTTTTGATTGCCTCACCTATTTAAAAATCAGAAAAGAATCCGCACAAGAAGACACAAAGACCTACATCTTAAAAAAAATATCATTCATTGACTATGTTAAGACCAAGATGTGGTGGACTAATGCTTGACCTTGTCATTTTAGGGTGTTACTGACTTCCTTAATTTGAAAAATAAAAAATATAGAAAAATAATGCTGCACTAGACACACCTGTTATCTACAACTCTATATAATTTTTTCCCAAAATTCCACCATTTGCATACCAAACGAGTGGACCAACGCAAACATATTCATTATTTTTTGGGAAAAATCTAACATACCAACCTTAGAAGAACCTCGTTTTTGGGGATTTATGTTTAGTTTCCTTAAATAAAAGTTATATATTCTGGAAGGTAATCCGATTGTCCACATTTCATATTCTTACACCATATTCCAAAAAGTTGTGTAAGTACCTCTAATATTGTTTTTTAACGTTCATATTTATGTTTTTCCAGAAGTCCATTGCAACAAACATGTCATAAGTGACTAGCATTAGCTTACACCAGCCCTTTTCCATTTTTCCAAAACAGAATTCCGCAATTATGCGGCTGCAACGGTCCTTTCCACACTTAGACTACAGATTGTGGATTAGGATACACCTTCCCACTTTTTCAAAATGGGCTTCCGCAATTTTATTCCTGCAACTTCCTTTTCCACAATTCTTCTGAATCATCAATTTCTTGCAGGCTCCTTCTTGGCCGTCGATCTAAGAATCAGATGCGGATCTCACCTTAACTTTGCGGATCTTCATTTTTCTCTTGTGGAATTCATCCACAACCATCGATCTGTTGAAATTTGCAAACTTCAATTCAAACTGTGACAGTCAAATTAATTCATGAGCGATCAATCTTCTATGCAATTATACACGTCTCCACTTTCGGAATCATTTATACATTACTGAAGATTCATTCACATAAAGAAATAAGCATATGTCTGGTAATTGAAAAGAAGACATAAGATAGTGACAATTATGCAAAGTATCAAGACTCGATTCTTCATTCCATTAACCACTTTTACATACACTCTATCTCTCCATCGCTCACACTTCCACACTTCTATCTCTATTCCTATTCCATTCATATTCCCCTTCATGTCTCTGATTATTACATTTTATTCTTAAATAGAATTCTATCAAACCTGTCAGATCTGCAACACGAGGATCCAAACTATTAAAAAAACAAATATGTAACTAACCTATCCTCGAGCAACCTCTGACAAGATTCGAGGGCATTTGTGGCAAATTGTCCTTATTACATTCAAACCATCCCTATCTATGAAACAAATTACAAAAATCGACTACCGACCCTATTTTCTAGAAAATTTACATGGAACAAAAAAATAGCATCACTGTTTAATTAGCGAACAAAGAATTTTGACTAAATGCTCCTACATCACTTGTCTACCCCAAGGCATGAATGGAGAAACATGTAGGTAAAATTTCAACTGTGCTACACCTAAAACACCACAACACCCCCTTTAAACTTGACTTTGAGTAATCACTAACCCCCTTAAAGTTTTACTGAGGAATCTCACATACACCCCCTATCACGCAGGTCTATTTATTGGATATGCATGCCTTACCACGTCTTACAGCCATATGCCCATTTACATGCAAACCGCTCCATTATTTTTTTTTCATGTGTCTTCATGGTGTCTTCATGGTGACTATAGTATCACTATCTCTTGCTTCATCTTCACACTTTTCCATGTTTCCTTGCTCGTCCAAAAAAAAATTAGTTGATCTCGTTCTCACATATTCATCACTTACTCCAACATTATAGGTGACTCATCAATTAGGCACCCTCTCTAACAGATCACTACCATCATCTTATGTGGACATAGTGTTTCTTAGCGCCCCACACAGAACGAGATGTGAGAATGGCCAGAATGGCCAATGAGGGAGTCTGCGATATAATTCTTGGTCCTTCCTTGACCACATCGAGACTAAATGCTCAACTACCAGGTCCATACTTTACAGTCTCACCCTCTTCTATCCAGTGCCTCCATTGTCATACCGGCCCATTTCTAAGCAGCAAGCCTTCTTCTTATATGCAACATTTGCTTCTCATGTCCTCGGCCACAGTCTTAAACAACGAGTGTGTGGGATATGCACCGAATAGATCTACAAATTATGAATTCATCCATGGAGGCTGCTAATGAACCATCGTTTTTCACTTCATTCCTCATATATCACCATACATATTGATTTTTGTCAGATCTCTTTAGTCCAACGATTTCTTTCTTATGGCTCCAGCGGATTGGAAGTGTTTTTCTTAACGGATGTATCTTTGCATAGACAAAGCAACATCTCCTAATATAGCAGTGCAACTCCTCTGTCCTAACAATGATAGATCCAAACAACTTGTGGATCCTTCATGCTAGCGGTCTCACACAACATGAGGTTCTTGATTCAACTACCACTTCTGACACCGTAACAACAATTTCACACTCTGTTCCATTTGAAATCTTAGAGAAACTCACAAGCCATGATCCGAGTATTATTGCAATAAATTTAGACAGATATACTTTTCGATATACAAATATATATTCTACACATGGATTACCATAATAGATCTCAGCGCCAACAGAAGGAAAAAACTGCAATGGATCCACACCCTAAAAGAACACGATCTTTGCCTCATAATACCATTTCTCGGTCCTCTACTTAGACCTGCAACAGTGACCAGGAAACCATCATGCACGAGCTCAAATTCATGGGTTTTCTTCCCACAAAAACGTGGACCGCGAGCTCTACTCTTTAACTCATGGCTGCGAGCTATCCTTTTTCACGACCACGATCACTGCCCAGCTCAATGTCTTCTTCATGCGCGTGACCAGGTATCCCTATCACAAATTCATGGCTCCTTCAGTGTATGGCGGCACCTCTACTCAAACAACAATGGTTTTTCTGGCGACCTCCTCCTGGAATTAGCTCCGTCCAATCTCTTACAGTAACAAATGCGGCATGGTTTTGTATGACCTCGTCTTCACGCGGCACACAACTTCTGTCAATATGATCCACAAATCCAGTGAATCCCTTCACACAGATATTTTCCCAACTGAATTGATCTCTCCCATAGATCGATGTCTCTTCAAGTGGGCAGGATCAGTAGATCTCTTCTTCACGCTGTAGAGATTTAAAAAAACCGGCCCAGAATTTTTTCTTGGGGGCGGCAGCCCCCGAACCCCAATGAACCTTCAGGCCGGGTGCGTGGTTCACCATCCCGGTCCCCTATATCTCGGCCGAGAATTCATAGGCTTCCACAAGCAGTTTGATGTCTTCACAGAAGCTCTCTGAGCTCTGATACCAGTAATGAAGAATTAAGCCAGTATCAATAATAATTATAATATGTGAGAAATAAATATTATAAGCAACATACACATATAAATAGAAAATATAATAGGAACACTAAGATTTATTTTGAAAAATTCTATGGAGAATAATTAGTCAATGAAGATTTTCATTCATGGCCACTTACAATGAATGATTACAACTTTATTTATTGGGTGTTTTACATGCAAATTAGAAAGAAAACCAGTCTCAAACCACTTACATCATTGTTTATTCCCAAGTCAAGATTAACCCAATAATAATATGTCTGAAATAAATATTATAAGCAACATACACATGTAATAAGCAAACATAATAGCAACACCAAGATTTTCCCTAGAAAAAACCCTAGCCAATGAAGATCTTCATTCATGGCCAAAATCAACCATCCAGTCCAAGTGAGTTAGCTAAGATCACCTTTCAGGCAATGGAGGATTACAACCCTGTTTATAGGGTTCTTTACATGTAAATACAACTAGCAAGAAAACCACTAGATACCAAAACCATGTGCCCAAAAACACTCAAGTTAACCCTAACAAATAAATCACTAGTCTCACTGGTATCTCTTCCTCATTCAACCCCATTACCTTTATGTGGTTCAATTTGTGATCTTGATCCTATGCTGCACTAATTTAATCAAAAAATATAATATATCATATTATACCATGTTAACATCACTTGACATGGATACTCGAATCAATTTGAATTCTGTGAGGTATAGACACAACCTTGCATCAAACGACACCTTGCATCAATCGACAACCAGTCAAAGCATAGGATACATAATGCATAAACATAGTTACATTTATTAACCATCATTAATTTATAAATTACATGGTAACATAAACATCTAATTGTTGTTATTCACATCTTACTCATAACTTTAGACATTCAATTTATTCATAAATGAGCTAGTTCTTCAAGTTTCAATGCCAAGGCATTTCCACTCAAAAATATATCATTCATAATCAAATGCCTTCAAATAATAACATAGCATAATAGACAAAGTTCAAAGAAAAAAATGAGGCACTACATACACCCTTTATTTAGTAAACCTCGTCTGAAGTTTTAAAGTTTTAAGAGAATAAAGAAACTTCTAACCCATAAGTTTTTTCGCACATAAAGTGATTTCTTTCAAGCATAATAATGTAGATGGGACTAGATACAATGGGGGCATTACACTTAACAAGAAATTCCCCTAACTTGAGTGATTCCAAAAGTTTTTAACAATTCATATTTTCATTTTTTATAAATAATATTTTTTAAAATTACCTATAATTGATCCAAATTCCTATAGTAAGGTAAGTTAAACATGAGCTTTTAATTTTCAATGATCACCCACACAACAATTTATTATTCTAATTACTCCTTTAAAGCATTCATAATTAATCATTTATGTACCATTTTCCCTCATTCTTAAGAATGTGATCTCCTCCTAAAAACCATACTCTTTATATTTATGTTATTAGTCCCGTAGAGACTATATGTTCTAGTTTCTCGTATTAATTTACTCCATAGAAAAATGTTTGTAAAACATGACTATAGATTTCCTAATGTTAAACATTTTATTTATTTATTTTTATATTTATTTAATAAAATAAATTTATAAGTGTGTAACTTCTATGGGTGGAAATTGGGTGAAAATACTATTTTTATCATTAAGAATCCAATCAAATCAACTCAACATGACTTTCACATTTAGAATCCAATTCAAATGAATTTTTGTTTCAATGTTCAAAAAACAAGATCATAGAGAAATAACAATAAACAAGATGCAATTATAAAGCACATTAACATATTACAAGAGAGACACCAATATAACGTGGTTCACCCAATATGGGCTATGTCTATAGAGAAATTTTCAGTCCTTTATTTTATACAGTCCAACAAAATGAAGGGATACAACCTACAACACAACCACTGCACTTCCTCTTCACTCTCTCACAATCTATCTCACACAATCACAAAGTTTTACAATGCTACAATACAATACACATATGTATTACAATGCTTTCCTTTTATAGGGTAATTAACAAGGGAAAATACCACGGGTCACCCAATACCATGGACCTGTAAATTGTTGGACAAAAAACATCCCAAAAAATTTCTTTCAGGGGCTTCTCCCACGTACCCCCTTTCTCGGGGGCACTTCCCTCGAACCCTCGTCGGGGGCCCACTGGCGCCTGAACCCCCCAAATGGGAGGATGGTTCCCCCCAAATCCCTGCGACTGGACAACGTCCCCCACACCCCCCCTCTTGGGATGAGTGTATAGTAACACTAGGGTACAAACACAACTGAACAATAACGTGTCTGAATCTAGAATATTAGGCTTCATAATCAACATTCAAAACCATCTAGAAGTTTGTAATATTGATATTAGTCCAGTTTTTGAACCAATTTTGTTTCAAAGTTGTCAAAACAAGGTCACATCAGTGACCAAGTTGTCAAAGTTAAGGGACTTAATTAAATCACAAGGACTTTCTCCTCAGATTACTGGACCATCTTATCAAATGAACATGACTTTCACATATAGAATCCATTTTGAATGATTCTTTGTTTCAAAACTTCCTAAAAGTTCATAATATTGATATTATTCCAATTTTTTAACCAATTTTGTTTCAAAGTTGTCAAAACAAGGTCACATGAATGGCCAAGTTTCCAAAGTTAAGGGACTTAATTGAATCACAAGGAGCTTCTCCTCAGATGACTAGACAATCTTATCAAACGAACAAAATTTTCACATATATAATGCATTTCAAATGATTCTTTGTTTTAAAATTTCCTAGATGTTCATAATATTGATATTAGTCTATCCATTGTAGTCTAAATTTTCAGTTTTTACTTTTAGAAAATACAACTTATATTAGACAAAAAAAATTGTGCATAAAGAGAAGAAATTACCTTGTTGCAAATAACACTACAATAAAGTTTGAATAAGCACTCATTGACACATTTTGGACATCCTGGATAAGTAAAATCCTTATGCTTTTGTCTAGGTACTTACCTCATCCATCCACATATTTTGAAACATAAAAACCCTTATGCTTTTGTATAGGTACTTACCTCATCCATCCACATCTTTTGAAACACAGAAGTAGTACTTTATAGTGCATTTTCAGAGAAAATACATAGTTGTGATCCCTATACAATGCCATAAACCAACATATAGATAGACATGGGATGTGAAATTTAAGGTCTTCAAGCAAAGATGCTCTTACAACATGGATACGAATTATTGTTGTCTAATTTCTAACATAGGAGAGAAAACTGGAACTCCAAAAAAAATGTTACTAAGTGTCTCGATTTTGTCACAAAATGGGGCTTACATAGGTTTCATCTATATTTAATAACCATTGCAACTATGTTAATACGGGACTATGAATTACTGTAAATCCTCAATGTTAGTGGGATATGGTTGTTCTTAAATAATAACACCCTTTATTTATTGTCCGTTGATATCTTAGATAGATCATCTTTTTAGGGCAATGATCTATTTCTTAAGAAAGAAAGAAAACTCTCTTATTTATTGTTAAACCATAACTTAACCAGCATTAATAAACTATCTTTTGGAGTTAAAATGGATTTCTTTTCACTCACTTATGTGAAGTCACAAGTAGCTTCCACACATACAAAATCTTGAAAGGAAGAGCAAATCAAAGTGTGAAACTAGCGGAGTAATGTCCAGAAATGGATGCATTTTATGATACGAAGTTCATATAGGATAAGGGAAGAGCGTGCCTAAAGATCACATTTGATTTAATGATTTAAAAAAATAAATTCTTCATTATCTAGATTTAATGTTTTCGTTAACATACTGCAAATACGTTGATAGTAGCTTAATGGCCCATCTCTATTTTCTAATATTTTAGTCATTCCTTTGGTGGATTGTGGTTCTTTTTATCTAAGGAGCAACCATAACAGTTTTAAGGCTTTATAAAATTGTAACTTTGTGTGATTAGCATTATTAGACTTTAATTGCTCATTATAACATAAAAGAGAATGAAGTTTATTTGGGTATTCAAGTACTGAAAATAAATCTCTGTATTAAATAATGGGTACCCAAAAAAGAGGGATGTTGTATTAAATTATAGGTATCCAAAAATGAGGGATGAATTTTTTAGAACAGGGCATCTAGTCTTTTATTCATTGTACGAATGGTAGGTTTTAATTTGAGTACATATTTTATGAAATTAGTAATTAAGTTTTGTATTTCTCCATTAATTGACGACATAATATTGATATCTTCGTATACAAAATGTTAGGGGAAAATATCATCCTACTACCCAGGGATCAAAATTTGGAAATAGTTAGAGGACAACACAAGACATTACAAACAATTGGATTAGGTGATCATAGGATCCACAATCACTCCAACTTCATTGTTATACTTGTAAATAGTCACATAACATTTTTTGATGGACTAATTGTTTTTCACCTGGGGCCGACTAAATGGTTCATTTGTTGCAACTTAGATTCTCAAGTGGATAAGAATGACATTTGACCACATTATGTAGGATTAGGTGGATGGAATGGTAAGAGTCTATTCCAATTTCTATTACAACCATAAACCTCATTACTATATATCATTTTACTTTTTGATTAATATCGTTCCAGGTGATTAAAGCAATTCAATGGGAACTTTGTTGATCAAATCCTGACATGTTGGGGTGGGAAATGACAAATTAAATAGAGAAGAATACTAGTTACATTTCATGGTTTCATCCTTTGGTCCCTGATGAAGGTACTTATTATATCTTGTTCTCTATCAACCTTTATATGATGAAGATACTCTATGTCAGTCCCCTAGATCCTACATGAGACTTGAAGTATTCTATTCTATTGTACCAAGTGAAATTAAACCCTTTTCTACTATTGAATCATGGATGGATATATGCATGCACCATTGTTAAATAGGGCTTGATAAGTGTTAGCACTATTTTGGGCTAAATGGTTGGAAGGGGGTTAGGCCAGTGGAATGAAGAGCAAGGTTTGAATTTTTTTATAATATGACCTAGAGGGGTGTTAATGAAGTTCTTGAGGTTTTCTGAAGGGTTATTCCTAGGTTTGGGATGAAAAATAATTGAAAATCCTAAAGTTTTAGCCTTGAAAATGATTATGAATAAGAAAATACGCTCAGGGTTATATGGTGGCAGAAATGGAGGGCGAGGATGTACATCAAATAAGATCAAAGGTTGCGGTTGATTTCACAAAGGTAAGATGCTCGGTTGGTATGGGCAGAAAGATGTTAACTTGCATAAAGAATCAACCATCAGATGGATAGGTGGAAGAAGATCAACAGTTTTAAACCATTTCGCTGAATGAACATGCAAGAATACATGAAATTTTCATATCAGCGAAATTGGGTAAGCCTTTCATGTTTCAACATCTAGGATCAGATGATGTTGGAGATCAACGGCGACAATGGATTTCACAATATCAACATGCACAAGAAAATGAAATTTCCAAATCTACGAAATCCTGTAGGCTCCACATGTTCCGACAGTGAAGATCAATCGTTGATAAAGATCTATGGCGGAGGTTCATTTCGCAATGGAAATTTGCACGGGAAAATTAAATTTTCAAATCTGTGAAATGGTTTAAGGGCCCACATATTTCAATGGTCACGATTTGGAGGAGAAATGATCTACGGTGGGCATTGATGTCGCAAATGAAACATGCACGAATAAATAAACTTTTCCAAACTGCGAAATCTGGTAGGCCCAACAAAGTTGAATGGAGGAGATCTGGGCAGATTCTTGATCTTCGGTCCAAATTAATATCGCAATGTGAAATAGCAAGGTGTAAGTCATGATGGAAAATTGTGAAATTGGGTAGGGGATTTATCTTCCAGAGGCTCAGATTAAACTCCAATCTCGATCTACGGTTAGTAATCATTTCGCAGATTGAAGTTGCACGAACATAGGAATTTTTCAAAGTTACGAAATTTGGTAGGGATTGCACCATTGGATGGTCGAGATGTAGGCATGATTAAGATCTACAGTTGAAGATCATTTCGCAACTTGAAGGTTGCAAGGAAGAATATAATTGTGGAGGCTATGAAATGAAGGTAAAGGGAAGATGAAATAAAGGGTGAGGATTTAAATAGATGTAGATCTACGACTGGTAGTAATTTTGCAAGATAAAGATGTGAGGAAGAAGAATATTGGTGGATTTGCGAAATGGAGTGAAAGAGCTTGGGAAATGAAGGGTACATATTGAATCCAAGGAATATCTATGGTCCAATATAATTTCGCAACCAGAACATGCTCACTCTGAGTTTGAAAGGAAATTTGTGAAATTGGTTAAGTCAGGTGAAGTTTAACGATTTAGATAGATCCGCATTCAGATCAATGGTTATAATTCAATTTGCAAATGTGATCGACGTGAAGGATAAGGGAGGAAGCGTTGCAAAGGAGGGAAACAAAGGACTTAAGCTGGGAGAAATATCAATGGCACATGATGAATCATGTAATATGGATGACTAAGAACTATTTCCACTGCAAGAGATGCAAGACTAATATGAATATAAAAATAATATAAAAGTACCATGCACATGGAATTAGGGAATTAGTTTATTCTCTTGCATTGGAAAACAAAAGCTAAGGATGTAGAAGAGGCCAACTCACACATAATCCTTGGGCCACTCATCAACACATTAGTTAGGCCTTTTGTCTCCATTGGAAGTATTTAAAATGGCTTATGTTGAATATGTAGAATCACTGAACTTAGAATACCAGAAAATTGAAGAATTGTTTGAAGACAAAGATGCAGAAGTATTTGATACTATATTACTTAAGGGACCTATTGATGTTGTCAAACAGAAGTTAAAGCTTCTTAAAGATCATGGAACATATATACATAATGTCTACCCATCGTATTTCCATTATTTCACTACCGATGAAACCCTAAATTGCCCTGAATTCATTGACTGGTGTTCCATTACTTACTCTTCTTCTAAAAGAGTAATAATGGATAATACTAGCTCAAAAATCCTTTGTCCAGTCAGTCCTATGGTTTTTAGAATCACCTTGTCAATCCCTGCTGAATCCACCCTAAAGCCTAATGAATACAATGAAGAGTCCATAGTTCAATATTTTAGGGAGTCTACAATGGAAAAGAAACATTCCTTCAAAAATTGTTTTAAACGTGATGTTTAGTTACAAGACCAACCATTTCCAGTCGATGCCAATATTTTTAATGAAGAAACTCAGTGTATTATAACCTTGATGAGTCAATTTTTAGGGTTAGAGAGAGACAAGTATGTCACTAAACCCCTTATGAGCTTATGTTTTACTCTGAGTACTTATCCAGTTGAGTCTGAAGAGTCCAGTCAGTTGGTACAAACTTCATGCATTAAATTTGGTGAATTATTGGATGAGAATATCCATTCTCAGCTAATGGATTTCCACAAGACTAGAAGTTTCATATTTCAATCCTATTTATTAAAAATGTTTCTGTCATTTAATGAGGAGAACTTACAGCTCCATGAGATGGTGCTTACAGAGGAAATGAGTAGGGACTACAATAATTTTATAAATCGCCTCATGTCTGAAGTATACAGTGCCATTTTTTAGAAGAAGTTACCTAGGGTATTGCCAGAAATGAAAGACATATTATAGTTTTTGTTTGAACAAGGAACAATAATTAGGTTGTATGGCTTTGTTCATCAGCCTTATTTATAGCCTGCATTTTTTACTCCTAGAGTGTTTGCTATGGAATTGATTAGACAATGATTAATAGTGGAGACTGAACAATTTTTGAATTTTAAAAAGTCATCCGAGATTAGATTTCCATGGGTTGTAGGCCCATTTATCATAAAAAATAAAGATTCCCTTCCAATGATCGAAATTTTGCTGAAAGATATGGGGTTTCTGACAGAAGTTGCTATAAACTATGACCCCCATCACATCATCTTAATCAGAAGACAGCTTCAGAAAAGGAGCCCCTTTGAGCATTTTGTAGTTGCAATATTACCAGAGGCTGCAAATTGGTAAGATTATCCTCAAGATACTCAAAGAGATAGTGATATGCATGAAGACTCAACTTCTTCTATGAAGGAAATCACTTCACCACATCTTGGCACCTCCATCTTGGTCCCAGTAGCTGAGAAAATTACACCCTTATCCATTTTCTCTGAAAGGATCAACAAGAGGGATTTCACAGATGCCATGGATACAAAAGAGGAGGAAACAACCAGGACTCCAAAGAAGAAGAGAGTTGAAGAAGAAGGACAACTTGTCCAAATGATAGAAGACAAAAGTAAGAAAAAGATGAAAGTGACAGGGCCTTCCTTTGAAGTGAAAGATTATGCATTTGTTGATGCACCAAATAATTCTACTTCTTCGTTCAAAACTAGGACAACATTATTGGAGAAGTACAAGGAGACTAAAGATATAGATTTAGAGGAAGCTTTAAAGTTGTATGCAGAAGTAAGGAAAATATCTAGTCAAGATGTATCCCTTGTCACCGTTAGAGATTATTCCTAGAACACTCTAAATCTGGCACTAGCAAGCAAGAACAGGGTGGAGGAAATGAAAATGAATTTAGAAAACATCCCCATCCCTAACATGATACATATGGATAAGCAAACATGGGACATTCGTTTTACTGATATGTTAAAAGATACATTGAAATTTTCAAAGTTGCATACCAGTAAGAGTAAAATTGAAAATCAATTGAGACAATAAAAGGTGGAGAACAGATCCCACCAGGGATAGATAGTCAAATTGCAGAAAGATTTGTTGGATTTTGAAAGCCAAGCAGATAAAGGGGTAGGAATACCGAAATTGTTGAATGAAAAGGAGAATGCCATTCAACTATTAAAAAAGAAGCTGAAAATAACTTCTACACAACTAATACAAGCATATGAATTAGCTGAACTTGAGAAGGAAAAAGAAGGTTTGAGCGGAGAATTAACAGATTGCAAGGTGAATTTGTTGAATTATGCAGAAAAAGAGAAACAATGGTAGCAAGACATGGCTCTTGTAGTAGAAAGTGAAAATACTCTCAAAGTCAAATTTGATTAGCTGGAAAATAAATTGCAGGAGAAAGAGAAGGAACTACAAGAGAAGAAGAAAGATCTTGAATGCAAAATTATTCCTCCTTCAACTGAAACTAGTGAACAAACCATTGTTAATGCTATGTCATAGGTTATCCTAAAATATTTAGAGTTGTATGGATTGAAAAATCAGAATAAAAAAATGGAAAACTTGACATTGAAAAGGGAACAAGCGAGAAAGACTTGGGAAACCAAATGCCAAGAATGGAAAATTAATGAAGCAAGTAACAGGTTAATCATCACTGCAGGGGGAAAAGCCTATCATTTGGGATGCCATCATTGCAAAAGCAAGCAAATTGAGACCATACCTTGACTATGTGTTAGATAAAGAGGTTGTGATTCGATCATCCAGAAAAATTGTGACAGTAGCCAAGGATAAATTAAATAAAAGTTCAATTGATTATGCCAATAATGCCATAAAATTTTTGAATGGATTAACACAGGATGAATTGAAAAATGAAAATATCAAGGATAGAATATCAATCATAACCTAGTCCAGAAAGGTAGTAAACAAGTATCATCATTTGGACACAGTCCAGGACAAAATTGACATCATGGAACATCAATTAAATCTCTTTAGATATATGTTTGTTCCTTTATTAAATAAATGACTCCCATTGTTTTGGGAAGAAAATGGCACTATGATAACTCAAAAGGAGTATAAAGACAAGTTGATTAAATGCATATTGGATCACACAATTTTTTCTGATATGAACCAATCGTTATCTGGTAAGATGATTGTTGAAAAGCTGGTAGACGAGTTCGAAATATTTTTTGTGTTCAAGGAAGCATGTGCACACCTACAAAATTACTCTTATAGGGATCATGTGGAATTGCACGTGTTATCAAAGGAGATGTCCACATTGGACAGTGCCATCTGCAGACCAATGGAAGACAATAGAAAATTTTGGAAGGACCAAGTACATGTTGCATGCCTGAAGACATGGAAGATCATGGAGAAATTTTATGTTGAAGAATAGTTATTATGAATTTAGTTTACTTTCTAGAATCTGTTAGTAGTTAATAAGTCTTGAATGACACATGTAAAGGCATTTATGCCTATTTTTAGCAGTTAGTTTATTTCAGCTCATGGAGCAATTGTATAAGAACCTATGAATGTTATGGAAAAAGGGTTGGAACCCATGAGATATGAGTTATGTATTTTGAGACTTATCTTTAATAAGTCACAGAGCTAAATGCTGGCCTTTTCTGCAAAGATTCATGTGTTGTTCATGATTACAGTCTATTTTCCCTTTCTTATTGTGAATGTTTTCCTATTATTACCTTTCATTATGTATTCATTCATGTCTAAAATGAGTGTTTAATGGTTCAGAATTCATAGGTATATGCTCTGAATATTATTTCTGATATTCACCAATATTTTCCACTAAATTTAGCACTGGATTCATCTCTGATAGATACCCATGTTAATGGCTTGTTCATTATCTCTTCTTTTACACCAGACTATAACTGAATAACTATCTTTCCTTTGTTGAATTTTCCATGCAAACATCACTGTGGTTGATAAATATATATTTTGACTCCATATTCCAATGTTTACTTTCCCTGTTTCAACCAACAATACTGTAACATCTCCAAAAATTCATAAAATATTTTTTTTATATGAAGATCTAACTATAAAATACATAAGGTTAACAAACTCACACTAACCCCTGCATCTGACATTTAACTTGTGCTATCGCTTCATCTACTTAACATGACCACTTAGTTTACGTCAGTATTTAGCTAAGCATCAAACCGTTGTACTACGAGGTTTAATGTTGTCAAGTTGTAGAAGAAAGTCATGTTTTATTATCACTAGTTAGTTGGTGTGCTTGCTTGGTATGTTTTGGAAGTACTTGTTAATCTTATTAAGATGCTAGGACAAAAGGTTGTTACAAGTCTTACTTAGATTTTGATCTAACGCAAAACCATACGTATTCTTTTTGTAGGTGCTAGCAGTGGAGAGATTACCTTGTGTTGGTAACACACACAAAGCCTAGCTAAGGATTACAAAGGCCCTAACTGGGACAAGGGAAAACAAACTATCCCTAAGTAATAAACTATGCACTTGACTAAAAAAGGTTTTCTCCTACCATATGATAAAATAAGCATAAAGAATATGTGATGGCATTAAAGGTGATATTCAAAGGTTTTGAAACTATGGAGTTTGGGTTTGAAAATTAAAAACTAGGTGGCATTAATAAGAGCCACATGAGGGCTTTACAGCCTCCAGCTAGAAAGCACTTGCATCTTTTCAAAAACCCTAAGGGTTTATTTCGTCTCGGTAATGCATTACTTTCCTTTGTGCTGTGATATTCCGCTTCTCTACTGTGGAAGAGCCGAGGCTCTTGGCCTTCAAGCTCTAGGCCTTGGCCTTCCGGTTCTTGGCCTTTCTTCGGCTTACGTTACACCCAAACTTTAAATGTGAACCAGCAGGTTGTATTGGGTTGTATTCTTGGCCAACATCATAAGTTTCTCTCGGCATTAGTGTTGTGGACTGTTTGCATGACCATAGTTTCCATTGTTGACTCTGTAAGGGTAATTCACTTCTAGTTTCATTAATGTTCTTTGTCATTCTACAATACATTCTTAAATCTATATTTTAACTGCTGCATTGTGTGCTTTGCAGGAGGTTATGGCTGGAGTAACTACGTCGGATTTGCACTGGTCTCCGTGGAGGTGGGAACATGGTCCGATAATACATGATACCCTACATCCTTTTCTCCTAGTGGCTCTGTGGCTGGGCCAACGTTCTCATGGGATGGACTCGTATATGCATTTCCTTCCGTTGAATTGGTAAACCCTCTAGTGGTTCATCCCTATGGCATTTTTTCAGTTGTTTTATAAAATCTCCCTCAAACCATGGAATCTAAAAGGGTTTGCTATGTAATGTAATACAATGTTTAGTTTTATTATGGATTTGAGCTCTTACAGAGTTTTGTAAACAAAGTGTTGAAGGGTGAATAGAACTATTTTCGTTGGTAGCTTATAATTTTGTAACTTACTACATTTTGGATGTAATATGAATGCTGGTATTTACTCTGGTTATATCGTTTGTATTTTGATTATTTTCTTTGATATGGTGGTTTTAATATGTTAAATAATAAAGTTAAGGCCATGAGGCCACTGTAGTTTTGATATTGTTAAAAAAAGGGCTACTATGTCTAGATTTGAATTAGAAACTCATTGGTTGGATAATGATGAAGATGTAAGGCTATTGCGTTCTTCATTAAATGGTATTGGTGCTTAATATTCTAGAAAATGTATTTAGTTTATGATTCTGACGCAACGCTTAATGTTTGTAAAATTCCATAAATATGCATTGTTTGTTAAAATATTTACAGTTGAAAACTACTTACGGCCTGCAACAAGGGTTGCGGTTGGTTTGTTTTCTTTGATTATCTAATTTGGATTACGCAAATCCTGTGTTAAAGTGTTTGATGAAAGGTTTCCTGTGTTTTAGGTTATACTGAAACCCTCATTGTAATGACGAAGGGACTTTTGGCCATGAAAAGTTATAAACATGAAGTGCACAGGGTTTGAACCCTCTATTTGTTCATTTCAGGACTGATTTTCTTATTAGGGTTTTTAACATATTTACATAGTATTATACTAATAACGTAATGAGGATTTTGTGAAGGAAATACATTCTGGATATTGGTCTTTACAATTTTTACAGTTGAAACTCTGAAATAGTTAATAACATTGATTTGATATACAGATTACATTTATTGTAGATATATAGATTATATTTGGTGAAAAGACTCTGTAGAGTTAAATCGATTTCAATGTGGTTTTTGGGAAAGAATCTCTAAACCCTAGTTTAAATTCTATGGATGCCTAAAACTTTCGGTTGTAATGATAGTTTTCTTTAAATTATAATAGGCCTTTAGTACTGAATAATATTAGTAGGGACTTATAATTGTAACTCTGTCCCTAATTATTAATGTTAGACTGAGAAATTGTAATTTTATGAATTAAAACATTGTATTATCTAAATAATCCTCTCGGCTAATAATATGTGATAAGATTTGATTCGTTAATGGTTTCGAACTCGAATTCTGAAAACTTGGTCTTAACTTATTATCGTAAAGTAAAGAAAAACTAGATGAATCAAATTCATTGTTTACTTAACTGATTATAATAATCTAGGAATGTAAAAGGAATAAAGCTTAAAGAAAAACAGTATAATAAACTTAGAAATTGGTTATGATATTATATGCAAACATCTATAGTTTTTCCATTAAACTTTGTAAGAAGAAAAATTGTAGCATTCTTTATAAAATATTATACAGCAGTACAATCTAGTTAACCTATTCTGACTCGGTAATAGTTACCAGTTTAGAGAATCTAACAACATTCATAAAAATTTCAGATATAGATATGGAATAAATTCACAGATAATAAACAAAACATCTTAGAACCTGAATAACTGTAGAAGGTGGACAAACACCCAAAGAAGACCATTCCTCCCAACCCTCTCCTAAAAGCAGCCAATATCACTTGCTTTAGGACGCTCGAGCCTGTTCACTGAACCACTAGGATGAAGATGATGTGTAACAACCCACACAAAAATCTATGCAACTTAGCAAACTCACTAGCATACTTAACTCTCAGCAATTTCACTTTAGCTATCACCTCATTGAATTCCTCTTGTGTGACTGAATTTTCAGTTTTCAACAAATTCACAAGGCTCTAATCACTTGAAATAGAATGTAGTGAGCCTCCTGCTCAATTCGATGGTATTTATAAGATTTCCTAGGTATTTGGGTCAGTTTTGCAATTAAATGAGCCACGTGCTTAGTTGTGGCTTAGTTCCTCTTCTCAAGGAACATGGCCACAATTTTATGGATTTTTCCTCCCCTAACAACTAGAAAGTGAAATGCTATTGCTGCCACTTGTCATTTGGCCTTCTACAACTGATCATTCCTCTTTGTGGATCAGTGAACACTCTTCAACAGTATTCTTTGGATAGGTGTCTCTTCTTTTAATTGTTTAAATAAATAAAATATTCAATTACAATCATCCTTGACCATCCTTGGTCATAAAAACTTTACAATAATGTTTTAACATAATGTTTTTCTCAAACAAATGAAAATGTTTATTTTTCAGTTCTAGGTGGGTTACAAACACCCCCTCTTAAGTTCAACATCGTCCTCGATGTTGCTTAAGTCTCTTTTGATTCTTCCTGGAACAAAATTGAATATTCCTCACGCATATGACTCTCCAATTCCCAGGTTGCTTCATCTAGACTAAGGTGCTTCCATTGCACTTTTACCTGTCCAATGGTGCGATTCCGGAGAAAAATTTCCCTCATGTTGAGAATATAGTCCAGTTCCACCTGAAAATATCCTTCGGGTTATACCTGAATAACATTCCAATCGATTACATGAGTAGCATCGTGCACATACTTTTTCAATATGGAAATATGAAATACATTATGTATTTTAAGATTAGGTGGCAAAGATAATTGGTAAGACACTGGTCCAACTCTTGCCAATATTTCAAATGGTCCACAATACCTGGGTGCTAATTTAGGACAACTCCCCAACTTAAGGGAGCTCTTTTTGGGTTTTACCTTGAAAAACACATGCTCACCTACTTGATTTTCTTTCTGAGTTCTTTTAGGGTCTGCATGACTCTTTTGTCCGTCTTGTGCAATTTTCAGATTTCTTTATATTTGTTTCACTATTAGTTCCAGTTCTTTTAACAAGACATGTCCTAACATCAATCTGTCAACCAAATTACTCCATGAAATGGGAGTATTACATTTCCTACCATACAATATTTCAAAAGGACTAAGTTTAGTTGAAGCCTGATAGTGATTATTATATGCAAATTCAACTAAGTGAAAATAATATTCCTATTTCTTTGGATGATCTATAACATACATTCTTATCATATCTATGGAAATTGAACCCAAGTGATAGATCAATTACACTCACAAAATTGCTAATCAAACATGCAAAATTCACACAAAAGGAGACTGAAATTGGAGCATAACTTAATCTTGTATTGAATAAGTGTACATAATACAACCACATAAAGTAATAGGCTGCTCAAATATATAATTACATGATAGATTCTAAAGCACTAGGTGCTAGTCAAATTGGTCAAAAAGCAGGCTTACTAAATCAAGTCAAATCCCCCATAGGTGCAAAAAGGACTTTCCAAATATATGAAGATCCTCACAAATTAGATAAAGAAAGTGGGAAATATAATAAGTGGTGGAAAGAAAACTCATTCATGCTTTTTTTTGGAGAAAAGGAAGGAGGATGATGTGGTCAAAAAACAAGGCAAGTTCCCCTAGACTAGCTTTTCCTTTATGCCTTAAAATTGTTGTAAAGCAAGGCAGCTTTCAAAAAAAAGCAAATATGCGCTTTAAGGAACCAAGAATAAAGAAGACTTTCTAAATATATTTCCAATATGATTCCAAAGTGCTCCATGGCCCATTTTAGCAAGTATTGACTTCTAGGAACATGTGGAAGTCAACTAGCATAGAGAGGGAATCTAGGGATCTAGGAATAGAAACAAAAATGATTTAATTAATGTCAAATATGGGTAACTATGGGATGATTATTCTAACACCTCCCATTAATCCTGGATTTATGAGTAAATATCAGAAAATTATAGGGCCTAACAATAAGGCTTAGTCACCCTTTTACATACTGCATATCCATACAACCAAGGAAAGAGGCAAAAACCCAGTGGGAAAATCCTCCCTTAAACATGAACACGAAACAAAATTTTGGAAATCTTGTTATCAATCATTCTTCACCACATGATCAAAAATCCCCAGCAGTGATTTGAGATCACTGAAGGTCTTCTCACAAAATACTTTGGTGAAGATATTTGCTACTTGTTTTGAAGATGCGCAGTAGAGTAGAGCAATGGTACCATCATGCAAAAGCTCCCTGATATAGTGCATATGGATCTCAATGTGCTTGGTTCTTTGAATTTGAATTGGATCAGTGTAGATTCGAATGGTGCTCTGATTGTCACAATAGATGACTATTGAAAAATCTGATTCGAAACCACATTCTCCGAGTATCCCCTGCAACCATAAACATTGAGTAAATGCATTTACAACTCCTCTATACTCTTCCTCTGTAGATGAGAGTGCTATGGCACTCTACTTCTTACTTGACTAGCTGATTGGTCCTTCTGCAAGAATGAACACATATCTGGAGGTAGACTTTCGATTCATGTTGTCAACTGCCCAATCATTGTTAGTAAATCCAACTAGCTCTAAGTCAGATTTTGCTTTGTAGAAAATCCCATGAGTCCTTGTTCCCTGAACAAAGTTTAGGATCCTCTTGGCTGCTCTCCAATGGATCTCATGAGGCTGATCCATGTATATTTAAGTCCCACTAACTACATAAGATAAGTCAGTTCGAGTATGTGTAAGATAAATCAAACACCCAATCAAATGCCTATACAGTGTATTATTTGCCATATGAGAAGAACCTGCTTCTTTAAGCTTAACTCCTGAAAGGAATGGAGTCTTGCTTGGCTTGCAATATTTCATGTTGAACTTGGTGAGAAATAATGAAGCATACTAGGACTAATGGACTATGATTCCATTTTGGGATTTATCAATTTTGAGACCCAAGAATTGACTCAACAATTCCAAATCTGTCATAGAAAAGGCATGGTTCATTGCATCCTTCAAGGAGGAAATCTCTTTCTTTGAACTTCCTGTAATTAGTAGGTCATCCGCATAGAGAAAATAATCATTAAAGAACCATTAATCATCTTGAAATAGACATTAGGATCAGACTTGCATCGAACAAAACTCAATGACAGCAGAAAGCCATCAATCTTGGCATACCAAGCCCTAGGGGCTTGCTTGAGCCCATACACTGATTTATTTAACATGCACACTAAATATGGATTAGATACAAAACCTTCTGGTTGCTGCATATAAATATCTTCATTTATATCTCCATTCTGAAAGGCACACTTCACATCCATGTGATGTACCTCCCATTTCTTCGAAGCTGCAATGGCTAGAGCTAGCTTTATGGAGTCCATCTTTGCCAAAAAAAAATGTAAGCTGCACAAAAAATTATATTACAGAGGCAAAAATTACATCAAAGAACTCATGATTGACAGGGGCTGAAGGAGATTGTGCCTCCTTCAGAGCCATTTCCAAAAAGTAAGACACCTGTTTGTTTGGAAGCATACTGACACTAAACAAAACTATAAAAACTATTCAAGACAGTTATGCAGGGAAAATGGGTTGCACAGCCAGCTGAGCCCCGCTAAAACTAGAAAGATACATAAAGTAAAACTCAAATATAAAAACATAGACGATGTCTAAAGGCCTACATGAAGCGAAGCCAGAAAGAGACCTGTTGAGAGCACACATTATGCCGACGGGGGATCTTCAGTGATGGGGCATACCCATCGCTCCTCCTGCGACGTAGTGAGCAAGTTTGTGGCCACCGTTGGAATGAGAGACAACGATGGAAGATGACCAGCTTGTGGAGAAGGGGAGTCCTTCTATCATTTGGAGAGGGGTTCCACAAGAGAAGGCACCTGAAATGATTTATCCCAAGGTGACTTGGAGGAGCAACCACTTCCCCCTAGACTGGTAATGGCGCGCTCGCCCGTTTCGCTTCCACTATCTCTGCCACTTGCACCGCCACCCTGTGCTTCTCGCCCCGAATTTTGGACGTTTAAGCTAGAAATACTAGTTGTTCCTTTCCAAGAGAAGGTTTTTTCCAATTTAGTCAGCTGAGCATCGATCTCAGCGATTTTCATTTTCATGTAATGGACTGCCATCCTAGCCTCAGCTCAGTTGCTAAGCATATATTCAGCTAAGTTACAAAGCATGTTTTTTAACATCCAGTACTGGTTGATACGACTACCATCCTCCCATTTCAAAAGCTTTCTGTTCAAAACCTTGTTCTCCCAAGCCTCTACCAGAACCCAAACATGACCAGAAATGTGCGGTTCAGAATCCTCAAGGATGGGGACGTTGCTGCTCCTCTGGGATTTCGCTCGCCCCAAATTGGCTTGCCTGGGAGTACCACCCTGGCGAGACATGGCCATCAAATTGAGCCTGAGACCAATATGTGAAGGGATGAAAACTCCTACATGGGCTCTGGAATGATATGCACCAGCAGAGTTAATAGCAGCAGTAGTGAAACTGTGGTATACCACCCTGAACTCGTGGCCAATACACCTATCGTCCATTTCATAGTGCGTGCAGAAAGACTACATAGAATTCCTATCAGTCACCATTAAACTGTGCAGACATGCCTTGAATGAGCCTAGGACGAAGTACCAGCTCCAGCTCCGCTCTCATGCTCCGACAAGACTCAGGAATAATATTCAGCGTTCGGAGGATCCTGCGCAGAGTGACGTCGTTCATGAGTTGGGTGATGAGCGCACGTCTTAGCACCGACTAAACCTGGAAGCTGGAGGTCATGCCAAGTGTCAACAGGGATCTTCGAAAAAGTAGCGACGGAGGATTTTTTTGAATCCAGGCACCGAAAGTCATCACTGGCAGCATGCGACATTGATTGCATAGGAGGACGCATGTCGCGGGAGTCAGTTGAACAACTGTCCATACTGTTGACACCTGCATCTGGGCGAGTCCATCTTTTCCATTGGTGCAAAGGTCTCATTGTAATAAATACCATGTACCTGATAGTATCCCTTGGCTACCAATATTTCCTTATATTTCAAAGGTGAACCATCAATAGCAAACTTAGTTTTAAATACCCACTTACACTTCACTAGCTTTCTCCCTGGGGGAGATCAACCAGTTCCAATGTGTTGTTCTTCTAAGTGAGCTGAATTATTATTTAATGGTTATTTTCCATATTGGATCATGTGTTGCATATTCATATGTCTGTGGATCAGAATATATCATCAAATAACACTTCTCAGCAAAGAGTGGATCTTTCACACAACTTGGCACTCTCAAATTGAGATCTAGTCCTCCTAGTGTCATTAGGATTTCCAGCTAGTTTTCGAGCTGCATGAATGGTCCTTACTGCCCACTTTGTTATTGTAGGGCTATTAGGATCTACAATTAATTCACCATTATTAGACATATCAAAATCAATAAACTTATTAGTCTCTTCATTTACAATCAATGGTTGTGGTGGTGAAGAGGACTCTCCAACTTCAACTGCTACCAAAGGCTCTTCTTCGAACTGAACACTTCTTTCAATGAAGGATTTGTTAATGCTCAATTTGATTAGATTGTACCCTTTTGAATCTTCAAAATACCCAACAAATAGGCACTCTTGGATTTTGGGTTGCAAAGACTTCCTCTTTTCGGTTGGAATTCTAGCCCAAGCCTTTGATCCAAAAATCTTGAAATGGGTCACATCTGGCTTGTACCCACTCCAAGCTTCGAAAGGAGTCATACCATTAAGCTGCTTGTGTGGCACCCTATTTTGGATATAGGATGCACAATTTATAGCCTTAGCCTTGTTGCAGCTGCAACCGTTCTCCCCAAATTTCTTAAATTTTGGGCCCCTCCTCATGATTTAGCATTGCTTGTAATCATTGGATCCTTGAATCTTTTGGTCGGATTTTATTTTCGAATGATTTTACAGATTGATTTTCAGCCTGTTCCAGAGGTTGCCTATATTTGAATTTTGTGATTGGTCGCAAATTTGAGTTGGTTTGCTAGCAAATGATATATAAGATCTGTGTCCTTCAAGGCCGTTGTTTCGGAAGTAAAGCGGGTTTTAGCCGGTGCTGGTTTTGTAACAGTTTTTTTAACACTTAATATTTTTCGGGCGTCATACTATGTTTGATCGGCGACTTTTGTCCTTTTCTCATCCGCCGTTGCGGCTCCCAAAGCAACTTAACACTCGAAGGGCAAAGCACTCCGACTGCCGATGTGTATTAGTCTTTTAATCGCGTACCCGTAGCTTTTTCTCTTCCGCCGTTGCAGATGGGAAAGTCATTTGGCTTCCGATAAAATGTCTTCTGACTTCCGCTTAAGCTTTTCCTGCCTGTATTTTGCATGCCTTTAGCCTTTTCTTCTTCCGCCGTTGCGGCTGGGAAAGCCATTTAGCGTCCGATGTAAAATTTCTTCCGACCTCCGATTGAGAGTCTTCCCTCCCTCAGGTCTCGTGGCCATTACCTTTTCGCTTCCGCCGTTGCGGCTCCCGAATAAATTTGCCACCCGAAGTGAAAAGCGCTCCGCTGCCGATGCCAGTTACTTGTTCGTTTTCTTTTCCTTTCCCGCCGGCGGATTGGTCTACCCTTCCGACGTCAGTATTTTGAGCCGCCAAAGAGTTTCCTGTTGACCGTCGTTGGCTAGGTTTTTCAAGCCTGTAGATGGACGAAGTAGTATAAGTGGTGCACCTGGAAATTTCTTGTGGATTAGCCATTTTAATTGATTTAATTTGACGTTTCATTTTAGCATGCAATCCCGGTGAATGATGCACGATTGATCAATTGCAGAAAAATCCAAAATACTGCTCATATTTCCGCGACGCGAAGACACAGATGGGAGACAGGAACTCAAGGGGCACAAGCTAAGGAAAAGACAAAATGGATGGCGACAAAGGCATAGACCCAAAAGATATATCCGTTACTAATCAGATCATGAACGCATACAGAAAATAAGAGGAGAAGATGAAGCGTTCGAGGGACGAGAAAAGTCACACGTTTTGGGGGAGCCCAAACGATCTGTTGTTGTAGTTTAAATATGGAAAAGTAGAACTTAGAAAGGGCTTTTTCCCTGGCAAACTTGTAAACCTTTTGCTTGTAAGAGGAACTATTTCGTTTTGCAAACCAGAAAGTGAAAATTTTACCTGTTGGAGAAAGTGCTATGTGGAATGGATCAATGCGTTTAAATGAGAAATGTTGAATGTGAACTATTTCGTTTTCAGGTGTGTCTCATTAGTTGTAAGAGTGTTCTAATTTCTTGAACCTATGTTCTTGTCTGAATATTCTTCAGTATTTTTATGGCGTTCTTCCACTATGAGTAATGGGATGTTTTAATTGTTGATGAGCTATCTTGTCATGTATACTTTTACTTCTGTTTATATGTTTGGTTGTAAGAACAACTATCTGTGATTTTCCATAACACCTGAACAGTATTGCATTAATCATGAATTAATCCAGCTCTCTAGAGATAGTTTAGTTAGTTCTATTTTATTACTGTTTGTATGATTTAGATGCTTGTGAGTTCTAAGACGAGAGGTAAGAACCTGCGCATCACATTGTGAATTCTCTTTGCATCTTTATCACCCTGCATGGTTAATTAGGCACACGCATTTCATAATTTAAGTCAAAATACAAAAACTCGGTGGACCGGGCCGTAATCGGTAAACCCCTTTGTTTTGTTACTTGACCTACAGTAGCTGGACCGCAAACCAGATGGATTCCCTACACCAAACAGTCAAGGGCTAGTTGGGAACGTTGACTGGGGAGAATCCCTTACTGTTGTTGCCTGCAAATTTCTGGGCCTCAACAGTTTTGGCGCTAGAAGGAGGGCCGCCAGTGCATGGCTGGCCGAGGAAACCCGTTTTCTCGAGATTATTCCACCGGTAATAGTTCTGAAAGCAGTGGGATTCATAATCCAATTCCGGAAGAAAGAGAACATCTATATTCTGTTGGCAATGATGTTGTTAATTATCTAAGGAGACACACCAGGGCATATGTAAAGAATATTGGAGGATTTCCAATCATCCCTGAATTTCCCAGAAGAGAATACAAAAAGAAAGATCGTCCTGTATTAGAAGAGTCAGTGCTGGTTGGAGACTGGGAAGAACTTGTAGAAACAGCCTTATAGGAAGTTGTGCTACCTTTGAATCAAGAAGGCCCAGATACCCCTTACAGTTCTCCTGTTCATACTCCAGTTGGCTCACCTCCTCACTCTCCACCTAGACTCATGGCAGGAGTAAATGCTAATCCACCACCTAACCCACCAAATCCACCACCTACTTGGAGAGCCAGATCACCATTAAACCTGACACCTCCATTACACGACCTACCTCAAGCCTTTGACAAGATGTTGCCCAAGTTCGACCCAAATGAGAAAATACTAGTAGATGATCACCTACAAAGTTTTTACTTGGCAATTGAAGGATTAAGGGCTGGAGAGTATGAAGATGTAGTCTGCAGACTGTTCCTGCATATCCTTAAAGGAGCTGCAGCATCATGGTACTTTGGGTTGCCTGCTAATTCTATCCCTGATTGGGATACCTTCGAAAGAATTTTCAGAAGTAAATATGCAACTCAAAAAACTCATGCAGCTCTCATGAAAGGGATATGCGCATTGAAGAAAGAAAGAAACGAAAAGGTGCACAGTTTCACACAAAGGTTCGCAGCCTATCTCAAGAATTTTTCTGAAACGGATAAACCTTCAGACAAAGTTCTGATTGAATATTATACTTCAGCTTTAGGCCCTGATTTGGCCATGTTTTCCAAAGGTAGGGCCAAGCCTACTTTGACGAAAACCTATGAAGAGGCAGAAGTAGTGAAAGCTAAAAGAGAAAGTATTGAAGATTATCCAAAACAGTCAGGAGAGAAAGGTGTAGGAAGGAAATCCTTATTGTTTACTAAGCCTAAGGAAGAGAAATCGCCAGATTATGAAAATATGGCAAAAATGATGCAGAAGCTTTCCAACAAAATCATAGATTTGGAGAAAGAGAAGGAAACACAAAAGTTTTATAAGCCATATTATAAGAAAAGAGAGGATAACAATCAGTCTCAACCTCCTCCTCACAATACTGCATCCATGAATTTAACAGAGGTAGGCACGGGCAATTTTTGCACTTTCCACCAATAGCCACACTCTGAAAAGAACTGTCCTCAATGGATAAATTCGATGACGTTGGTCATGAATTAGCTGTTGGATTCAAGATTAATAGAAGATGAAGATGAAGAGTGAAAAGAGAATACTACGTCAACAAAGGAACCCGAGGAGGAAACCATGGTTTTGTGGGATTTTGTTTCATTATCTGATGCTGAAGAGGAAAAGAATTCAGGCCACAAGGACGTCATGGAAACCAACGTGGAGACAAGGAGCCAAGGGCCAATTAAAGAAAACAGTCTCATTCTACCAAAGATCAAAAGGCTACAAAGAAATGTAAAGAAATTTCAAAATGAATCCTTAACCGATAAGATGCCAGAATTCACTATTACCAGCCAAGATCCTAGGCAAAAAGATACGCTGGCCAATCCCAATGAAGAAAAGGTGACTGCTGATAAACTGCACCTCATTGAGCCACAAATGGATTATGATATCATGGAGGACATAAAGAAAATAAAGGCAAACGTTTCACTATTTGAAATGTGTAAAGTACCACAGCAAAAGGAAAGATTATTGAAAGTGCTTGAAGCGTCGGATGAGGGGCTGCCCACTGACAGTCAGCCTCAAGAAGAAGAAGAAATCGACGAAACCAGTGTTGGAGGTAAGTCTAAAAGCAAACATCCACCTTTCCTCCTCACGTTTGAAATTTTCAATCATAATGTACATAATTGCTTGGTAGACTCAGGGGCGTCGGTTAATGTCATGCCAATATCAGTCTGTAAGAGGATAAATGGGCAGCCCAAGCCATCTACTTGGAGAGTTGTTCAGTTGGACAGGACAGATGTAAAGGTAATGGGCGAGATGGAAGATGTCCTAGTCCGTCTGGCATCAAACGATAAAGTATGTCAGGTCATTAATATCGTGGTAGCTGATATACCAGACGCATACGGTCTTGCCCTGAGTAGAGATTGGTCGGCCAAACTAAATGGATATTTTGCCTCGGATTGGTCGCATCTATGGCTGCCGTACAAAGGAAGTCCGAACCAGATCAAGATATTAAGAGAGCCTCACATGAAATACAATGTCATTCGACTGGAGGAGAAGAATGAACCGGTGGATTCTGTATTGGGAAATTATTTTATTGAGTTGGAACCAGGAAATTACCAAGCAGAAGAAGCCAACAACACATCAGACACTCAGCCTGATCTCCTTCGATTCTCACAGGCTGATGAGATTGACTGTAAAATAATAGACTTAGCAGTAGGAATAGATTCACATTCAATAGTTAGTGATTTTTGGAATTTTTTTTTTGATGGCTCTAAGACATTAGAGGGGTTAGGGGCTGGCTGTGTCCTGATCGACCCCCAGAAGAATAAACATTTTCTTTCATGTAGATTAGAGTTTGAGTGTACTAATAACACAGCTGAGTACGAAGCTCTAGTGCAGGGTTTGAGGAAAGCGATTGAATTAAAGGTAAGTAATCTAAAAGTTTTTGGGGATTCTGAAATTATTGTGAAACAAATCCGGAATCAAATACATTGTGTTTCCCGTCACTTGAAAGCTTACCAAAATGAGGTATGGGACCTGCTTAAATGCTTTAATGCATTCAATATTATTTCAGTTCCAAGAATTAAAAATGCAGCAGCTGACTTGTTGGCCACATCAACCGCTGGGCTCGTACCCACTAATAATCGATGCTCTGTTGAATTACTTTTCAGGCCCTCAGTACCGGATATGATCACCAACCTGCGAGTGTTTGACGATGATCAACAGATAATAGAATGCTTAACGAATGACGAGGTATTTAAAGGATCAATTATAGATGATGAAGAACATCAGGCTGAGATGAAGTATGATAATTTCATCCCAAAGGGAGTCAGAACATTAGAAAGAATGTTCGATTTAAATGAAAAGTTCAGAAGACCAGCCAACGTGAAGACCCACAGCTCATCTCTACAGTTCGAGCTGATAAATTTAGGGACTGAGACAAATCCCAAATTTGTGAATCTCGGCAAATGTTGCTCACCAGCAGAAAGAGACAAATTCGTCAGTTTATTTAAACAATATAAAGATGTTTTCGCATGGACATACGAAGATCTGAAAACATATGACACCAGCATCATCAAACATGTCATTCCAATCAAAGCTGGCGTCAAGCCATATCAACAACCTTTAAGAAAAATGCATCCAAAATTGGAACCGTTGATTCAGAGTGAAGTGAAGAAATTATTGGATGCTAGAATCATTTTCAAGGTCAAACACTCTAAGTGGGTATCAAATCTGGTACCAGTAAGGAAAAAGTCTGGAGAAATCAGACTCTGTGTGGATTTCAGGAACTTAAACCGTGCATTCGACAAAGATAACTATCATGTTCCACCCATGGAGCAACTGCTACAAATGGTTTCGGGTTCTGAACTGCTTTCATTATTAGACGGTTTCTCTGGCTACAATCAAGTATTAGTAGCTGAAGAAGACAGATTGAAGACAACGTTTAGGACCAAATGGGGAACCTTTGCCTACAGAAGGGACCTTATTGGGCTTATAAATGCTGGAGCAACGTTTCAAAGGGCTATGGACATAGCTTTCTGCGAATTGATTGGCCGGAGTGCTGTAGTATACCTTGACGATATTACAATATTCTCGAAGAGAAGAGGAGAGCACGCGTTTCACTTAAGGAAAATTTTCGAACGCTGTCGGAAATATGGCATCTCACTCAATCCTAAGAAGTGTGTGTTCTCTATCACGGAGGGCAAGTTCCTGGGTCACATAGTTTCAAAGAAAGGAATCTCTATAGATCTAGAAAGAATTAAGGCTATGGAACAAATCCCCTTGCCCCACAATAAAATGGGGATGCAATAATTTATGGGAACGATAAACTTCATGCAAATATTTGTGCCTGATTTTGCTCAGATTTTCAAGCCGTTGCAGCAGATGGTAAAGAAAAATGCACTAATCAAGTGGACTGAAATTGAGAAGAGCGCATTCAGCAAAATCAAAACCACTGTTGCACACACACCCTCCCTGAAAAGCCCAGATTTCGACAAAGATTTTATCTTGTATACCTTTGCATCCGATGATTCACTAGCAGCTGTACTTACCCAAAAGGAAGATGGGGGGGATGAATTCCCAATATCCTTATGAGTGTTGGTCTACAGGGGGCCGAATTGAATTACCCAGTTGTTGATAAACAAGCTTACGCCGTATTGAAAGCAGTAAAGCAATTCAGGCCTTATATTTTAAAAAATAGAACCAAGGTGATCGTCCCCTACCCAGCTGTAAGGTCCCTTCTTGTGCAGAAGGAGTTTAGTTAGTTCTATTTTATTACTGTTTGTATGATTTAGATGCTTGTGAGTTCTAAGACGAGAGGTAAGAACCTGCGCATCACATTGTGAATGCTCTTTGCATATTTATCACCAGGCCTTTTGGAAATACATATGCACAATAAGGTCCCTTCTTAGTGGCAAATTTTTAGCCTCCATCATGCAAGTTTCCATCTCCTTCAGTGATATGTTCTTTCTCTCAACAACACCATTTTGCAGTGGTGTGTAGGGAATAGAATGCTGCATCTGGATACCTACATCTTTTCAATACTGGATGAACTCATACTTGACATACTCACCACCATTTTCAGATATGAGGATCTTGAGTTTCCTCCCAGACTAGTTTTCAACCAAGGCTCTAAAGACTTTGAAGAGGTCAAAAACTTCAGACTTATGCTTTAGGAAATAAACCCAACAATACCTAGAAAAGTCATCTATGAAGGTGAGTGCATATTTAGCTTGAATCATGGACATATGAGGGAATGGACCAGCAATATCACTGTGTATCAACTCAAGAGGTGCAGAGGTTCTCTCATGACTAGCTCTCTCATACTTGTGCTCTAGGTGTTTTCCTAGGATACAACCTTGACAGAATCCCTTAGAAAACTTGATATTTGGTAACCCTATGACCATATCTTTGTCACTCAAATCAGAAATATACTTGTAGTTAATATGGCCAAATATTTCATGCCAAATCTTGCTTGCTTCATTAGCATGAGTAAGAAGAGCAGAGGGGTTTCAGTAGGGTAGAAAATGGGAAAACTTGTATACCTTCGAAGTGTGATCAACAACAACTTCTGCTATGACTTTAACATTCGAAATCTCTGTGATTTCAACTTCATTGGGGAAAAATATGAATTTCTTTGGAGACCCAGTTTGAGTCATTTGATACACTGACAAGAGATTAGAGGCAAGGCCTGGAACATACGACACATTATTGAAATTACCATGGTCAAGATCAATCCTACCCTTTCTCGTACTTTTAGTCAGAGAGTTATCTCCAAAAACTATTGGTGGACCTTTCAACATGTCAAGAGAGGAAAATATGTCCCTTGTCAAAACCATATGTCTGGAAGCTCCAGAATCAATGATGAAGCTAGGTGAGCTTGAGGTTCCAGTAACAAAGACATGTACTCTCTCCTCATCTTCTGAATTTGATCCTCCTTCCCTCTTCTTTGAGAAATCAGGAAGGGATATGTTGTTCTTCTCCAAGAGTTGGGTCAACATGTCAATTTGCTTTTTCATACAAGAGCTCTCAAGATGATAGCCCTTACTACAGTATGTGCACTTTCTCATTTCTCCTTTGTTCTTCTTCTTCTGGGGGTTCTTCTTGGAGCCTGAGGACTCCTCTTGAGACTTTGCCTTGTCTCTCTTTTGCTCAGGTGGATTTTTAGATTTTTTCTTGCTTTTTGAATCCACCTTCGAATATCCAGCAACCAAAGGTTGGTCTTTGGAATGTTTGATGGTGCCCATCATCACCAATTTATCTTGCTCCTGAGTGAGGGATTCCATGAACTCAACAAGCTTAGGCATATTCCAGGTTTGAGCTATCAATTTAGTAGCATAGAATGTCGAAAGAAACAATGAATAGTCAATACCAAGCTTTGAGAGAATGGTCAAAACTAATTGTTCATCCTCCTTTTCAATCCCACATTGTTTTAACTGCAAAACAAGGGCCTTAAACTTGGCAAAATAGAGTTGCAATGATTCGAAGCTACTGGGACTCAAGGAGATCAATTCATTCTTGATTTGATGTCCTCTCATCTCATATGTCTTTCCAAAAATCTCTTCAAGCTTCTCCCACACCTCATTAGGATATTTCAATGAATCAAGATGAAAGAGGAGGTCTCTTGAAATACTCAAACACAAAAGACCATAGGCATCATCCCTCTTGTTGTGCCATTTGATTTTCTCTGCAGCTGCATTGGGCTCTGCCTCAGTATCCATTGTAACCCTATAGATACCTTTCTCTCTCAACAATATCTCCATCTCAGCTTTCCATTTGAAGAAATTGAATGGAGTCAAGATGATCCTTTGAGATTGGTCCATATTTCAGCTCCTGTGCCCTTCAGTCAGCAGAATGCGCTCCCAGTTAGTGATGTCAAACCTGCAATAACAATTTGGAAGGAGAGAAATCGATCTACAAAGTCTATGATACCATGTGTAAATCGAAGTGATAGATCAATTACACTCACTAAATTGCTAATCAAACATGCAAAATTCACACAAAAGGAGACTGAAATTGGAGCATAACTTAATCTTGTATTGAATAAGTGTACATAAGACAACCATATGAAATAATAGGATTCTCAAATATATAATTACATGAGATATTCTAAAGAACTAGGTTTCTATTCAAATTAGTCAAAAAACAGGCTTACGAAATCAAGCCAGATCCCCCATAGGTTCAAAAAGGACTTTCCAAATATATGAAGATCCTCATGAATTAGCTAAAGCAAGTGAGAAAGCTAATAAGTGGTGGAAAGACAACTCATTCATGCTTTATTTACAGAAAAGGAAGGAGGATGATGTGGTCAAAAAACAAGGCAAGTTCCTTTAGACTAGCTTTTCCTTTATGCCTTAAAACTGCTGTAAAGCAAGGCAACTTTAAGAAAAAGCAGATATGCACTTTAAGGAACCAGGAATAAAGCAGACTTGCTAAATATGTTTCCAGGATGATTCCAAAGTGCTCCGTGACCCAATTTAGCAAGTATTGACTTCTAGGAACATGTGGAAGTCAACTAGCATAGAGAGGGAATCTAGGAATAAGACAAAAATGATTTAATTAATGCAAAATATGGGTAACTATGGGTTGATTATTCTAACAATATCCTCTAAAATTTGATTTACTCTTTTTGTTTGTCCATCCATTTGTGGATGATAATAAGTACTGAAATTTAATTTAGTATCTAGTCCTTTAAATAATGACTTCCAAAAATTACCAGTAAACTTAGGATCTCTATTCGAAATTATTACCTTCGAAATTCCGTGCAACAAAAAAAATTTCCTTCATAAAGATGTCGGCAATATTAGCAGCCTTATAAGTAGTAGGTATAAAATGTGTTTCCTTTTAGTTTTTCTACCACTACCATTATAGAATCATTTTGCTTATTAATTTTTAGGTAATCCAATTATAAAATCGAGATTGATAATTTGCCATTTCCAATCTGGAATTGGAAGTGGTTGAAAAAGACCTGTTGGGTGTCAATGCTCAACCTTAACTTGCTGGGATTCGATACAACTAGCTATATATTCAACAACTTCATTCTTCATATTAGTCCATAAATAATATTTCCTTAGATAGTATTGTTATAATCTTTTGATAACCTAGATGTCCAGAACAAGGACTTTTATGTACTTCATTTAAAATAAGCAATTTAATTTCTGGTATGTTACGTACATAAAGTCTTTTCTAATACAACATTAAGCATTTTTCATTTAAACTGAAATATGTTTTCACATTTTTCATATTCGCTTTCTATTACTTTTTCTCTTAGATTTTGATATTCCTTCAATTTTTATCCCTTTTCCCAATTTATCATCTAATATTTTTTTGTAGCTGCTAATGGTGGCTATAAAATTGAGTCTTGCATTTCTTCTTAAGGAATCAACCACTTTATTTTTCTTTCCTTTGATGTGTTTGATCTTGAAATCGTATTTGCTAAGGAAAGGTAACCATCTTGCTTCCCTTGTGTTCATATTTTGTTGATCAAACAAGTATTTCAAGCTTATGTTATTGGACATTAATAAAAATATTTTACCAATTAGATGATGGTGCCACATTTTTAGAGCATGAATTATGGCTGCCAACTCTATATCGTAAGTGGCATAATTATTTTCATGTGTTTTTAACTTTCTTGATTCGTAAGCTATTACGTGACCTTCTTATGTTAGTACTCCACCCAAACCTTCATTGCATACATCAATGCACACAACAAAGTCCTTGTTTGGATCTGTTATTTTTAATATAGGTGCAGTAGTTAACAATTCCTTTAATTTATTAAAACTTTCTTCACACTTTAGATCCCATACAAATCTTTGTCCCTTTTTTTCTGCAAGGATGTTATGGGATTTCGAGAATCTTTCTATGAATTTCCGATAATAACCTGTAATTCCCATGAACGATCGTACATTCGATACATCTTTAGGGACAAGCCATTCCATTATTGCTTTTATCTTATCATGATCTACTGATATCCCTTCCTTGGATATCACGTGACATAGATATTGTATTTTATCTTTAAAGAATTCACATTTACTGAATTTAGCATACAATTTATATTCTCTCAGAACTTGTAGTATTATCTGTAAATGTTCATCATGTTCTTCTTTCGTTTTTGAATAAATTAATATGTCATCTATAAAGACGACTATGAATTTATCTAAGTATTTACTTAATACACTATTCATTAAGAACATGAAAGTTGCTCGGGCATTTGTTATCCCAAATGACATAACTGCAAATTCATAATGCCTGTATCGGGTTTTGAATGCAGTTTTAAAAATGTCTTCATCTTTAATTCTGACTTGATGATATCCAGATCTCAAGTCTATTTTTGAGAATATCGTTTCTCCTCGTATTTGATCGAACATATCATCTATGCAGGGCAAAGTATATCTATTTTTAATCGTCATTTTGTTTAACTAACGGTAATATATACATAACCGTAATGTACCTTCTTTCTTTTTAACAAATAAAACAAGTGCTCCCCAAGAGGATACACTTGATCTTATATAATTCTTATCTATCAACTCTTGTAGTTGTAATTTTAATTCATTAAGTTCTAATATGTTCAGCTGATAAGGAGCCTCTGAATTAGGTATAACTTCTAGTACTAACTCAATAGTAAAATCCAATTCTCTTTTTGGAGGTAATCATGGAATATCTTCCGAGAAAACATCTGAGAATTCCTTTAAGATTGGAATATCATCGAATTTTAACTTATATTCTTTGTTCAAGTGTTCATCATTTAATACATGCACACCAACAACTTTACAACCTTCCGTACAACCTTTTTCATTTGTAATGCTGAAATTTGTCTAACATAAACTTTTCTAGGTATCCCTTTGACTGTAACTCTTTCTCCGTTATTATCTAAACATGTAAATGTTTTCTCAAAACAATTTAAAAATACTTTATGTTTTTCCATCCAATCCATACCTATTAAACATCATAAGACCCTAACGGTAATACATTTAACTTTGCTTGTGTTCTGAATTGACTCATAAATATTTCATAGTTTTCAACATAACTAATTACTTTTCTTTTGGTTCATGTAGCTAACTGAACCAACCAATACTTTTCAAACTTTCTCAAATGTAAATTGCATTTTTTTCTATATTAGGTGACACATAGCTTAAACTAGCACCTATGTCAATCAAAATAGAAATAGGCTTGTTTTGTATCATACCTTCTATTTCCACCATGGATGTTTCAATCATCAGCCTATCGATTCTCAAGGATGCATTAATTATGGGCATTTCATTTTCTATGTCACCAACCGTTTCTTCCTCCTGAATGGTATGTAAATTGCTGTAATTTCTCCTTCTGTAATTTCTCCTTGACATTACCAAAACTTCATAGGTTCTTTTTGTTCATTGTTTTTAACATAATTATTAGGCATGTCTCTACCTTTTGGTGCAATGATGTTTTGTTGTGTTTTAACTTTAAATTCTGTTCCTTGATAATTATTCTTAGAAAAATTTCGAGAATTATTTCTGAAGCTTTTATTAGGCTTAAAACTTTTCCTTCTTTGATCAAATTTTCTTTATCTTTTATTTTTCCAGTTAGGTATGCCTTCTCTCTTGTTTTTACTTTGTTTGTAACATATGTTAGCTTTTCTCATTGCCTCTTCAAGGGTCTTTGGATTATCAAATTCAATTATTTCCTTCAAAATAGTAGGAAGGCAGAAACCTCTGTATCTTAGGCTTTTCGTCGATTATATAGGGTACATATCGTAATAAACTTAAAAAATTACTACTTAAATCTTTCATAGACATTGAGTCTAGTCTAAGTTCTTAAAACTCTTTATCTCTTTCTTCATAATACTGTTCAGATAAGAATTTTCTTTTGAAGTATTTCTTAAAGACTCTCGAGGTTACATATTTTTCTTTAAATATTTTTAACTCTTTTTATGTCCTGCCACCAAATGTCATCCTTTTTGGTTAAGTTATAGATAGCCATCCGAGCTTTCAGTCTATCTTAGTAGTTATACATTTGAAAGTACTTTTTCATACCTGATAGCCATGCCTCGACTTCTTCACCCTTTACCACTTCTCCATTAAACCTAGGAGGTTTTATCTTTTTAAATTCTCCGGAGATTTATTCATAGGGTTTATATTTTCTCTTTCTAGGACCAATGTCGCTATCACTACTTTCAATAGAATATTGATATTTTTCTTTGTGCATCCTTACTTTAATTTTCGAAGAAGATTTACTTTCATTGTCAGAAAATTTCTCTTTCTAGGACCAATGTCGCTATCACTACTTTCACTAGAATATTGATATTTTTCTTTGTGCATCCTTGCTTTAATTTTCGAAGAAGATTTACTTTCACTGTCAGAAAATTTTAATTTCTTACCCTTACGTTTGTATGATATTGTTCTAGATTTAGTTTTAGGTTCCTCGTCCGTTGTGTATTTTATCTAGCAATATCTGATTTAGTTCCTCTTATGCTCTTAAGATTCTTTCGTTATCTTCCTTTACAATTTGTAGTTCAACTCTTAAATCTTTTAATGTTTGAAGCCGTTATGATGGTTGATTATTTAATTCCACATATATGTTATATGGATTATTATGATGGGATCCATCTTCTGCAGATGCTTCTACTCCTTCCATTTCCTGCAAAATACAAATTTATACTTTTGTACAGAAATAGTTTTAAAACATGATCAATATATTTGTTTTCTTGTTTTGTATGCGAGTTGAGCCAATCTTCAACCCAGTGTTTAGAAACTCGCTCTGATACCACATGTAAAATCTCCAAAAATTCATTATATATATATATATATGAAGATCTAACTGTAAAATACATAAGGTAAACAAACTCACACTAACCCATGCATCTGACTTTAACTTGTGCTAGCGCTTCATCTACATAACATGACCACTTAGTTTACATCAGTATTTAGCTAAGCATCAAACCATTGTACTACGAGGTTTAATGTTGTCAAGTTGTAGAAG
The DNA here is from genome assembly GCA_001517045.1 of Pseudotsuga menziesii. Classification (NCBI taxonomy): domain Eukaryota; kingdom Viridiplantae; phylum Streptophyta; class Pinopsida; order Pinales; family Pinaceae; genus Pseudotsuga; species Pseudotsuga menziesii. Next base: position 38,707 of record LPNX010121347.1, read on the forward strand.
AAAGCCATGTTTTAATATCCATATTTAGTTGGTGTGCTTGCTGGATATGTTTTGGAAGTACTTGTTAGTCCTATTAAGATGCCAGTGAAAAAGGTTGTTACGGGTCTTACTTAGCTTTTGAGCTAATGGGAAACGATAACTAGAAGTGGAGAGCTTACCTTTTGTTGGTAACACACACAAGGCCTAGCTAAGGTTAACAAAGGCCCTAACTAAGCTAAGGGAAAACAAACTATCCCTAAGTAATAAACTATGCACTTGAATAAACAAGGTTTTCTAAGCATAAAGAATATGTGATGGCATTAAAGGTGATATTCGAAGGTTTTGAAAATATGGAGTTTGGATTTGAAAATTAAAAGTTAGGTGATATTAATAAGAGCCACGTGAAGATTTTACGACCTCCAGGTGGAAAGCACTTGCGTCTTTTCAAAAACCCTAAGGGTTTATTTCATCTCGATAATGCATTACTTTCCTTTGTGTTGTATTATTTCGCTCAGTGTACTGTGAAAGAGACAATGCTCTTGGCCTTGGCCTTTTGGCTTACGTTACACCCAAACTTTAAATGTGAACCAGCAGGTTATATTGGGTTGGCTTTTTGGCCAACACCGTAAGTTTCTCTCGGCATTACTACTTGTCTCTTTTCGTTTATATTTTTTTATTTTGCTGTAGATTTAGCCTATATTACAATAGGCAATAAACTTGAGGAGAATAAATTAATTAATTAAACATACCATGTTCATTTATAATAAGATTATATCTTTGTAAATCTAGCACCCATCCTCTTTCTCTATCTTAATTTGTTTACTTTCTAATTATTGCACACACTTAAAGTTGAAAAGGTTATAAAAATACTAGAAAGGAAAATGTTTTCCACTTAAAAAATATTAAAATTCAAGGAAAAATGCCATACATTTTATAATTTGTATAAGTGAGAATGAGAGAAGTTTAGACATAAATAATAATTAAACATTGTAATATGGAAATATACACAAATTAATTTTAATTTTGTGTTTTAGTTAACTTAATAAATTTATCACATAAACTTTAAGTACATATAATGTTCATTTATAATAAAATTAAATTTTTTTTTATATAAATTTAATACCCATCATCTTTCTATCTTAATTTTTCCACTTTGTAACTATCATACTAAAAGTTAAAAAAAAAACACTTAAAACAAATTAAAAACATTAAACTTAAAACAAAAATTAAACACATTAAATATAATTTGCATAAGTGAGAATGAGAGAAGCATGGACATAAATTTTATTTCAACATTGTAATGTTGAAATATACACAAATTAATTTAAATTTTCTATTTTAGTAACTTATAAATCCATTACATAAACCTTAATTACATAAAATGTTAATTTATAACCAGCGTAGATCCAAATCTTAGGCTCTATCAAGCGCCGAGATGGATCAAATCTCTTCAAGTGCAAACCTCTTCTTAGGCGTCCATTGATTTGATTCAAACAAAAAGACACATTTTATTATTATTTAAGGTCCACATATAATATTTTTATTATTAATACTTAATATTATTTATGGCTGACATATACTATTTTTTATTATTTTATGAACAAACATTGCATAATTTCCCCACACATGGTTTTAAAACCATATGCAAGGCCCTCCTACAATCGTGGTTTATTTAGGAGGCCTTGCACATGGTATTAACACCATTTGCAAGGCCCTCCAAATCCATGTACAATAAAACCATGAGTTGTTTAGGAGGCCTTGCACATGGTTTAAAAACCATTTACAAGGCCCTCCTACAATCGTGGGTTATTTAGGAGGCCTTGC
>LPNX010121347.1:40523-115536 GCA_001517045.1 Pseudotsuga menziesii
AATTAATTTTTTATAAATCTAATATCCATAATCTTTCAATATCTTAATTTTTCCACTTTCTAATAAACCTTAATTACATGACATGTTAATTTATAATAAGATAATTTTGTTTATAAATCTAACATCCATAGTCTTTCTCCATTTTAATTTTTCCACTCTATAACTATCACATTAAAAAGTAAACCTTAATTACATCACATGTTAATTTATAATAAAATAATTTTGTTTATAAATCTAACATCCATTGTCTTTCTCCATTAAAATTTTTTCACTCTATAACTATCACATTAAAAAGTAAATGTGTAAAGTTGAAAAGTTCATACTGGAAGGAGAATGCTTTCCACTTAAAAAAAACATTAAAATTTAAGAAAAAAAAAGTGTGCTTTGAAGATAATTTGCATAAATGAGAATAATAAATGTATAATCATAAATTGTAATGTAGAAATATACACAAATTAGCTTTAATCTTCTATTTTAATTAATTTAATAAACCCATCATGTAAACCTTAACTACATACCATGTTCACTTATAATTAGATTAAATTCTTTATAAATTTTAACACTCATCCTTTTTTTTTCTATCTTAATATTTTCACTCATTGTTATTTCTTTTATTTTTTCTATTTTGATTTTTCCACTTTATTTTAAGATGGTTATCAACTCTATTTACCTTCGAAAAGCTACGGGTTTGAATTCTTTTATTTGAAGAAAAATGTTATCCACTTAAAAACACATTGAAATTCAAGAAAAAAATTGTGCCAATTGAATATGATTTCATAAGAAAAATATGGACATAAATATTACTTCAATATTGTAATGTAGAAATATACATAAATTAGTTTTAAATTTTTAACTAATTTCATAAACCCCTCACATAAACCTTAATTACATACAATGTTCATTTATAACAATATTAGGTTCTTTACAAAACTAACACCCATTTGTTTTTTTTTGTTTTTTCTATTTTGATTTTTCCACTTTCTTTTAAGATGGTTGTCAACTCTATTTACCTTCCAAAAGCTCAAGCTTATGTAATAAGCCACACTAAATAAATCAATAAAAGAAGCGCTTTCAAAATTGTATAAAAAAATTATTTCCATTCAAAAAACACATTAAAAAAATTATACACATTAAATATGATTAGCATAAAAATAAGAAAATATAAACATTGTCAATTCAAAATTATAATATAAATATATATAATTTATCCATTCAATATTATAATGTAAAAATATACACAAATTAACTCTCAAAATGTGAAAAACTACTACTTCTTATTATTATTAAATGAATTTAGGAATAAAGAACCAAAGAAGTTTAATAACAATCTATGTAAACACTTTATAACGTTTTTTATTTTAAAAATTAATTTATAAATATATTAAATTGTTTTTAATATATTAAATAAAATATTTTATTTAAATAATATTATTAATAAAAAATAATCATAAATTTTACAATCTTATAACTAAATGTACATGACACTTATTGAAGTATCAAATTTTCAATTACAAAAATAAAATAAAAATAACTATCTTTAAAAAAGTAAACATATTTTATTATTAAAAAACTATTTTAATCTCCCTTTCTTTGTATATATTAGTTAAAAAAATAATAATCCAAATATATAAATAAATAGTCTGTTTTGGTGTCTTCAATAATGTCATCGTCTATCATGCCTTCTTCTATGGAGGTCCCCTTGTAGTTGATCTATCTCCTGCAAGTGTGTGTCTTCACGTCTCCTTAGTCTTTCGATTTGAGCTCTTTTCTCTTCATCATGTCTCTTTAGTCTTTCGATTTCAACTTTATAACCATTAATTATCTCATTACATCTTTCGATTTCAACTTTGTAATCTTTATATTTTTTTCTTAATTTCTGGTTATCATTTTCCATTTTTTCTTTATCTTCTCGAAAACATTGTAATTCAGCATCTTTTTCTTTCAAAAGAATCTCATTTTCGTTTACAACTTCTTTTAAAGTAATTACCTGGTAAAAATGAAAAACATAACTATATGTTCATACCAAACAACATATTTTAAAATTCATCTCTTTTTCTTTCTTTGGTATCATTTTCTTTCACAACTTCTTTAAAGAAATTACCTAATAGAAATGGAAAAACATAAATAAAAGCAAAACTATATATTCATACCAAACAACATATTTTAAGATTCTTCTCAATAGAAATTCTTAAGGATTAAATTTCATACAAAACAAAATGGTGAATCTTTTTTTCGAGAAAACCCCCTAAAAACAACCCATGGGTTAAATTTCACCCCTAAAATTATCCCTGTCTATGACACCATTTACATGTGTATTAATTTTTTTGGATTTTTTTTTTCAATTGAGGTTACCAATTATAATGATAACAAATTTCATTAATTATAATTTGATAACATAATCAATAATGTCACATATATAGACGTATTAGTGGTATAGTTTTAGAATATATATATGATAGTTGAATATAACATGGAGTCCTTGTCATGGAGGAGGAAGATATAGTCAATTATTCTAAAGAAGGGGAGGTCTATTTTTTCGATCAAAGGAATAATTTCTAGTCAATTGGTACGAAGCTAGGGCATTAGATTTAGGGATGAAAAGGGTTTGAACAATATTTTGCATTGGATGAAATACCTAGACAACATCATTCCTCAGCCACCCTTATAACTCTAAGCTTGAACATAGAGGATGATACAAGGGCATGAGAGAGATCCCCTATTAGCCATGGTGATGGTATATAGGAGGCATGATCCCATAGACATTAGAGAGGTTATGCCCAAGTGGGTATGGGAAAAGCTAGTATCCATATCGACACACACAAAGATAGGAAAATCTTATACCTACAATCAAAGGTTTCAAAGGTTTTGGAGTTCTCTCTGGCACTATTACTAGAAATTCAAAATTTATGATTAGATTTTTATTTATTAGATTTTTTAGGAAAGAAGAAGGCCTAGAAATGAAGACATAATTTGGAGAAGGACTTAGGGTTAGGTGAACTAATGCAAGAGAATCATAACAAAGCCAACAATGTGACAGGATGGTCACATGTTGTGGCTAGAAGGGACGAGTCGTCCTGAAGACTTGTTGAAGAATTTCTTTTAAAAAGCATTTTTATTTTGGTCGAATAATTGTAGTTAGTTATCAGAGTTATCAAATTTGGAGTGAATATGAATAATTGGTACTTTGATGCTCCCTGCGAGGAGATCGGGCCAAGTAGGTAAGTAGGTTAGTTTGTTGCAAGTTTATAGGGATTTAGTTTGCTAATAATAGCAATTTCTCCATTTAAACACAGAGTAGAAGAGGAGAGGTAAAAAAATAATTCTGAAATATAACTGAGAGTTTGAGCTTAATCACAGATACATAAATTCTGTTTAATTTGAATAAAATATAGAGAAGTTGGTGAATTTGGGGATTTTTCCTGTCAATGTCTGTGTGAATAGTGAAATGCTAAGTATGATTGGAAATTCACGTTATTCATTTGGAGACAGATATAGATCTCTGAAAATAACGTATTGAATGATATTTTGGTTGAATTTGTTGATTTCTTGGTTGACTGACTATGTGTATTAACCAATACAAAAACGTATTGCAGCAGTGGTATGATCAAAGTCAATAGTCGTCATTGTGAATAATTCATGCCTACAGATCGAATATTTTAGGGTTCACAGGTGATACCCTCAAGGCATAGTCGTTTGCCTCCATTTAGTCTTGTAGACCCCTTCATAAACTCGCCACGTGTCACAATAACCAGTACTAAGACCCTTACCAAATCATTGCTCCACATTTTATTTCACGCAAGGAAATAGCTTGACAGTTCGTGGTTCATTGGAGGCCGTAGATAAAACTAGGGTAGTTTTATTTAGGTCACGTGTCTTCACAGCCATGATTTCTCGCAGGATAAAAGGTTTTAACAAAACCATTTTTAAGAAGAGAAACAAGCTCTTGAATGCATAACATGTAGGTCATATTGTTTAATTTTTAGAGCCTGATTGATTAGTTTATGAACTACTAAGTATAGTAGAGTTATGATATATCTAGGAAAGGAGCTATATCTAATAGAGATTTAGTTACAGCCATATTTATTCTTTTGGTTAGCCTCCACCCTGCAATCATTTTGGTATCAGAGCGAAAGGATTTTCTCACCATAGCAGAAGAAAGATATGGTTCTATATATAGGCGGAGCAAGAGGTCGTGGAAGAGGGAGACCAGGCCAATGCAGAAGTCTTGGAGGAAATGAGAGAATTATGGGCACGTATAGAAGCTATGGAATTGGGAAGCCATATAGATCCATAGGCAGGGGATGTGAGTGAACCTGGAGAGGAATAAAAATGAGAAGAAACAACATTCATGGAAGAGACACCTGAGCTAAGATACTTTCAGTCAATTCTAGGAGCAACTTCAAGGCTGAAGCTAGAGTTGCCTACCTATGAGGGAAGCCTCACTGTTGAACACCTCATAGACTAGATCAGTGAGTTAGGAAAGTACTTTGAGTATGGTGAGATTGAAGATAACGAGAAGGTCAGATTGGTAGTGACAAGGTTGAAAGGGAATGCATCCCTATGGTGGGATAGTGTGTAAGTTGAAAGGAGAAGAAATAACAAGCCATTTATAAAGAGTTGGGACAGGATGGTGGCTAAGATGAAAGCCAAATTATTACCCAAATATTAACTATCTTTATATAGACAAATGCAGAACCTTAGGAAAAGGTTATTGTCTGTAAGAGAATATACTGAAGAGTTCTACAAAGTGAACCTGAGAGCAAGCTATGTATAAGAATCAACATAGAAGACTTCTAGATATGTCAATGGTTTGAGGATGGAGATTCAGGATGAGATCAGCATGATATCTCCTAGGGAAATGGAAGAGGCATACCAATGTGCCTTGAGAGAAGAAGAAAAGTTATTGAGAAAGCAGAAATTCAATAGGGGTAGAGGTTCATTGAAAGGAAGAGGGAAAACAACTGGAAGAGGAAAGTTTGCAACCCAAAAAGGAGAGACCAACAACTCAAAATAGCAGGAGGAGAAAGATAGAGGAGGTGAATCAAGAGGGAGAAGACCTTACCAAGGAGGTAGAGGTAGAGGAAGAGGAAAATCAATTGTCTTTAGATGTTACAAATATAACCAATTGGGTCATAGATCCTTTGAATGTCCAGAGAAGGAAAACATAGGACAGGGAGGAGCCTATGTACCTCAGAATGAGCAATAGTAAGAGAAGTTACCAATGGATGAAAATTTACTGGAGATTGGAGAAGCTTTGATGATGAACAAAATCTCACTGAAACCTACGAAGTAGAATGTTGAACCTTCTTAAAGAAAATCCTTATTCAAGACCATGTGTAAAGTCAAAGGAAAGTGTTGTAAGATGGTGATTGACAGTGGGAGTACTGACAATCTTGTTTCCATACAAATGGTGGAGAAGTTGAGCTTGAAGAATATCAAACATCTAGTTCCTTATAAAGTATCATGGTTGCATAAAGGACATCAAACCCTGGTAAGTGAACAATGTGAAATTGATTTGAAAGTAGGTACATATAAAGCTATAATAATATGTGATGTTATGCCCATGGACGTGTGTCATGTTCTTTTGGGTAGACCATGGAATTTCGATAAGAAGGTAGTTCATGAGGTTCGGAGGAACTTTTATAATTTTGATAAAGATGGGATGAGACATGCTCTACTTCCTTTGCAACAAGGTAGTACATTGGAACAATAGGCAAAACAAGTTCTAATGTTGACTAGTAAGGAGTATTTGCAATAGTTTGAGGAGTAAGAGCTGAGTTATGCTGTGATGTGCAAACCTAGAGTAGTGATGACAAAGACTACTGTTTCAGATATGCCTGAAGAAGCTCAGGAAAAGTTGGCCGAATTTGGTGACATTGTGGTAGATGATTTACCCAATTAGTTGCCACCAAGGAGAGACATCAACCATCACATTGATTTTATTCCTGGAGAAAGCTTACCAAATAAGGAAGCATATAGGTTAACACCCCAGGAGAATGAGGAAGTCGGGAGGAAAGTACAAGGACTGCTGGATAAGGGGATGATTCAGAAAAATTTGAGTCCATGTGTAGTACCAAGAGTACTGAGTCCAAAAATGGATGGAGAGTGGGGGATGTGTACAAAATCCAGAGCCATTAAAAAGATAACAATCTGATATAGGTTTCCATTACCTAGGATGGATGACATGATGGATTTCCTGAGTGGGGCAACATGCTTCTAAAAGTTAGATATGAAAAGTGGATACCATCAGATTAGAATTCGAGAAGGAGATGAGTGGAAAACAACCTTCAAGAATGATGGGTTGTATGAGTGGTTGGTTATGCCATTTAGTTTATCAAATGCTCCAAGCACCTTTATGAGATTAATGAATGAGGTCTTGATAGATTTCATTGGTAAGTTTGTAATAGTTTACCTTGATGATATTCTGATTTTCAGATAAATAGAAGAAGAGTATTTGGAACATCTGAGATGTGTCCTAGAGAAATTACAAAAGGAAAAGTTGTTAGTGAATGTAAAGAAGTGCTCATTTCTAAAATCAGAGTCGGTATATTTGGGTTTTGTTATCTCAAGAGATGGATTGAAGATGGACCCATCAAAGGTACAAGAAATCATTGATTGGCCTTCACCTCAGAGTATTTTTGAGGTAAGACGTTTTCATGGTTTGGCTAGTTTTTATAGGAAATTTATGATGAATTTCAGTGGCATTTGTGCACCCATTGTTGAAACAACTAAGAAGGACAAGCAACCATTCCATTGGACAGCATGGGCTAAAAATATTTTTCAGTTTTTGAATAAGAGAATCACTGAACAACCAGTACTGAAATTACGAGATTTTAGTAATCCTTCCCAAGTAAAGCGTGATGCAAGTGGGACAACAATTGGAGCAATGCTTAGTTAGGAAGATAGACCGGTTGCATACTCTAGTGATAAGTTGAATGAGTCAAGACAAAAGTACTCATCTTATGACAAGGAATTCTATGCTATTGTCCAAGAATTGAAGCATTTGAGGAATTATTTGATGCTTAGAGAATTTGTTTTGTTTTCAGATAATCATGCCTTACAATATATCATGCATCAGCCTAAACTAAATCAGAAGCATGTCAAGTGGGTTGAGCTCATACAAAGATTTACCTTTGTGTTGAAACATATAAGCGGACAATTAAATCGGGTAGTTGATTCTTTAAGTAGGAGACATTGGATTGTGCAAGAAAATCAGGTACAAGTTTTGGGATTTGAATATCTTAGATATTTGTATGAGGTTGACAGTGATTTCCAAAGTGCATACCGGGCTTGTAAGAATCCTATAGAGGTGGACATAGAATTGTGGAATGAATACATGTTACAGGATGGTTTTCAATTTAAAAACAACAAATTATGTATTCCTAAGTGCTCTATGAGAGAAAATCTGATCCAAGAAAAACACAATGGTGGAATGGCAAGTCACTTTGGAAGTGATAAAACTTTTGGACAATTGAGTTATTCTTACTTCTGGCCAAAGATGAGGGATGAAGTTGAGAAATTTGTAATTAGATGCAGGATATGTCAGCATGCTAAGGGAAGAAGCCAGAACATAGGATTGTATACACTATTTCCTGTTCCAACTAGGCCTTGGGAATCTGTGAGTATGGATTTTGTTTTGGGTTTGCCAAAGACTCAAAAAGGAAATTATTCGATCTTTGTAGTTGTTGATAGGTTTACAAATATGGCACATTTCATTCCATGTTTTAAGATGAGTGTTGCTACACACATTGCTAATTTGGTTTTCAAAGAAGTTGTAAAGTTACATGGTTTACCTAGAAGCATTATATTTGACAGATATGTGAGATTCATAGCTCACTTTTGGAGGATTTTGTGGAAGAAGTTAGGTACTAAGTTGAACATCAGTTCATCTTATCATCCACATTCCAATGGATAGACTAAAGTGGTCAATAGAATCCTGGGTAACATGTTAAGAAGTCTGGTTGGAGAAAATACGAAAAAATGGGACAATGTGTTAGCTCAAGTTGAGTTTGCATTTAATTATTCACCAAACAGAAGTACATGAATGAGTCCATTCCAAATTCTGCATGGTATGCATCCTAGAGGGGTGTATGAACTTTTTGACTTGGGACAATTGGAGAAAAGAGGTGTAGATGGATAAGACTTTGCAGCAAGGATTAGTGAACTACAAGAACAAGTTAAGGAAAGTTTGCAACAAAGCAATGTCAGTTACAAGGAAAGAGAAGATTTCGGAAGAAGAGAAAAGAATTATGAAGTAGGAGATCTAGTTCTAGCATATCTAAGGAAGGAGAGATTTCCTAAAAATGAGTATAAAAAACTAAAGTTAAACAATATTGGGCCTTGCAGGATACTTAAGAAGTTCTCTGCAAATTCCTATGAGTTGGAAATTCCAATAGGGATTGGTATTTCACCAATCTTTAATGTTGCAGATTTATATCCTTATGTGGTTGATGACATAGGTCATTTATAGAAGGTGAAGACCCTGTTGAATACCTTCAATGGCTGAAGTAGATTCCTGTGGAACAACCATTAGAAATTGAAACCACTCTTGATACTAAGGTTACAAGGAGCACGAGGAAGAAGGTCTATTTGGAATATTTGTTCAAATGGAAGGAGCATCGAGTAGAGGATTCTACTTGGACGAGTGCTACAGAGCCAGAAAGTAAGGGTTTTACTGTAACTAATTTAATGAATAGGGGTTCATGACTTTTCACCCTTGGGAGTTTGATGCAGGAGCATAATAACAAAGCCAACAATGTGGCATGCTGGTCACATGTTGTGGCTATAAGGGACAAGTCATCCTAAAGACTTGTTGAATAATTTCTTTTAAAAAACATTTTTTATTTTGTTTGGATAATTGTAGTTAGTTATTAGAGTTGTCAAATTTGGAGTGAGAATAGGAATAAATGGTACTTTGATTCTCCCTGCAAGGAGATCAGGTCAAGTAGGTTAGTTTGTTGCAAGTTTATACAGAGTTAGTTTTCTAATAATAACAATTTCTCCATTTACGTAGGAGAGTTGTTAGTTGTTAGGATTTTTTTCAGGATTGTAATTCGAAGAAGATAGAGTAGGAGAGGAGGAGAGGTAAGAAAATAATGTTGAACTATAATTGAGAGTGTGAGATTATTCATAGATACATAAATTAAGTGTAATTTGAATAAAATATAGAGAAGTTGGTGAATTTGGGAATTTTTCCAGTCAATTTCTGTGTGAATGGCGAAATGCTTAGGATTAGTATTTCTATGTTTGGAATATCACGTTATTCATTTACAGATAGATATACATCTCTAAAAACAACGTATTGAATGATCTTTTGGTTGCTTAAACTAAACAAATTTGTTTATTTCTTGGTTGACTATGTGTATTAACCAATATGCAAACGTATTGCAGTAGTGGTATGATCAAAGTCGATGGTCTTATTTGTGAATAATTCATGCCTGCAGGTTGAAGATTTTAGGGTTCACAGGTGATACCCTCAAGGCATAGTCATTTTCCTCTGTTTAGTCTTGTAGGCCCCTTCATAAACTCGCCACTAGTCATGATAAACAAGAATGCGACCCTTACCAAATCATTGCTCCACATTTTACTTCGCGCAAGGAAATAACTCGACAATTTGCGGTTCATTGGAGGACGCAGAGAAAACCAGGGTAGTTTTATTTAGGTCATGTGTCTTCACCACAGTGATTTCTCCCAGGCTAAAAGGTTTTAACAATACCATTTTTAGGAAGAGAAACAAGCTCTTGAATGCCCAACATGTAGGGCATATTGTTTAATTTTTAGCGCCTGATCGATTAGTTTATGAACTTCTAAGTATAACAAATTTCTGCCAAATCTAGGAAAGGAGCTATATCTAATAGAGATTTAGTTACATCCAGAGACCTTTCTTATTTATTCTTTTGGTTAGCCTCCACCCTGCAATAATGAACTAAGTTTTTGATATTTGGTTGGAGGATACCTAGGGTTGAAATCAAGGTTAGGATAAAGGAAACGAGAGGAAAAACATTATCAAAGAAATGGAAGTGTGTTAGGGTGAGAAAGGAGAAAATTAAAATGTTATTGGGAAAATATGTGGAGATGGAATATGTTATGTCACTTAGTGAAAAATCCCTAATTGGTCATTTCTATGGTAGAGAGGTTTTAGAGAAATGTTTCGTGAAATGGACCAAATAGGTTTGGGCAAGAATTCTAGGACATATACTGCTTTCTATGCCTTTCCTAGGGGGTGTTTATATTTTGAATTTCTATTGGAGGAAGATGCTAGAAAGAATCCCAAAAGGAGGTTGTTTTGATCATCTACATTGATGATTTTGAAGAGATGATCATCTTGTTTTGATTCAAAGGTGGAAAAAATATTAAAAAATATACTTGGAAGAAAATACCCTAACTAAGGTTATAAGTTTGTAACAAAAAATGTTGGTGGAAATACACTGGTGTAATGCTCCTTGTACCCTTGAAGGAATGGAAAAAATATTGTGGGTCTTTTGTGTGTGTGTGTGTTGTTACCGTAAAGATGCTCAAAATGTTTAAAGAAGTCCTTGAACCCACACACTTTGGTGGTCATGATGATGGGGTCCTTGGTGGTATGATGCACCCTTGGTGGCTAGTGGAACATGTTGAAAAGTTAACTCTGAAGGTCCTCTTTATAATTTTGATTTGGTGTGATAAAGAGGACGTGTAATTTGTCCCTTATGTATATTTATGTATAAAATTGAATACACATAAATAAATGATGTTTTGTACTTTATTGTATTGGGTCTGACTTAAATTACATTTAATAATTAAAGTGAGTTATTATTAAATGAGGGTGCATTTAATGATGACTCTAGATCTTGTAAATGAATCTCAACAATAGATTAGATGGTTATAGAAGTAGTTACAATTTTTAAAGTATAAAACTAGGGTAAAGGACAAATTAAAAGTCACCATCATCAATGAGGAGAGAGAGAGGAGATTGAGACCGAAGGAGAGAGAAGTACCCTAGAATACTGTCACATTTCCCAAGACAAGAAAAACAAAAATATTGAGGAAAAGTACAACAACATTTAATGCATCCTGTTAGATCCGTACAACATGTGTGAGGCATAGAAATTGATACAGTAGACACTACAATAGTCTGACAGGGTCATATTTCTATTGTGGAACGATTATTGAGGCAGGAAAAAAGTATAGAAATTATAGTACATGTGCATACCATACAATTATGTACCACACATATGAAAGTATAGTGGATCTGTGCAACAACAGATTCACAGAGAAATAGACGTAATTTGCTGAAAGTTGTTTTAGGTGATTGAATTTGTTAGTAAGGGTTGGAAGAATAATTTTTCTGTGTTGTTGGGAAAATTTCCAAGATTCTCCTTTTAATGATAATTTCCTCTTTCTAGGTTTTTCCCTAGGATTTGGGGTTTTTCCAGTCCTTGACCAAAAATATCTGTGTATTCATGTGTGAAAGATTTGATTCAGCCCTGGAAATTCCTTGAGTTGGTGGTTTATATTTTAAATTTAAGATGTAAATTTTTAATCATAAACTCGATTTTCTCAATTTTTTTACATAATGTGTAAAAGAAAGTTTCATATTAAGTCATTGAATTTCTACATGGTATCAGAGCCAAGTTGAATTTGTATTCAAGATGCGAATCATAGAATATTTGTGTTGTCTTTTAGTTTAATATTTGTTGTAAGTTTTTTTCCGAACGATGAGCATTGGGTACGAATATAGGTTGGATTACATAACCAACTATCTACCTTGGAAGGTTATAATAACTCCAGTCCTCAAGGAATGGAAGATATGGAGCTTTGCAAGCACCAAAATGACAAATCCCACTGACAAGGAGGACTTAGAATAACATGAATCCCTTAAATCCAAAGTTGAGAGAGTGATTCTTGACAGAGTAAAATATCATCTGATCTCTCATTTGGTAGAGAAAAAGACTGCCAATGACATGTGGGACACCCTAAAGCAGTTGTTCGAGGCAGAGAACAAGAACTAGAAGATGGCCTTGAAAGACAAGTTACACAATGTGAAGATGACCAAATATGAAAGTGTAACCTCCTATCTAACTCATGTGGCTCAGGTCAAATATGAGTTAGCAACAGTGGGAGAGACTATATTAGATTCAGAGTTGGTGAGGATAGCCCTGAACGGATTCACCAAGAAATGGGAAGTTTTTGTCAAATGTATTTTTGCTAGAGAGAAACTTCCAGACTAGTCCAGGTTGTGGGATGATTTTAGCAAATAGGAGATTCGAGAAGGAGTTCTGGGTGGTCAATTAAGCGAGGAGGTGGAGCATGATGTACCCCTTGCAACAAAGACAAACAAGAATAAGAAATATCTCAGTCAGATCAGGTGCTACTGTTATCACCAAACATGTAGATTCCCCTATGAGGTGGATCCAGGATGGATAGAAGATGGATGGGAAACAAAAGAGGTGGAACCAAGATAGCCTCGACTCCCAAATGGATGGTTGTCACACCAATCGAGGAAATATTCACTTGATTTCGTCTTAGCTCAAGACAACAATGGGGGAGACCGAGATCCACTCCCGATAGGAGAGATCAAACCAAAACACCTGATAAAATCAAATGGAGTTGAAGTACGTAAGGTGTAAGGTGAAGTAAGCCCTAGATCTATGGATCAAATCACAAGGTGAATTAGGGCTTGGATTAGGGGTTTATGAGATATGAAATTTGATCCAAGTTTAAAATGGAAGTGACTTATGAGCCTATAACTAGATCCAGAATCAAGATACTAGCAAAAGATGACAATATATACTGCCTTGGGAGATGTAACCAATGTAGGCAGGGTAAGAACAAGATTGGGGCTATCTAGTACCATGGGATAGACTCAAAGGAATGTATAATAGTATCAAAGAACCGGATCCTAAAGGACAAGATCAAATCACAAGAGAAAATGGAAAAATGAAGGGTAGTGTTAGGGTTTAGAGAGTAGTGCCTTGGGATTTCAACCCAATACAGTCACCTAAGAAAAATGTCTAGGAAGACCCACTTAGGGTTTCACCCAATCTACAAAATCCAGAAATGGTTTGCCAAATGATCAAGCGGTTTGATCTATAATATTTTTATATTTAGGGTTTTAACATGAAAATGAAGATGCCAATGGATTGAGATCAAGAAAATAACAACTAACTTATGAATCTTACCTGGATAAACTTGTAGATTCCTTGATTATGGTTATCTATGTTGTCCCAATCAATTTGAAAAGATTTGGAGGAAGCCTCTATGTAAATCGATTTTCTCAAGGAAGCCGATGCGCCCTCTCTCCTACATAACAAATGTCAACCATATCATATTTGATGCATCAAGAGAAAAGAACAAATTCTACAGAAAAATAGTAAGATGAAATCATAGATCACAATGATACTAATGAAAACCCCCTGATATAAGCGATGCCAAACAAGTGAGTTGAGGAAGCCCTGCAAAAATGCCCAAGTGAAGTTGCTCGCTTATAGACAAGACAATGTTTCCAAAAAAATATAGATCTCACCAAAAATACTCAAATTATAGGAAGCAATATACTTTCCAATCACCATCGAAGAACACCATATGCAAAAGAGAACCAAAAATTTCCACCAGAATAGTTTTTCTATTATCCAGATCTGAGAGCCAAAGACCCCCTTTTACAATGAGAAGCTTTCTCCTTTAAATAGGAATGAGAGATACCAAAATCATAAACACCTTTCAAATGGATGGCTAATATTAAAAGATAAAAATGTTCTAATCAACGATTGAGATGAGATCAACATACAGTACATGGATCAATACAATAATATAATATATCAATGGACCAAATCACCCTAGGAGAAGGGATTGTACTCAATAAAAATGAATAAATATCATGGTGGGTCCAGGGGGTATTAAATAAAGACCCTAGTGTGTTCCCTTGGCACAATATAAATAAAATATATTTTTAAATGAAAAATAGTGCATCTCTGAGGAAATCGTGAGCCACCAAAAGCTCCAAAAAATCATAAAATATGTCGGAGAGATGGATGTGGGTCCATACAAATGCTGAAACTGCTGGAGAAGGAGTGGAAGACATCACAATCATCATCAAAACTTATCCCATTCCATTTCCTTTCCTCAATATCCCAAATCGAACTCTCGCGTAGCCATTTTTATTATTTTTAATATAGCTCGGGAACCATGATATGGCCTAAAATACCTCCTAGAGTGTCAGGGTTGTCAAACTGATCCCACCAGGATCTTTGGAAAGGGGGTAATATGGTAAAAACAAGTGGCTGGACCACCCCCTCCTCATACAGTTCCCTAGGTGAACTAGTCAAATCAGATCTCTACTCTAACAAGCCATTCAGCATGGCAAAACTGCACCAGAATAGTACACTGAGACAAATCATCATTGTAACTACTCAGAACTAAAAATAAAATGTCTCATTGTACTCAAGGATCCCAAATCCATCTAAGGTGCATACTCATACACCCTACATATCTCTGCATGATCATGTACAATATCCAATATGCCTAGAGAGATAGAATAATAATCTATAAATGATCAAATAATCAATAATATAACCCAAGCTAACATCAATCTGATGCAAGTGTTTAGAGGTTAAGACACACTCTACAAATCATTCAAATAACAATTATAACAAGTAGAAATCATTTCACTGGCGGTCTATCAACCAAATATAGAGTTTATTTAATTAATTATAACTTAGACCAGACTTTCAAGACCATACTCACTTCATAGTTGTAATCAATTTGCTAATGAAGGGTGAGGGATAGAAATCAAATGGCTAGGATAAAGGGTGACTACCAACTTGACACTATGAAACTTTGGATATGGAAAGGGGATACTCACTTTAGCATATGCCAGACAAGCAACAACATAGGGGATGGCAGTGTCTCACAAATGGATAAGTTACGTTTAGAGGTGCTTATTCACCTTAACAAATGCTCACAATCCAAATCAAATACAAGTGAGGCCAACAATCTTTAGATATAACTTTTTAAGAACCATTGCTTTTTGGGCCTTCGAATTTCCATATCCTTGGTCCATGCATTTATTACATGGATTTTTATTATTGAGGCTTCATGCATTCATGTATGTTTAAAAAAAATATTTTTCATGAATGGTTTTTTACAAGATATTCATTTCAATATACTTCAGACCCAATTTCATTAGGTTTTCCTTCCATTCATGTATGTTAAAAAAACTACTTTTCATGAATGGGATATTTTCCATAAGATATTCATTTCATTTCCAAATAAATTGTATTGATGGCAGTGCTATTTGTATTAGGTTTAGCCAACACAACCTAGGAAACTCAGAACCGAGACACAAATAAACAGGGAAGATTTTCCAACAAAGAGGCTCTAGTGGTGAATGGTCCTCCATGCCACAAGTCAAGTAGTAGGTCAGGCTAAAAACATAACTAGAAGGTAATGGATGGGTTGAGATAGTGAAAAATGAAACCAACACTATCAAGTCAAAGTATGGTGGTAATGATCACCTCTATTCTCCCTAAAGAGGGTAAAACCAATGAGTATGGGTGAAGAACTTCCAGGTCTAAGCAGGGACATACATACATAATATCAATACGTCCAAGTCCACATATTTATATGACTGCGAGATCATGACACTAGATGCTAAGACATGTCACACGAATGAATATAAAAGAAATGATAACCATAACACAAGATAATATATGTTGATTCATATACATGTAAATAATCAATCCGAACCAACATCTGTCCAATGAAAAACTACTGATGCAACTCTGAGCACTACTTCTTTTGCAAAATGGATAAATGACTACATCAGTCCTCAAATATGAGTGTCCTAAGACTCAGTCATGGTATGGGAAAGTACTATAGTTCATCATCAAATAGTGATCCAGCAGATATTCTCATCTCAGCATCTCATATGTAAGGGAACTGGCTGAAAATGTGTACTAGAATCTAAAAAATAGAATATGGTATCCCGACTACTATATATGTGATAACATCTGGCTCCAGCTGGGACAAGTGCTCTGCTGAATAGAGCACTTGAGAACCTCATAATCTATGGTCCTCACACTTTTCTACTCACATCCTCCATCCATCACTCCATCTCTGCAACGGCTACCAAAATGTCACAAACTACCTGCAAAATATCCAGAGCTATACCAAACTCACAGACCGATTGTCAGAACAGTGCGTAAATAAAATATAGTAGAACTGAAATTCATGAAACTGAAAAGAAGAAAGTAAATCTAATCTATAACCATAACTTTAAGAAAATTTTGATTTTATTGTGCATTAAAAATGAAATAAATCAAGACTACATTAGGAGCTTTGAACAACAATCTTTAGGAAAAGACAAAAAGGTGCAAGACTAAAAGGATACACTACTGCCTAGAAAGGCTTATTTAGGTCCTACCTACTCTACCCTACTAGGCAAGATAAGAATCAACGCTAAGTGAGGTTATGGATGTAACCCCTCAAATCCCTTTGGTTGATAGAAGTAAGACTTATTGTCCAGTACCAGTAGCAAGAAAACACATGTCACCAATGCAACGTTCAATGGTAAAAGGTCCAACCCAAATGTCATTGGCTTGCCCTGATCGGATATGCAGTAAATGGTTTCGGATAAGAACTTGACTTCCTGTGGGAAATATGCTCCTATTTATTGATTCAGGACCAACTTCAATGTTACATATAGGCATGGGGTGGAATTTGGCAAGGTTTTGTTGTTGCGGGGTGATAATCCTTCAGCTTCTCCTGGAAGGAATTGCATTAAATCTGGTGAACCACCATCAATGGGAATAGCTACGCTACCAACTAGGATCTCTCTAATCTCTCTCCTCGTCTCCTGGATACGTGCATTAGGCCTTTCCTCATGAGGAGACATTACATTTTTGACAGTTTCCCCTATAGTCTAGAAGTCTTTATTTTTTCCAAGGGATGAGGCATATGGGATATAGTAGTATGGTGGCTAGAGCCTTCCCCTGTAGGAACATAAATGTGCATACTTTCCTTCTTGATTGGAACTAATTTTGACTGAGATGCTAGAGAACTAGGAATGTGAGAAAGATCATGATTATGACGACAAGATGACTTAGGTGGAAGAATAAAATTAGGGATGAAAGGATATGCAGATAAAATATTATTTGGAAAATCCGAAGGAGTCTGAAATATGGCAATATTGTTAAGATTAAATTCTCCTTTGGTGCATCATTAATTAAAGCACCCTCTTCCCAACCCAGAGATTTATCATAGGCTTGAGTTAGATTACCGTATTCTAAAGACAAATGAGATAATGACTTAGCCACATCAGAATAATGGGATCCATTGGCTTCGTCACCGGCATCCACTACAACAACTAACTCGGGATGGTTTTCCCATGGGTAGATAGGTTCATGCCCCTAGCTTTCCCTTCCTCTATTATGGTCAATTAAAATAAGCCATTCATTTACTCTACGAGGAATTATTTCAACATGCCTAGCATCATCAATTTCATCAACTTCAAGTGTAGGATTGTTGATTATTTGATCTTTATTTATTGCATTATTTTGTTCTTGACCTTGAAGTTAATTTTCATTTCTTCTCAATTCTTCTAACTCCTCCGAGTGTTTGTTTCTAAGCAATTCTAAGTTAATTATCCTAGCAATTGTAGCTATCTACTCTTCTTTAAAGGAGGAATCAGAATCTTCCATTGTCATGAACATGTTTTTAGGTTGCCCATATTCCCAAACTTCATTTTCATCTTCTACAATATTAGCTTTAGCATTATTCAACAATTCATCTCCATATGTGTTCTTAATCCCCTCCTCAAAAGTCTCCAAATTCTTTTCATAACAGGGTTCTCTATTAATCCTAATTAGAGCACCGTCAGAGTTTGGAATGCAAAGATACGATAAATCCATCATAAGGTATCCTCCTAGACCAGCTGTCCACTTCCTAGATAAAAGAATTCCATATGCTGGGGGCAAGTCAATAACAACTACATCCATCACAGTGGAAATGTATGAGCATGCAAACAAATCATCCCTAATATTTTTTATTAAACCATAGGATGGTACTCACCTAGAGTCTATGCCACATACATTCCCATAAGGCTGAGTCACTTCCAATATGATTTACTTCATGACATGTAAGGGCATCACATTCATAGCTGCTCTAGAATCCAACATGCAATTGTGTAGGAGTATATTCTGAATGTGTAAGGTTAGTTAAAAGGAAGGGTGACCCCCATTCTTTCTGTCGTAAATAGAAGACTGGATGTTGACAGGTGGATCCTTTTCATCTTTGCTATGTTTCATCCCACTAGGGCTCTATATGTGACAGGATTCTAAGACAACCTCAAGAGTATTTTCTTAGCCAATACCATCAAAAAACTCCTCTGCTTGGCTTCTCACTAAGGGAACTTTCATCAACTCAATGACAGGGACATTACACATTATCTTTCCTAACTCTTTCTTCATATCAATATTCAAATTAAAATATTCCAAGGAAATATATTCTTCTTCCTTTCTATCTTCATTAATTTCTTTGTTTTTGTCTAGGAAAGAAGGAAGGGGATTAACTCTTCATTTATAGATTCTAATATGTGGTTGTTCCTTTGTTTCAGTGATATCTATGGCATAGCATGAGGAAGTGGGTTCTTCAAAAAAATCCTCTTCTTGCTCCCATGGATCTTCTTCCAAGAGAATTTTTCCAAACCCATCATCAAAAGATAAGTCATTAATAAATTTGATGTTGTTTGGTTGATCATCAGGATAGTTGGTGTCAGATGATTCTTCCTCATTTTCATCACACCAATTTACTTTTTTCCACTTAGAACTTTCTATATATCCTGGTCATCTTCTATTATTATCTCCTTCAGGCCTTCTATTATTGTTCCAGTATGGTTTAGGTCCATAAGGGTTTCTATGTTTCTTAGGATCATGAAAACTAGTGACATTTTTCATCAGGACAGTTAGTTGTCTCATCATCTCTTGCATGGTTTCTAATGTGTTCTTTGAATCCTTTATCTCATTCGTAGGTTCCTTAGGCTTTCAAAGCTTAGGGTCAGATATGGAAGTGGACGGGGAAAAGTGATCAATTTTTTTTTGCTTATCCATAGATGCCGCATTCTGCTCAGCCACCTTTGCATTGAATTGGGGAGTTCTCAAGTCATTGGGATTCTTATCCTTTAGGTTGTACCCCAACCAACCTTCAAAAGAATTCAAATAATGAATAACAATTTCTTGGTCCTTGGGTTTAATTTCTTCTGGGATATTTCCTACAGTCTTGTCAAATATTATGTTAAACTCATGGACTATTTCATTTTCCCTCTTTTTGATGTCAAACAGTTGATGTAATAGGAATTTCCCATCTAACTTGAGAGATGAGTCACTATTAAGTTTTGAAAGAAAATTGTCATACCCATTGATGGATGAGGTAGGAAATATATCAAACCACTTATGCACATCTTCTTCCAGAGAATGTAGAAGGCCCCTCATGAAGACATCTTCATCATATGCTCCATATGCTTCCATATGTTCCTAGACTTTGTCAATATGATCCTAAATGGAGATAGCTGACACTCCATCAAACTTGGGAACCTTTTCAAAATATTTATCAGGAATGTCATAGGGGGGCCCTGGATCAGGGAAAGATCTAAAGGAGATGGCTTAGCCTTCCTTCCAAAAATCCTAGGGTTCTGTGGAGGAGGAACATCTTGATTTCCACTCGTGTTTGTTCCGACCATTGGATTAGATGAAGTAGAAGGAGATCCAAAAAGATGACTCGGGAAAACGGTGGGACTAGATGTCTTCCAAAATAAATTGGATGAGTCTTCCTCAATTTGTCTGCGGTTCCTCATGTAAGTTGTAGGGATCTCTTCAGGATTTACAGTACTTTCTAGGAAATTAAGATTAATATGTTGGGTACAATCCTCAGTATATTCATGGGGTGGAGTCTCAAGGTGAACCACACAAGCAATTCACCGAAAAGAGATATGTCGTAGGAGAGGTGAGGTATGTTGAACCAAGGTAGGCCTCTACCTCCCTGACAATGAAGCCAAAATGTTGGAAAAGAGAACGGGAGTAGAGCTTAAGGATAAATGTTGAACCAGGTTAGGCCTCTACCTTCCCCAATAATGATGCCAAAATGTTATCACCAAACTTGTAGTTGCCCCTATGAGGTGGATCCAGGATGGACGGTGGAGGGATGGGAAACTAAAGAGGTGGAACCAAGATATCCTCGACTCCCAAATGGATGGTTATCATGCCAATCGGAGTAATATTCACTTGTTGTTGTCTTATCCCAAGAAAACAATGTGGGTGACCCAGATCCACTCCCGACAGGAGAGATCAAACCAAAAGACCAGATAAAATCACATGGAGTTGAAGTACGTAAGGTGTAAGGTGAAGTAAATCCTAGATCTATGGATTAAGTGACAAGATGAATTAGGGCTTGGATCAGGGGTTTATGAGATATGAAATTTGATCCAATTTTAAAATACAAGTGACTTATGAGCCTATTACTAGATCCAGAATCAAGGTACTGGCAAAAGAAGACAATATATACTGCCTTGGGAAATGTGACCAATGCAGGGAGGGTAAGAACATGATTGGGGCTATCTAGTACCATGGGATAGACTCAAAGGAAGGTATAACAATATCAAAGTACCTGAGCTTCAAGGACACGATCAAATCACAAGATAAAATGGCCAAATGAAGGGTAATGCTAGGGTTTAGAGAGTAGTGTCTTGGGATTTGGGACCAATGGAGTCACCTAAACAAAACATCTAGGAAGACACACTTAGGGTTTGACCCGATCTACAAAACATAGAAATGGTTTTCCAAAAGATCAAGCGGTTTGATCTATAAAAATTTTTGATTGTTTTATGTTTAGGGTTTTAACATGAAAATGAAGATGCCAATGGATTGAGATCAAGAAAAGAAGAACTAACCCATGGATATTACCTGGATAACCTTGTAGATTCCTTGATGATGATGATCTATGCTGTCTCGATCAATTTGAGAAGATTTGGAGGAAACCTCTATGTAAATCGATTTTCTCAAGGAAGCCAATGCACCCTCTCTCCTGCACATAAAACGTCAACCATATCAGATTTGATGCATCAAGAGAAAAGAAAAAATGCTACAGAAAAATAGCAAGATGAAATCATAGATCACAATGATACTAATGAAAACTGTTGTTAGGAATTTTGCACCTTCTGCGGATAGAAGTTGTTCCTCTGGTTTGAATGGTTCAGATCCAGAACAAATAGTTCACAACAAGGTTGGTAGAATTCTCCTAGAAACTACAGACACATTGAATACAATCTTTGATGGAATGATGTGGCTCTTCACCTATGGTGAAATATATCCAAGAAAATACCTACATAAACACATCAAACACAAAAGATCAAAAGTACCAGAACATCATCTATAGATCTATATCGGTGATAAGGAATCCGATAATAAACATGCAAGGTTACACATAACAAGTATATGGGAAAGGAACCAACTTTTCATTGATAAATAATGAAAGATTTTACAATATGTGCCTTCGTGTTGATGCACTCCTCCACAAAACCGATGTCTTATCCCCAATAGCTCCAACTTTCTCTTCTATGCTCACACTTAATGGATCAGGCCAGAATGTCAAAATGGAAGCATGAATTTTCTCTCCCCTGCACCATGGGATATGAGACTATTTTTATAGACCTCAAATGGATAGATATGGTTGAGATTTTGGTGGGTGAGGTGGATAGGAGATCCCCAAAGTATGGATCTCAAGCTCAACTGACCCGGGTGAATAGGGATAACGCCTGCCACAAATCTTTTGATCTAGAAGCTTCGTGAACTCTCTCTTTTTCACTTTTTACCAAGGGCACTGCTCCTACTCCTTGATGACAGAGTGGTTCTAGGGAAAAACCACTCTTCCAACAAAGAGAAAAGGAGGTTCCATCGCCTGTCTTCAACACAACTCAGGCAGTGCTGAAGAAGGTACCGCTCCTAAGCTTAAGGGTAGAAGCGGTGGTAGGTTTTTATATGCAATTTTGACATCTGGATCAAGGTTTTTACTTCAAGATTTGGGAATGAGGGAAAACATGGGTTTTTAATATCTTGTCACATGTTGATGATGAGATTTGGGTGTAACAGAATTCCCTCGAAAGCATGAGGCTAGAGGGATACTATAGGTGAGAGATTTGATAGAGAAAGTTATCACTTCGAGGAAGGAATCGGCTTGTTCAAAGATCAACATCAACAAGGCATCTGCAATACATCAATACTTTTGACTCATGAGCAAATGTGTCTTCACCATGCTTGCAGACCAATACAAGGCATATCCATGGGAGAAAATAACGAACATGGCTACTAGAATACATCGTAGATCCATGTGATAGAGAACTCAAACTTGGACATAGCTACCAGACATACAACATAGATATCTATCATATAGATGCAAATTTTGTGGAAATTGAATCAGGTGATAGATTAATTTTACTCACAACAATTAACAATTGATCATGCAAAATCACTCACAAAGAGACTGAAAATTGGAGCTGAACACTAAACTGTATTAAATCAGTGTACAATGGACAACCCTGTAATAACATAGGTTGCTGAATAAATAACATACATCAGGGATTCGAATGCATGAGGAGCAATTCGAATCTAGCATAAAGCAGGCTTACTAAAAATAAGCAAATCCCCCATAGGTGTAAAAAGTTGATCCCAAATATGTCATGGAGCTCACGAATTAGCAAAATGGCTTAGGAAAGCTAAAGAGTGGTGGAATGACAGCTCATACATGCTTTTGCATGGAGAAAAGAGTGGAGGATGAAGAGGACAAAAAACTAGTTCACCTCACCTAGTCTATCTTTTCTATTTGCCTTAAAACACTGAAAAAGCAGGGAATAAAGCAGAAAAAGTAGAAGGGCACCTAGGAGGCCAGGAATAAAGTAGATTTAATTCCTTGGGATTTCCCATGCACTACATGAGTCAAATGAGGCAAGTTTTACCACTATGGATAGGTAAAAGACAACTTGCACAAGGTGGGACACATGAACTAGGCTAATAAGACAGAAATAATTAAATTAATGTCTAAATGGGTAAACTATGTGTTGATTATTCTAACACCCCCCCTTAATCCCGAATTATGAGTAATATATCAAAAAATTATAGGGCCTAGCAACAAGGCTTAGTCACCCTTTACATACTGCATGTCCATTTAAACAAGGAAAGAGGAAAAACCAACTTGGGAAAATCCTCCCTTAAACATGGACTGTAAAACAAAATTGTAGAATCTTCTCTTCACTCATGCTTTCACAGCATGATCAACAATCCCCAACAGTGATTTGAGATTGCTGAAGGTCTTCTCACAAAATGCTTTGGTGAAGATATCAGCTACTTGTTCTGAAGATGAGCAGAAGAGTAGGTGAATGGTGCCATCATGCACAAGTTCTCTGATGTAGTGCATATGGATCTCAATGTGTCTGGTTCTCTACTTCTAAACTGGATCTTTGCAGATTTGAATGGTACTCTGGTTATCATAGTAGATGGTAGTTGAGTACTTTGGTTCGAAGCCACACTCTCCAAGTAAACCCTGCAACCATAAACATTGAGTTGCTGCATTTACAACTCCTCTGTACTCTGCTTATGTAGATGAGAGTGCAATGGCACTCTGTTTCTTGATTGACCAGTTGATTGTCCCTTCTGCAAACATGAACACATATCCTGATGTGGACTTTCTGTCTGTGCTATCACCTGCCCAATCACTGTCAGTAAATCCAATCGAATCAAGATCAGATTTTGCTTTATAGAAGATCCCATGTGTCCTTGTTCCCTGAACAAAGTTAAGGATCCTTTTGGCTGCTTTCCAATGGATCTCTTGAGGCTGATCCATGAATCTAGAAGCCACACTTACTGCATAACAAATATCAGTTCTAGTATGTGTCAAATACAACAAACATCCAATCAATTTCCTATACAGTGTATTGTTTACCATAGGTGAAGAATCAGCTTCTTACAGCTTCACTCCGGAAAGGAAATGAGTTTTGCTTGCTTTGCAATCCTTCATTCTGAATTTTTTCAGCAAGTCCAAGGCATATTTGGACTGGTGGACCTTGATTCCAGCTTTGGTTTGAGCAATATCAAGCCCCAAAAATTGACTTAAGAGCCCCAAATCTGTCATGGAGAAGGCTTGGTTCATAGCTCCTTTTAAGGAAGCAATATTAGCCTGTGAGCTTCCTGTAATGAGGAGGTCATCAACATATAACACAATGATCATTAATGAACCATTAACTAACTTCAAATAGACATTTGAATCTGATTTGCACCGAACAAAATTCAGTGATAGCAAGAAGCTATCGATCTTGGCATACCAAGCCCTGGGGGCTTGCTTTAGCCCATACAATGACTTTCTCAACCTGCACACAAGAGAAGGGTTAGTAGAAAAACATTGAGGCTGCTGCATATATATCTCTTCAGTGAGATCTCCATTCAGGAAGGCACATTTTACATCCATGTGATGTACCTCCCATTGCCTTGAGGCTGCAATGGCTAAGGCTAGCCTGATGGAATCCATTTTTTCCATTGGGGAAAAAGTCTCATTGTAATCTATGCCATGAACCTGTGAGTAGCCCTTGGCTACCAATCTGGAATTTTACTTCAGTGGTGAACCATCAGCAGCAAATTTGGTCTTATAGACCCACTTACACTGTACTAGTTTTCTCCCTGGGGGAAGATCCACTAGCTCCCATGTGTTGCTCTTCTGGAGTGAGCTGAACTCCTCCTTCATGGCTGTTTTCCATATTGGATCTCCTGCTGCTTCTTCATATGTTTGAGGATCAGACTCCACCATCAAATATCATTTTTAAGAAAACATAGGATCCTTCATGCACAGACCACTCTCAAACTGAGATCTAGTCCTCCTTGGGTCATTGGGATCCCTAGCTAGCTCTCCTGCTGCATGTAGTGTCTTGGCTGCCAATTTTGGCCTTGTAGGGCTGTTAGGGTCTGCAATAAACTCATATCCATCAGACAAATCAGAATCAGCATGTTCATCAAACTCTTTACTTACTTCTTGAGGTTCAGGTGGTGAAGAGGCTTCACCAACTTCCACTGCTGCAAGGGGTTCTTCTTCAAACTAAACACACCTTTCGATGAAGGATTTATTTGTGCTCAAATTTATCAAATTGTACCCTTTTGAATCTTCAGAGTATCCAACAAAAATACACTCTTGGCTTTGGGGCTGCAAAGCCTTCCTCTTCTCTGTTGGGATTCTAGCCCAAGCCTTTGAGCCAAAAATCCTGAAATGGGTCACATTTGGCTTGTGCCCACTCCATGCTTCGAAGGGAGTCATGCCATCAAGCTATTTATGAGGCACCCTATTCTGAATATAGGCTACACAGTTGATAGCTTCGGCCCAGTACTTTGGTGGCAAAGTTTTGTCCTCCATCATGCATGTTGCCATCTCCTTCAGTGATCTGTTCTTCCTCTCAGCAACACCATTTTGCTGTGGTGTGCAAGGGTGGTGTGTAAGGGATAGAATGATGCATCTGAATACATGCATCTGCACAATAATTAATAAACTCAGACTTGACATACTCACCACCATTTTTAGATCTGAGGGCCTTGAGTTTCCTTCCAGACTGGTTTTCAACCAAAGCCTTAAAAACTTTGAATAGGCCAAAAACTTCAGACTTGTGTTTCAGGAAGTGAACCCAACAATACCTAGAAAAGTCATCAATGAAAGTCAATGCATATTTGGCCTAAATCATGGACATATGAGGGAATGGGCCAGAAACATCACTGTGGATCAGATCGAGGGGTGCAGAGGTTCTCTCATGACTAGCTCTCTCAAATTTGTGCTTTGGGTGTTTTCCTAGGATACAACCTTGGCAAACTCCTTTGGAAAATTTTATCTTGGGAAACCCTATGACCATCTCTTTTTCACTAAGATCAGAAAGATATGACCAAATCTTTCATGCCAAAGCTTGCTTGCTTCATTAGCATGAATCATAAGAGTAGAGGGGTTTGAGTAAGGTAGGAAGTGTGAGAACATGTATACCTTTTGAGCATGATTCGCAACTCCTTTTGCAATGACTCTACCAGTTGAAATCTCTGTGATCTCAACTTCATCGAGGGAGAATATGACCTTCTTAGGAGACCCAGTGTGGGTCATCTGGTACACTGATAGGAGGTTGGAGGCAAGACCAGGCACATACAGCACATTGCTGAACTGACCATGATCAAGATCTATCCTTCCTTTGCCTAAACTTTCAGTGAGAGAGTCATCTCCCAGTACTATAGATGGTCCTTTTGACTTTTCCAGTGAGGAGAATGCCTCCTTAGTCGAAACCATGTGTCTTGAAGCTCCAGAATCAATGATAAAACTGGGCGAGCTTGATGTGCTAGCAACTAGAGCATGAACTCTCTCTCTATCATCTGAACTTGATCCTCCTTCTCTCTTCTTTGAGATTTCTGGAAGGGAGATGCCATTCTTCTCCAGGAGTTGGGTCAGCATGTCTATCTACTTTTTAATACAAGAGCTTTCAGAGTGATTGCCCTTATTGCAGTATGCGCACTTGTTCATTTCACCTTTGTTTTTCTTCTTCTGGTAGTTCTTCTTGGGACCTTGTGGATCCTCCAGAGACTGTTTCTTGTCTCTCTTTTGCTCAGGTGGATTTTTAGCTTTCTTTTTGCTTTTTGCATCCACCCTCGAATCTATAGCAATCAAAGCTTTATCTTTGTATGGTTTGATGGTTCCCATCATCACTAGCTTGTCCTGTTCTTGTGTGAGAGATTCCATGAAATCTGCAAGGCTAGGCATCTTCCAGGTTCGAGCTGTCAGTTTTGTGGCATAGAAGGTCGAAACAAACACTGAATAATCAGGTCCCAGCTTTGAGAGGATGGCCAATATGAGCTGATCATCTTTATTTTTGATACCACATTGTTTCAGCTGCAAAACTAGTGCTTTGAACTTGGAGAAATATAGCTGCAGGGATTCAAATCTCGTTGGACTCAGAGAAATCAGCTCATTTTCGATTTGATGTCCCCTCATCTCATCTGTATTTCCAAAAATATCAGCAAGATTATCCCATACTTCATTCGGTGATGTCAATCCATCAAGATGGAAAAGGAGGTCTTTGGAAATACTCAGACACAGGAGGCCATAAGCCTCATCCCTCCTGTTGTGCCATTTTATCTTCTCTGCAGCTGCATTGGGCTCTGCTTCTGTTGCCATAGTCAACCTGTAGAGGCCTTTTGCTCTCAATAGTATCTCCATCGCTGCTTTCCATTCAAAGAAATTGAAGGGAGTCAAGATAGTTTTCTGTGATTGATCCATAGCTTAGAAAATCTGTCCCGACTGTCAGTAGAAGGCTCCCAGTCACTGATGTCGAACCTGCAAAATTTTTTTTGAAGGAGAGATAACAATCTACAATGGCTCTGATACCATGTGGAAATTGAATCAGGTGATAGATTAATTTTACTCACAAACAATTGATCATGCAAAATCACTCACAAAGAGACTGAAAATTGGAGATGAACACTAAACTGTATTAAATCAGTGTACAATGGCCAACCCTGTAATAACATAGGTTGCTGAATAAATAACATACATCAGGGATTCAAATGCATGAGGAGAAATTCGAATCTAGTATAAAGCAGGCTTACTAAAAATAAGCAAATCCCCCATAGGTGTAAAAAGCTGATCCCAAATCTGTCATGGAGCTCACGAATTAGAAAAATGGCTTAGGCAAGCTAAAGAGTGGTGGAATGATAGCTCATACATGCTTTTGCATGGAGAAAAGAGTGGAGGATGAAGAGGACAAAAAACTAGTTCACCTCACCTAGTCTAGCTTTTCTATTTGCCTTAAAACACTGAAAAAGCAGGGAATAAAGCAGAAAAAGCAGAAGGGTGCCTAAGAGGCCAGGAATAAAGAAGATTTGATTCCTTGGGATTTCCCATGCGCTACATGAGTTAAATGAGGAAATTTTGACCACTATGGATAGGTAAAAGACAACTTGCACAAGGTGGGACACATGAACTAGGCTAATGAGACAGAAATAATTAAATTAATCTCTAAATGGGTAAACTATGGGTTGATTATTCTAACAAATTTAAGCATATCCACAACCATACAAATGTGGATCCATGCTGGTACTTCATACAATATACTCCATCGCAACCTGGGGAGAAAGCTATGAGTGATTTATAACAAATACCTAGGGTCTTTGTCTCGTCTTCCACAAAGTACGATTCTATCCATGTGATTACAATGATTTGAAGTTGAACATGGTAGAAACCACTTAATTAATGGTCAATGATGTGAACCGTTAACAAGTGTAAGGGAGATAACCATTGATGTCAATGATTTCCAAGGTACCCTAGTACAATCTACTGAGTGTGAATAGATGTTTTGATGTTGAACACCCAGTGGAATCTTTCAATCAAAGTTCAATGATGTGAACCTTTGTCGAGAGCAAGAGAATCTATCATTGAGGCAAACAGATCTCAAGGTACTATCTTTTTGTTTCTAAGACTAATTCCTAGATGATGAGCTGATGTCGACAGGAATAGTATTGTCGAAGGAGGGCCATGATGAATCCCACATCGACGACATGAAACTTGGAACAAAGTTCTGTAATGTTGTAGATAATGTAACCATATGACTGAATCAAAATTACTGACACAAAGGTTGTTTTAACTACAGAGGTAAACTATTTACTTCCTTTGAACATCGGGTGGCATGACAAAAGACTTGGCAGCATTGACTCAAAGAGGCAGAACACAATATGATAGTGGATAATGCATTCTTTGAAAGGCTCAAAGGAGTGACATGACTCATGAAAGTGGATCGACTCAGAGACAAGCTGATTTACCCAATTGACTGAATGAAATGAAGACAAGTGCCATGTTCAAATGTGATAAACAACTGCCATTTATTTGCAAAATGATTCCCTTTCCTTAATTTCCCCATCATCATTGATGAGTTCCTCTTTTCGTTTTTACGAGTCCAAAGA
Source organism: Pseudotsuga menziesii (assembly GCA_001517045.1). NCBI lineage: Eukaryota > Viridiplantae > Streptophyta > Pinopsida > Pinales > Pinaceae > Pseudotsuga > Pseudotsuga menziesii. The sequence goes on from LPNX010121347.1 coordinate 69,509, forward strand.
AGGTAACAAATACTCATTTTAGCTCGTCCAAAGACAAGTCCATTCTCATATATTTCACAAACCTGAGAAAGGAGGGGTTCATTCCCTAAATGGGTCTCTTAGTGTTTAGTTTAACGAGTCCAATGAAAGCAGACTCAACATCGTTCATGTTTAGAGAGTCTGAATGAAGACGGAAGAAAACTCCAAAGGGCCCTTTTTTGTATGATTTAGTCTCCAGGGACCGAAAAAGTATAAAATAATACCCAAGAGAACTCTTCTAGTCATGATTGGCTAGAGTATTCCTTTTTCATAAATAGTCTGTCCAAACCAAAAAAGAGATAACCTACCTTCGGAGAGACGACTCTTCAAATAATTTTATGAGTATGAAGAAGACAAGTACTCGAAAATATTTTCATATTTAGGGAGTTCAAAAATATTTTAAAGGAGACTCCATTAGGTTTCTTTTTCATGACGAGAAGTTTTTACAAACCCAAAAAGAATTGGAAAAAGGCTCGAAACTTTGATACTGAGTTCTAAGAGCATGACCAAAGTGTTGAAACAAATGCTTGGGGACTTTTTCCATTTTTCTGGAAGTATGAAAAGTCAAAAGAAAACTCCTCCATAGACACTATTGTTTATCTTTTCATCCCTGCAAGACTTAAAAAGTCCATTAGTCTCCTAAACATTCAAATAAATGAATTTATAAACTATATTAAAAGGTGTTCCGCATCACAATGATTTAAAAATATTAATAATAATGTGAAAAACCCTAAAGATATATATTTAAAAGTCAATTGAATAGTAAAAAACAAGTCATTTTAATATTTACCAATTTGTGAGAGCATTTGGGTGACTTTTGGAGCCATATATTCAGCCAGAGATTACAAGAGCATCCACTGTCTATTTCGAGCACTATTGGAGCCAGGTAGATGCTAGAGCCCTACTCTTTCATTTTATTATTTCCATTTTTGTTTTGGCTTGGGTTTTAGGGGTCTTTGAACAACCCCTAAGTTCGAAATGTGGGCACCGCTCCTAACCCTTACGAGACAGGCAATTCCCGATAAAAATCGCCCCTGTTCAGTTTCACTCAGGCGGTGCCACATCTCTGTGTAAATGGAGGATAGGCGGTGCCGACCGTGAGGTTGAAAAACTTAATGGGCAAGCCAAAACAAAATTTATTTGATGATTTTAATGGTTAAATGTGGTTTTAACTAGCCCTTTTGTTGTTTTTGGCAGGTTTTATCCGATAAAAAATGGTTATATGGAAAGAACGACAACATGACGATGATGATGCCCCGGCTGAGGGAAATGCGGGGTGCATTGCTGCTTTGAGAGGTTGTGGCCTCTTGAAAAAAAATTTCACTCTGAGTATGATATCCCATGAGAGCCTACTAGAGCGTATTCTGCACATGTGGAACCCTAAGCAGCACTACTTTGAGGTGGGAGCTCATGTATTGACCATAGAGGTAGAGGATATCTACTTTTTGATAGGATTATCTAGGCGGGGTGCTCATGTTTCATTTACTAGTCCCTGAGGAGGGGATGTGACAACTTAGGAGTCGATAAATCATTATTGTGCGCATGGTACTAAGATGTCATAGAATAAGATCCCCATAAAGGTAGTGGTGAATGATGCATTCCATACTGTTCTTTTCACTATGCATAGGCTAGAAGGAAGCCAAGGGCCTCCCCAAGCCTCCAGAGCACATTTACTGTATTCCATAGAAGCTATGGCATCCACTATCTTTAACTGGGCAAATGCACTACTTCCAGTTTTCACGGACCAGCTGACTAAATGTCGGTAAGGGGAATTGAAATAGTTTGGCTATGGATCCATATTATCTTGTTTCCTTTTTGAGTGGGTGCCCCACTTGAGGCCCCAATTGATCTTTACAGAGCTGAGGCCCAAATACCCTCGTATGTTGAGGTGGGTAGAGCTTATGGCTTGTATGGGAGGTGGTAGAGTCAAAGTGAAGTACGATGCTATATTTTTCCGTTGGTTAGATGACCAGATCCTCATGATTGAGGATTACTCATATGCGGGTACTGACTTCAGGGGTGACCTTGATCTACCACTTCCACCTGGTGCACAGTGGGGGGGTATCGGTAAGAAAAAAGACTCTAAAATGTTGATTATGTTTTTGTATTTTCATGTTTTATGTTTTTTATGAGTAGTAACAAGACCTAAATTTTCTCATGAAAATTTTGGTGCGGCATGACCTAGGGGATCATCCCCAATGGACAGGTAAGCGGGAGCTCGGTTTGTTCACCGAGGTGATGACCAGCTGGGAGAGTTAGAGGAGAACTTGGAGAGGTTAACCCTAGACATACTAGATGCAGCTATTGATGACCTCCCAATGAGGTACCATAGGCACACTATGGGAGTTCCAGGTCGTTTTAGCCGACTGCTACATAGAGTAGTACCGGATGCCATGTGTTATCATGATCATCACTAGATGGTGTACTGCACGATGTATTACTAAAAGCTAAGACAACTTCAGGATTTTGTATGATGTTGTATTTTCCTGAAATCCACCATGCTTCAGATGAGGTCTCGTGACCATTTTTTGTAAAAACATTATATATATATATATATATATATATATATAGCCTCTTTTACTGGTGTTTATCCGTCTCAAATGGAAAATGTATTTACATGAGTTTTATGTGTTATTTACTGTTTATTTACAATATGATGAACCATGTTTGATTTTCAAGTTATGAATGGGAAATATACCAGTCTAGGATATAGTTTGCTAATCAATCAGCAACTGCATTGTTTGCCCTAGGGATATGCCTGTAAGTAATGACCTCAAATGATCTTTCTAGTAAGCGCACTCTCTGGAAGTGGCGGAGAAGTATGAGATTTCTGATGGTATAGACATGGTTCAAATGAAAAACCACTAACTAAGAGTCCATGAATACTACCAAATCATGAATGTCCCGAGATGCAGCTTCAATCAGTAGAACTATTACTTCCCGATACTCGACGATGTTGTTGGTAGATGGACCAATACAAACCGCTCCTGAATTGATTAGATCGTGTGCAGGGGAATACAGAACCCAATAAGTTGAAGCAAGGTTCAGGGTATGACGGTAAGCACCATTAGCGAAGCCATAAAAGGCCATCCGATCTGCATAACCAAAACATGGTATAAACAGTCTGGACACTAAACTCAAAACCATATTGAAAATACGAAAACACACTAAAAATAAAAAATGTACATGTATACAAGGTACCATATACGAGTGATCTAAGCATAGTACCTATTCAGGTACAACCCATTGCGAGGTTGTTCGAAGGGGATTCCGTCATAATCTACAAGCTCATAGACCCCTTTCTCTAAAACCTCAGAAACAATAAAAGGACCATACCACATTGATTCGAGCATCCCTTTTCCTAGTTTATTATGTTTCTGATCGTAGGTTAGAACTAGGTCACCTTCATTAAAAATGCAAGGTTGGATAGATTTATCATACTGCGCCTTGCGTTTCTTATGTGCCTCATTGACTAAGGCAACATCTCGTCTAGTTTCGTCAAGATTGTTTAGGTATAAAAATCTTTCTTCCTCGATGGAAGTATTGGGGAGAAGTTCAACGGCAAGTTTCAAAGACGGACTCTGGCATTGAATAGGTAGGACAGCTTCTATTCCGTAAATTAACTGGAAAGGTGTAAAACCAGTCTCTATTTTCACTGAAGTCCTATAAGCCCAAAGAGCAGAAAAGCGAGTCTGGTGCCAGTTGGATTTATGATATCCAACCATCCGACGCAACATAGTTTTTAAGACTTTGTTAATGACCTTGACCTGACCATTAGCCTATGGATAATAGGGAGTTGAGTTTTCATGGATAAAACCCAACTTAGCACTTAACTCTGCCATCATATAATTCCAAAAATGTCATCCATGATCAGTGACTATAGACCGTGGAACTCCAAACCTAGCTATTACATGATTGAATAAGAAGAGGGTGGAAATCTTACCATCCTTTGCATATGTAGGCATATCCTTAGCCCATTTAGTAAAATAATCCATGGCTACAATGATGTAACCATGCCCCCCGGCTGAGGTAGGTTTACAATGCATTAAATCTATCCCCCATTTGGTGAAAGGGCCACCGACAATGACGGGGTGTAGTGGAGTAGTCTGGGTGCATTTTTTCGGATAGAAATGTTGGCAGGGTGGGCATTTCTTAACATCCTCATGACAATATTTGAATATTGAGGGCCATAAATAACCAGCGTGAAGGATTTTATGGGTTGTAGCCATCCCAGAAAGATGACCGCCACATGCTCCAGAGTGGCAGTCTTTGAGAACCTGTTCATCCTCTTCATGGGTGAAGCATCGTTGGATAATGAAATCTATACCATGCCTATACAATGTATCATTCAAGATAAGGTAGTATTTCGTGTGGTGATGGATGCAGTGATGATTGTCACGAGATATATTGGGCTGAAATCTCTGTGTTTGGAGATAACTGATTAAATCTCCATACCATGGGTCGGTCGTGCTTATCAGGAACAGAAATTCATTTGGGAATGAATCATTGGGCTCAGATTCCATCAAAGCATAGGGAAGGTCACACATCAGCTCTGCAAAGACCAATGATTTCTTTGAAGTAGCTTTGGAAAACTCATGGTCAAACTCCTGCAGGATGAAAATCCAATGGGAGTATTTGCCCCCTAGCACCTAATGAGTCAGGCTGTAGTACATAGGGTTCTGGTTTGCAAATACTGTGGTAGTGCGAAGCAAGATGTAATGACAAAATTTTTGGAAAGCAATGACCATAGCCAATGCTAACTTCTCCACATGCGAGTATCGAGTTTCTGAATTGAGAAGATTCTTACTAGCATAGTATATCACGTGTTCTTGGACGTTCTGATCTTCCTGGGATAGAACCATTCTAATGGTGGTAGTAGAGGCAAAAACATATAAGATAAAATCCTTTGAATAATTCGAGGGGTATATCACGGGTGAATGAGTCAGAGCGTGCTCAATATTATCAAAGGCTCATTGGGCATGGTCATCCCAGAAGAATGGAGTGTCCTTCTTGAGGAGGTGCATATAACTGTGCATTTTCTCAGCATAGTTACAGACAAAACGACGAAGAACGTTTGCCCTCCCTTGCAAACTTTGGAGCTCAAGGATGTTGGTTGGGGTAGGTAGGGAAAGTATAGTGGCAATATTCAGTAGATCAATCGAGATGCCATCCTTAGAAACCACTAAGCCTAAGAGATGTACTGTCTCAATGAAAAAAACACATTTGTGTGGATTCAGTTGTATTTTGTAATGGGGACATCTCAGGAAAATGTCTCTAAGATGTTGAGGATTGTCTTCCCATTGCTCTGAATGCACAGGGAGGTCATCGAGGTACAGATCCACAATGATTTTAATGTCATGAAACACATAGGACATGGCACACTAGAATGTGGCTCCGGTGTTCTTGAGGCCAAAGGGTAACTTCCTATAGGAAAAGGTTCCCCATGGGCATATAAATGTTGTCTTGTGCCGATCGATGAGCAATATCTCAATCTGATTATAGCTAGAAAAGTCATCCATGAATGAGAAGATGACACTTTCGCCACAGTTGTCGATAATCTGATCAATGTGCGGAGTCAGAAAATTGTCCTTAGGACAAGCTTTATTTAGGTCTCGGAAATTGATACAGACTCTAATGGTTCCCTGCTTTTTGTTCACAGGAACGATGTTAGATACCCATTCCGTCAGGGGTACAGGATAGATGAATCCTGCCTTCAGAAGTTTTTCGACTTCGACTTTGATAGCCGCTTCCTTTCGGGGATGGAATTGACGCAATTTTTTCCTGACCAGGATGGCTTTGGGATAGGTTTTGATTTCATGGACCACGATAGATGGGTCTATCCCAGGAATTTATTCATAAGACTAGGAAAAAATATCTTGGAATTCCTTGAAAAGTGCTCTATATTTTTCAGTTTCTTCTATTGAACAATTCTACCCTACATGAACATGTTCAATAGTTCCAGGCTTAACCGATATGTCGATTGGAGTTGTTTTAGTAATGTTGCATAGATTTCCTTCAGATTCAGAATCTTGCAACAACACAGGTGTTTGCGGAATGTCAACAATATTGGTATCCAAGAGAGATACAAAATCATTATCTATCGAACTGGTGTTGGGGAGGAACGAGGATCTATGATGATGATCCTCCCATACTAATTCATTCGTGCTCATGATCTCCATGATGGAAACCGTAGGATTAGAAGGAGCATTAATAGAAGCACTGGGTTGCTTGGCAGGTTTTTCCGTTGATGAGGGATGGATTGAACCGATAACCCCATCGACAGAAGTTTCTGCAGGTGGCTTAGCAGGGTCCGTGCTAGGATGAGGAGTGTTATCACATATATAGTAGTTGGGCTACCATATTCTATTTTTCAGACACAATACATTTTTCAGCCAGATCTCTTACATATGAGATGCTGAGATGAGCATTTCTGATGGATCATTTTTGTATTAGTGGACTATTGTACTCTCCCATGTAAGGACTGAGTCTTAGGACACTCATATTTGAGGACCGATGCAACCATTTATGTTATTTTAGAGCATTCATGGATGCCCAATGTTATATTAGTTCTTTCTCATTGGACATATGGCGTCTCAGATGGATTTTATTGCATGGTTATGACTCAGCATTTTATATTGTGTTATGGTTATTATTGCTCTTATACTGATTCTTGTGACATGTATTAACTCATGGTATCATGATTTGGCGGTCATAATTATATGGACTTGGTTGTATCTTGTACTATGTATTGATGTCCTTACTTAGACATGGAAGTTCTTGATCTATAATCATTGGTTTTACCCTCCTTAGGGAGAATAGAGATAGTCATTCCCACCATTGTTTTGGCTTGCTAATGTTGGTTCCATCATCCACTATCTTCACCCATCCATTTCCTTCCATTTTAGTTTTCAACCCGACTGACTTCTTGACTCATGACATGGAGGATCTTTTTCCCCGCTAGAACTTTTGCTGGACAAGCCTCCCTGTTTATATTGTGTCTCGGCTCTCAATTGGTGACAGAACTTGCTTTGGTAAGTTGGATTGTATGCCTAAATCATTCTTGTCGGTTGTCCCGATGTTTGGCATTGTGTAGAACCCCCCCTAGTCACTTGAGATGTTGTTGGCTAAAACTGAAAGCTCATGTACTACTTGTATTGAAGTATTGAATATGTGCCCATGGAAAATGAAAATTGTAAAACAGTGTTTCTTAACATATGTAAAAAGGGCAAGAGCAATGAAATGATAAAATACTCCTTGAAGAGTATAAGAAAAGGTCCAAAAAAAGCAATGGTTAAAAATGTGCTATATCCAAAAATTTCTGACCTTATTAAAATAAATATGTCTCGGATGAAAGCTGCGATTAGTTGTGCTTTTAAGCACTGGTGAAGTCCCAAAAGGGTCATATAGGCCAAAAAGGCCATGGAATAAATAATGATCCTAATGAACTTGGATCAAGCTTGATGTAGACATGATGCCTAAGTTGAATAAGCACTCTCTAAACAACTCACCCATTTGTGAGACACTGCCATTCCTTATGTTGTTGTTTGTCTGACATTGGTTATAGTGAGTTTTCCCTTTCCTTATCCAAAGTGTCATGATGTTGAGTAGGAGTTCATCCTTTTCCTTAGCCTTGTCATTTCCACCCTTCACCCTTCACTAGCAAATTCGCTACAACTATGAAGTGAGTATAGTCTTGAAAGTCTAAGTCTGAGTAATAATAAATAAAGATTTATATATGTATTGGTTGATGTACCGCTAGTGAAATGAATGCTACTTGTTGTGATTATTACTTGAATGAGTTGTAGAGCATGTCTTAACCTTTTAACACTTGCAGCAGATGGATGTAGTCTGAGTTATTATTGGTGTCTGATTATTCACAGATGGTTATATTGTTTATCAGATATGATTGATGATCAAATAGAGACCTATGAGGGGTATGAGTATACACCTTAGATGGATTTGGAATCTCTGATTCTAATGAGACAGTTTATTTCTAGTTCTGGGCACTTGCAGATGTGATCAGGCTCATTCTGCCTTTCTGATGCAGTTTTTCTTCATAGGTTGATATATCTGAGTAGGGAGATGTTTTAGTTGGATCTCCTAGGGCGTTGTATGGAACATAGGGGTGTATCCACTTGTTTGTACCATAGTAACCCCATCCCAGAGATCCTAGTGAGCTCAATTTGAAAACGTAGACACCCTAGGAGGCTGTTTTGGCAGGTTCACGTTTCCTAAGGCAGATTAAAAAATGATTAAATGGCTATTGAAGAAATCGATTTGGGCTATTAAGGAAAAGAAATGGCATGGGGTCAGTCACAATGATGAGAGTGATGTCTTCCACACCTTCTCCAGTAGTTTCAACATTTTATGGGGCCCGCACCTATTTTTGGGCAAATTTTATATATTTTTCTGGAGATTTTTGGGAGACCCACGATTTCCTCAAGGAGGCACAAAAGTCAAAAATTTAAATTGTTATATTATTTATTGTGCCATGGGGACACCCAAAGGGAGTTAGTCAAACACTCCTTGGACCCACCATGTGCTTTCATTTATTTCTTGTTGAGTGGGTTACCTTTATTTGGGTGGTTTAAGTCCACTTTGGTAAATTATAATTATATTGATCCATGTATTGTATGTTGAGTTCATCTCAACCATTGATTAGAACATTGTATCTTTTAATCTTAGCCACTTATTTTGAAAGTGGTTAGGATTTGGTTATGATTGAATTTCTCTCATTTCTATTTAAAGGAGAGAGCTTCTCATTTGTAAGGGGTCTTTGGCTCTTAGATCTGAATAATAGAAAGACTTTTTTCTGTGGAAATTTTCTGGATTTGCTCTGCATCTGATGTGCTCAAATGATGATTAGCTTGTCTTCAGCTTACTAGCATCGTGGAAATTCTTGTGAGATCTATTTTTTTGTGGCTATCATTGTTTTGTCTACAGGAGGGTGTTTTGGCTGGAGCGTTTTTGTAGGGGGACCTCAACTCGCTCGATTCTCTTCGTCTTGGATCAGGGGGTTTTAATTAGTTTCATTACGACCTATGATTACTTCATTTTACTATCTTGTAGCATTCAGTTTATTTATTTTGTATGTGCAAATTTGATATGGTTGGTGTTTTCTCATGCAGGGTAGGGGGCGCTTTGATGGCTTGGAGCTTGCATATGCCATAGAAATCACAGGGATCTTCCAGGATTGATCGATATAGCTAGGATTGTCACTGTTATAGAATTATACAAGATTATCTAGGTAAGATCCATAGGTACATTCTTCTTTTCTGATCTTAGTCCATTGTACCTTGCTGAAATTTAACTATTTTTTTGAAAACTCCTAAACCATAAAAACCTAAAAATTCAAATAATCAGGGAATCGCTTGATATTTTGCCAAACCATTTCTGGGTTTCATAGATTGGGCCTCCCCATAACTAAATCAACTAGAATGCTGGTCAAATTCCTCGTAGATTGACCTAGATCTGATTTTTCAGCAAAAAACTGCATAACCCCCCACTAAAAAAATTGACCTGCTAGGGTTTTGATTTTTTCTTATTTCTGACTTCATAGACAAATAGATCGGGTCTTGGGTAGTCCAAATCAACCCCAACACTATCAAGAGGCTCAACAGTTTGACCAGGATCTGAAAAATAGACTGAAACTGCCCTAGCACCCTCACTGAAAATTGGCCTTTTTCGGAAGTAGGTTTTTTCTGAAATCTGACATGATAGGCTGATATATCAGGTCCCAAGCATCCCAGAACACCCTCAATGTTGATTTGATTCCTCCTGGTTTTCCCTAGATCTAAAAAAATCAGTTTTCAGTCTCCTATCCCCATCATCAGATTTTGACTTTTCTAGATCTGATTTTTCTGCTGTTTTCCTGATTTGGGCTTGTAGATCAGGTCTCCTTGATCTCTTCTCATCCTCAACGCTGAGACATTAGCCTCTCGGTGCCTCTAGAAGTGCAGGTCTGTCCTCCTAAGCCCTAGAGCTAGCTATCTACTGAGCTGGGTTTCCTGTACCTTAGCTTTTCCAGACCAATTACTTTTTGGGTTCATAGATCAAGGTGTCTCCTAGGTGGGTTCTCTGAAACATGGGTTTACTACTGACTCCTTTGCCCAATGCACACAAAGCACTGATATCCTAGCTAGCACTGCCCTTAGGCTCTTAGCCTTTTCCCTTTACCAACATTTACTGATAGCTCAAAGACCTTTCAGTGAGTCTGATTTCTAGGTACTAGATAGTCCCAACTCTGTTCTTGCTCACCCTATCAGAGTTATGTTTCCCAAGACAGTGGTCATCTCCATCAGTTTCTAGTAGCTAAGCCCTAGAGCTAGGGTTTCCATTTACCTTGCACCTTAAGTACCCTGAAGCCCCATCTGATTTTCTTCTGGTGTCTAGGTTCGATCTCTCCTGTCGAGAGAAGAACCGGGTCTCCCCCATTGTTGTCCTAGACTAGGACAACCTAAAGTGAAGGCTGCCTTTATTGGCATGACAACCATCCATTTGGGAGTCTAGGAAGTCGTGGTTCCACCCCTTAGTTGCTTTCCCCTCTACCATCCATTTTGGATCCACCTCACACAGGAAAGTACAAGGTGGGTGATAACATTTTGGCGTCGTTGCCGGGGAGGTAGATGTTGACTAAATTGTCATTGATGCCAACATGTGTCTTTTAGTGTTTCTTGGTGCCCCTTGAGAAGCCTCCGAGGGTTGAGTAAGTGTCAGCATCAAAGGAGACCTTTTGACTTTGTCCAGGCCCAAGTTTGAAGCCCTTGGAGCCCTTGGGACAATGGAAAAATCCCTGAAAACCCTGTAGAGTGGTTGAGTACCCCAAGTTGGTTAGATGGTTCCCCATTTGTGTCATTGGTTCCCCAGCACCACAACCATGCCCTATTACCCTAGAATGTGTTGTATAAGACTGCTAACTAAATAAAATATTAAACCTAATATTTGAAGAATTAAAACATGCTTTATAATTAATAAAACCACTCTTTTAATAATTAAATAAAAATAAGTGGTTATTAAGACATGCTTAAGAATTAATCAAAGTATTATCCTCCCATAAGGTTGACCCCATTAAATTCTTAATGAAAATTCAAATCTAATAATTTTCCTCCAAACTGCCCCCCTTAGTCATCCCTTTAAACATGACATTTAAATAAATAAAATATCTTTAATTAATAAAAGAACTAAAATATAATTAAGTTGTAACATTTGAAACAAGTTTTAATATTTGAATAAAATACCTAACCTTTCTCTAAGTCGGCCAACTAAGAAATTACCTTAACAAAAGCGTATATATATACACAAAAATTCTTAATAAACTGAACTAATGAATGAGGATATGACTGAGGTATCTCGCTAGTGTTTACCTTCGCTAATTTGACTAAGGTTTTCGGTGGTTATAGCAGCAAACTACAAAAATTTTTGGGAATAGTAAAAATCGATGGAATTAATGGTTTGTCACCCTACTTCAACGCTTCCTTTTCTGCAACGCCGGACAGAGGGAGGTCCCGCTTTCGAATCCTGCTAAAATCTTCGACTTGGTCATTGTAGGAACATCACTGGCACTGCAGCTATGAATGGAAGCTTCTCGTCTGTTCCATTATCGTGGATTTCACGATTTCAAATGTCTCCAAGTGAATGAAGTAAGCAAAGTTTGTTAATTAATTAAATCCCACGACCAATGGACCACGGCCCTTCCGATAGCAGACTGAGATTGTTTAAGACAAGTTTTATTCTTTTAACTCGTGACTGAGGAGAAAGCTCGAGGCAGCTACTCTAGGCAATTTCGATGGGCAATTTTTTTTGTGTGTTTATTGGCAGCCCAGTTTTGGGTTTGCTTGGGGTTTGTGCATCTCCTTTCCTCGGCGGAGTCCCCAACTGGACTGAGAAAAACCAATGATGAAGACAATTGTTGAAATCCCCTGTGGGCAAAAATTGTAGTGCCAAAAGAATGTGGACGTCTTCAAAGGTTTCATAGCAACGACTAGTCTTCCTGAACTACGGCACTGGAATAGATACTTTTGTCAACTTTAGCAGAAATCATTTCAGATTTGGATAGTATTTCAGATTGGAACAGAATTTCAGCTATAAAAGAGGAAGCAAGCAAAGGTGTAGGGTATCGGTTCTGAATTCACAGCGTCCAAAGTTGAGATGATCAGGAATCCCTGTTGATAGCATTCAAACAGTTTGATTTTTCTTAACTACTGTCAGTCCATGCCCTGAGAAGATTCCAGCAGTCATACTTTCATGTTTTGGAAGCTAGGCATTAAAAGTCTAAAGGCAAGAACAGTCCGAAATTGCAGCAGTCTATGTTTGCAGCAGAGAGAGTCAATATCATTGGGGTACATTGTTAATCTTCAAAGATGAACAAGATTTGCATACACGTCTTACTCTGCCACTGTACTTAATATACATAAATTTTGAAAGGTTATGTATGCCCTAGTAATATATGTATGCTCTAGAGAAGTTCATGTAGCTATATGCTGGAGAAGTATCCAATGAGGCATGTTTAGGCATGATACATGTATTTGGGTGATGATAGAACCAAATCTTCTACAGTATACACACAGTTCAAGAGAAATAGATATATAATGAATTCAGTGATTGAGTAAATAGTACAAGTACATATGCAAGTGTGTAGTGTTGAGCAATATATACAGTGATAAGTTTTGACTCTTGAGATATGCTTGATGATGCTCACACATTCTCAGTGATAAGTATAGTACAGTCCAACGTATGTTGGTATGATGATATGTATGATGTAAAGTGATGATACACTCTTACATTCTATGATGACAATGATATGATGCTACATGGTATGATGCTTGCTTTGGTGTGATGACACACTTCTATGCACTATGATGTGTACATATTACATGGTGATGATGAGTGCACATACTTGATGATATTAATGCAAATTCTATGATGATGCATGTCTGATGATTGTGTATAGAGCAGTGTGTGTGGCAGTGATAAGATTGACTTGACAGTAACCAGCAGTGTTGATGAGCAGCTTGACCAGCAGTATTGATGTTTGACATGACATTGTGGGCAGAAAGATGATGTGATAGTATTAACTACAGGGATGATTTGACAGTGACTAGAGTGCAGAGATTATTAGTAGCAGTGTTTGGTGTGTGACAGGTCCACAGGTTCGACAATCTTCTTCTTATCAGGGTGGTAGGACGGGGCAAGGAAAGGAGGTCGTAGCCTCCTTCCGGTAGAAGCCGAAAAACTAGGGAGTGGCAGCTTCCTTTAGGTCGTAGCCTGTAAATCAGGGGGTCGTAGCCTCCTTCCAGTTGAAGCTGGAAAATTGAAGTCTATATAATAAGGGAGTTGTTCCTTTCATCCAGTTAATTCTGGACATCTATTATTAAAAAGGCTTTTGTGGTTTTACCCCCAGAACTTGTTTGTCCACGTTAAAAACTATTGTGTACTGTGCATCTTGCTGTCTTTATACATATTGATGTTGTGCTGTGATTGGTGATCAGCAACCTGTTTTTGATTAAATTTTTATATTGTACAAATACTGATTCACCTCCCTCTCAGTATTTCAATAGTAGAGGCCTACCTTAGTTCAACATACCTGACCTTTCCCTACGACATATCTTTTTCGGTGAATTACTTGTGTGGTTCACCTGACGACTCCACCCTACGACTCCACTCAGGATCGTACCGAACATATTAATATTAAGTTCTTAGAGCATACCATAAATCATAATGAATTCGGATGTATTTTTGAAGCACTTGAAGGAAGTAACCAAGAATATGATTGAAACTAACAAACAAATAAACGAAAGGAATAGATGGCGGTCAGAATACGGGTATGAGGATGATCTTGAGCATGATTATGGGTATGAATCTAGTTATCACAATCTTTATGATACCCAACAACTTCCTCACCCACGCAATAAATATTTCCCGACCATCCCGAGTAGACCTGTAAGTCGACATTGTCCTAGAAATCATTCCCAGTCAAAGCCTTATAGCCAAGTAACCAGAGTTGTTAAAAATAAAGACAAATGGTCTCCTTTTGACTTTTCTAAAATACCGAGAGCACCTCATCCTATGCCAAATGATTACACTAGGAGGATGCCTCGGTTCAATGGAAATGATGATATATCTATTGAAAGTCATTTGGACATTCTTTGGGATTACATGGAATCTAGAGGTGTTGACAATGAAGATGTTTATATGCGAGCCTTAGGAGAATCCTTGCAAGGGGATGTTCAACTATGGTTTGATCATTTAGCACCAGGATTTGTCACTAGATATGACATGTTCACAAATTTGTTAATTGATAGTTGGAATAGGAACACTAATGATTCTTTAGAGTGTGAATCTAGCAATGATTATAATCAGTATATTGGCAATGTGCTTTCTCAATTGGACCATTCCTCTCCTGATATGTTCCAATTTATGAGCGTGCCTACAATCCATAGGAATGTTACAGAGTACTTTGAGAATAATGTTTCAAAACTTGATGATGAAACTAAGAGGGATATCAATCAAATCATAAAAGATACTTTGTTATTATTACCTGAAGCAGTCATAGAGCAAATCCTGGATTTGATCCGTCGAAGGGAACCTGATCACCATCAAGCATCCACAGTTGAGCCTTCCATTTATGAGTCCATTAAAGAGCCTTTAGAAGAGGAAATCCATAGTCATTTCCTAATAGATGACAATTTGAGTCAGTATCCAACCTATCCGAATCTAGATTTAGACCTTGATCATATCACTGTAAAAGAAGAAAAGGGGGAAATTAATAAAACTTCCATTGAAGAGCAATCATGCGTTCATATTGTAGTTGAAGACCAAGTTTGTGAGGACAAAAATGAGCATAGTGATATTTTTCCTTATCAAAAAAAATGATGATGATCATTTATCCTCAGTTGAATGTAATGAACAATCTCAAGAAGAACAACCACATGATGATGATATTCTAGTGAGCGAGCTTGACCTACAACTTTCTTTGTCACATCTTTCTAACTAGAATTCGTGTCCAAATAATCATCAAGAGCCTCCAAGGAATGATTCTTGTAATGTTGTTTCTATTCCCCGTCATACTTTTGGACAAGGTGATTTGGTCGAGGAGATTAATCATAGTAAGTCTAGTTCTTGGGATGTTAGTTTTAATTTTGCCAATTTCTCTAGCAAATGTCCCACATCACATGGAAGATTGGTGTTAACATCTTTAGGTGATACAAATCAAGTCTTAATTTGTCAATCCACCCTCCCATTCCAGCTCTTGAATTCCTTCTCTATGGTATCATGTGGTACAAATTCTAGAAAGTGCCAAATGGTAAATGGTAAAACATTTTATATCCTTTCATCCTTGGTGCATAATGTTTTCAACTTTGCTAATTTCTTAGATTGGGTGAATGAGAAGCTCTATAAAGACCAATTCCATATTTTCTCATTTTATAAACAACAAATGGTGTTAATCTCAATTTCTGGTTTAAAGATTTCTAGTTTGTCCATATTTTGCTTCATCATTGATCATAATGTGAGAATGCTTGAGTATGCTGACCAAAAAGATGAGGGAAAAAATGATGGCCTTGGAGGGATGAATTATGTATCGTATTCTTTTATTTCATCAAATTTAAACTTGCATAAATTTTATGATCCTATCGATCTATGGATGGAAGAAGTCTACAACAATCAATCTCATCCTTGGCATGATTTCATTTCTCTTTATCGATATCTTTCTTTGATTTTCAAACAACAAGTTACAATAGCTTCAATTTTCATTCACATTACTTACAACCTATATTTGACTTGTTGTATCATTAGTTGTATAGAAATGTCAATAGATTCGTTCAGCAAGTGGTTGCATTGGATTTATGATTTTACTTAGCACTTGCCTAATTGGTTAGGTTAGAGTGGGTAGGATTTGAATAAGCCTTTCCTGGTAGTAGTATAGAATCTTGCTTTGTTGTTTGAAGCTCACCTTTGAAGCTCTTAGTGTAATTTTGTTATCCTGCAAAATAAAATAAAATAAAAAAATCAAACTTTTATTGAAAGTTGTGGTTATAGATTAGATTTATTTTCCGCTTTTTAGTTTCATGCATCTTTATTTTCAGTATTTTATATATTATCCACATATTGTTCTGACGACTGGTCTGTGAGTTTGGTATAGCTCTCGACATGTTTCAGGTAGTCAGGTACATTCTTGGTAGCGGTTGTAGAGCTGGATGGATTGACCGAGGATGTGAGAAGTAGAGTGCGAGGACTAGAGATTCTGAGGTTCTCAAGCTCTCTTTTCAATAGAGCACTTGTCCCAGCTGAAGCCGGATGTTATCACATATATAGTAGCCGGGTTACCATATTCTATTTTTCAGACATAATACATTTTTCAGCCAGATCTCTTACATATGAGATGCCGAGATGAGCATTTCTGATGGATGATTTTTGTATTAGTGGACTATTGTACTCTCCCATGTGAGGACTGAGTCTCAAGACACTCATATTTGAGGACCGATGTAGCCATTTATGTTATTTCAGAGAAGTCATGGATGCCCAGTGTTATATTAGTTCTTTCTCATTGGACAAATGGTGTCTCAGATCGATTTTATTGCATGGTTATGACTCAGTATTTTATATTGTGTTATGGTTATTATTGCTCTTATACTGATTCTTGTGACATGTATTAACTCATAGTATCATGATCTGGCGGTCATAATTATATGGACTTGGTTGTATCTTGTACTATGTATTGATGTCCTTACTTAGACTTGGAAGTTCTTGATCTATACTCATTGGTTTTACCCTCATTAGGGAGAATAGAGGTAGTCATTCCCACCATTGTTTTGGCTTGCTAATGTTGGTTCCATCATCCACCGTCTTCACCCATCCATTTCCTTCCATTTTAGTTTTCAACCTGACTGACTTCTTGACTCATGACATGGAGGATATTTTTCCCCACTAGAACTTTTGTTGGACAAGCCTCCCTATTTATATTGTGTCTCAGCTCTGAGTTGGTGACAGAACTTGCCTTGGCAAGTTGGACTGTATGCGTAAATCATTCTGGTCGGTTGTCCCGATGTTTGGCATTGTGCAGAACTCCCCCTAGTCACTTGAGATGTTGTTGGATAAAACTGAAAGCTCATGTACTACTTGTATTGAAGTATTGAATATGCACCCATGGAAAATGAAAATTGTAAAATGGTGTTTCTTAAAATATGTAAAAAGGGCAAGAGAAATGAAATGCTAAAATAATCCTTGAAGAGTATAAGAAAGGTAAAAAAAAATCAATGGTTAAAAATGTGCTATATCCAAAAATTGCTGACCTTATTAAAATAAATATGTCCCGGATGAAAGCTGTGATTAGCTGTGCTTTTAAGCACTGGTGAAGTCCCAAAAGGGTCATATAGGCCAAAAAGTCCATGGAATAAATAATGATCCTAATGAACTTGGATCAAGCGTGATGTAGACATGATGCCTAAGTTGAATAAGCACTCTCTAAACAACTCACCCATTTGTGAGACACTGCCATTCCTTGTGTTGTTGTTTGTCCAAAATTGGTTATAGTGAGTTTTCCATTTCCTTATCCAAAGTGTCATGATGTTGATTAGGAATTCATCCTTTGCCTTAGCCTTGTCATTTCCACCCTTCACCCTTCACTAGCAAATTGGCTACAACTATGAAGTGAGTATAGTCTTGAAAGTCTAAGTCTGAGTAATAATAAATAAAGCTTTATATATGTATTGGTTGATGTACCGCCAGTGAAATGAATGCTACTTGTTGTGATTGTTACTTGAATGAGTTGTATAACATGTCTTAACCTTTTAACACTTGCAGCAGATGGATATAGTCTAAGTTATTATTGGTGTCTGATTATTCACATATGGTTATATTGTTTATTGGATATGATTGATGATCAGGTAGAGACCTATGAGGGGTATGAGTATACACCTTAGATGGATTTGGACTCTTTGAGTCTAATGAGATAGTTTATTTCCAATTTCGGGCACTTGCAGATGTGATCAAGCTCATTTTGCCTTTTTGATGCAGTTTTTTTTCACAGGCTGATATATTTGAGCAGGGAGATGTTTTAGTTGGATCTCCTAGGGCGTTGTATGGAACATAGGTGTGTAGCCACTTGTTTGTACCATAGTAACCCAGAGCCTAGTGAGTTTAGTTTGACAATGCAGGCACCCTAGAAGGCTGTTTTGGCAGGTTCATGTTTCCCGAGGCAGATTAAAAAATGATTAAATGGCTATTGAAGAAATTGATTTGGGCTACTAAGGAAACAAAATGGCATGGAGTGAGTCAAAATGATGAGAGTGATGTATTCCACACCTTCTCCAGCAGTTTCAGCATTTTATGGGGCCCGCACCTATTTTTGGGCAAATTTTATATATTTTCTGGAGCTTTTTGGGAGACCCACGATTTCCTCAAGGAGGCACAAAAGTCAAAATTTTAAATTGTTATATTATTTATTGTGCCATGGGGACACCCAAAGGGAGTAAGTCAAACACTCCTTGGACCCACCATGTGCTTTCATTTATTACTTGTTGAGTGGGTTACCTTTATTTGGGTGGTTTAAGTCCACTTTGGTAAATTATAATTATATTGATCCATGTATTGTATGTTGAGCTCATCTCAACCATTGATTAGAACATTGTATCTTTTAATCTTAGCCACTCATTTTGAAAGTGGTTAGGATTTTGTTATGATTGAGGTTCTCTCATTTCTATTTAAAGGAGAGAGCTTCTCATTTGTAAAGGGTCTTTGGCTCTTGGATCTGAATAATAGAAAGAATTTTTCTGTGGAAATTTTCTGGATTTGCTTTGCATCTGATGTGCTCAAATGGTGATTAGCTTGTCTTCAGCTTACTAGCATCATGGAAATTCTCGTGAGATATATTTTTTTTTGTGGCTATCATTGTTTTGTCTACATGAGGGCGTTTTGGCTAGAGAATTTTTGTAGGGGGACCTCAACTCGCTTGGTTCTCTTCGTCTTGGATCAGGGGGTTTTAATTAGTTTCATTATGATCTATGATTACTTCATTTTACTGTCTTGTAGCATTCAGTTTATTTATTTTGTATGTGCAAATATGATATGGTTGAAGTTTGCTTATGCAGGGTAGGGGGCGCTTTGATGGCTTGGAGCTTGCATATGCCATAGAAATCACGGGGATCTTCCAGGATTGATCGGCATAGTTAGGATCGTCACTGTTACAGACTTCTACAAGCTTATGATCTAGGTAATATACACAAATAAGTTCTTCTTTTCTGATCTTATTCTATTGTACCTTGCTGAAATTTAACTATTTTTTCTGAAAACTCCTAAACCATAAAAACCTAAAAAATCAAATAATTAGGGAACCGTCCGATCTTTTTCCAAACCATTTTTGGGTTTCATATATTGGGCCTCCCCATAACTAAATCTACTATAATTATGGTCAAATTCCTCATAGATCTACCTAGATCTAATTTTTCAGCGAAAAACTGCATAACCCCCCACTGAAAAAATTGACCTGTTAGGGTTTTGAGTTTTTCTGATTTCTAACTTCACAGATGGATATATTGGGTCTTGGGAAGTACAAATCAACCCCAATGCTGTCAAGAGGCTCAACAGTTTGATCGGGATCTAAAAAATAGACTGAAATTTCCCTAGCGCCCTCACTGAAAATTGGCCTTTTCCGAAAGTAGGTTTTTCTAAAATATGACATGATAGGCTAATAGATCGGGTCCCAAGCATCCCAGAACACCCTCAACATTGAGCTGATTCCTCCTGGTTTTCCCTAGATATGAAAAAATTGGTTTTTAGTCTCCTAGCCCCTTCATCAGATTTTGACTTTTCTAGATCTGATTTCTCTATTGTTTTCTTGATTTGGGCTTGTAGATCAGGTCTCCTTGATCTCTTCTCATCCTCAATGCTGATCTATTAGCCTCCCGATGCCTCTAGAACTGCAGATCTATCCTCCTAAGCTCTAGCGCTAACCATCTACTGAGATGGGTTTCTTGTGCCTTAGCATTTTCGGACCAATTACTTTCTGGGTTCATAGATCAAGGTGTCTCCCAGGTGGGTTCTCTGAAACATGGGTTTACTATTGACTCCATTACCCAATGCACACAAAGCACTGATCTCCTAGCTAGCACTGCCCTTAGGCTCTTAGCCTTTTCCCTTTACCAACATTTATTGATAGCTCAAACACGTTTCAGTGAGTCTAATTTCTAGGCACTAGATAGTCCCAACTTTGTTCTTGCTCACCCTGTCAAAGTTACATTTCCCAAGATAGTGGTCATCTCCATCAGTTTCTAGTACCTAATCCCTAGAGCTATGGTTTCCATTTACCTTGCACCTTAAGTACCCTGAAGCCCCATATGATTTTCTTCTGGTGTCTAGGTTCGATCTCTCCTGTCGGGAGCAAATACGGGTCTCCCCCATTGTTGTCCCGGACTAAGACAACCTAAAGTGAAGGCTGCCTTGATTGGCATGACAACCATCCATTTGGGAGTCTAGACAGTTGTGGTTCCACCCCTTAGTTTCTTGCCCCTCTACCATCCATTTTGGATCCACCGCACACAAGCAACTACAAGGAGGGTGATAACAAGAAGCTTGAGGAATAAGGTCATACACAGTTCCGGATTGGGAATACACCAAGTCCAGATACTGAGGGCGACTGATAGCCTGCTCTTCAGTGATAGCACCATCAGTAGAAGCTCTAATTTTAGCCATAGGCCAAGGATCTGTATTATGGGGTAATATAGCTTATATAGATTCAGTATGAGGTGCAGGTGCGTCCAAAACTTTGTCTAGCCTATGCATTCTCTCTTGAAAATCTCGTGCACAATGAATAGATGCTTGTATTTTTCTATATTCTTCTTCATCTGGAGAAGTTTGTTCAGGAGAGGTTCTATTAACCCCGAATGAGAAAATGGCCTGACCCATGGAAGTTCTCCAAAACAGAGCATCTGAACCATACTCAGGTGCGACAAGACTATCGGTACGACCTTCCATATGTGGATGAAAGGAAATATCATCAATAGGAGGCTGTTGAGCTAAGGGATTAATATAAGAAGTGAATTGCCCTCCACTTTATACAACAATATTTTCTTCCTCATGGGAACTAGTTGTAGCTCCTTGGTCGATGGCTTCCATTGGATTTCTCTAGTAATAAGAGAAAAATCGGGTTGCAAGCCCAGATTCCTTCTGGACCGTCTCAACTAAAACTCAGCTACATTGTATCAGTTACTAAACTAACCTAGGGTCACAAAACTGAGAAAAAACACACAAACATTTCTCCTACTCAAGCTACAGGCCAACAAGCAAACTTAAATGATAGGATGAGCTCAAATAGTCGGTCTCTCACTAGGATTGTCAAGCAGGTGCAACTCGCGATATACCACAAGGGTATGTGCGTAGTAATCTCCCTGAATGTTTTTTTTGGTGTATTGCTCCACACGAGATGGCCAAATGGTTTTTCTCAGATGGACAAGGCATCTTAGTGGGGTCTCCCGATATACACAAGGTACGTGGGAGCTCAAATCGGTAGTACTGTTGTCTAATGCACTCCCATTCAAAAGGGGCCTTCCAATATACAATCGAGTACATGAAGTACCTTTCTATATACCTCAAGGGTGCGTGAAAGGTTGTTTGATATACCGATAGTACGTGGAAGAACCACGTGAGTCCTAGGTTGTAGTGCGAACAAGTAACGACAGCTCCTACGTTTTACGATGCCCAAACACGTCTCTAACCTATCACTCAAATTTCTATACAATATTAGACCTATAACTACCATTAATTTTAAAGTGGATGGTTAGGTGAATGCATGGAATTTTGACAGAAATGTAAAACCATGCAAATATGAGATGCAAGTTCATTCACTTTACCATTCAGAGTATGCCTAATTCCGGGAAGGAGAGAGAGTATTTTTCTTTTCAATTTTTTTTTGAAACCAAAAATTTATCAAATAACTATACTAAACAGTTCTTTTCCGAGAATACAAAAAATATACACTTCTTCAAATTAAATCTTTTGAAAGAAAGAAGATAGGGAAAGATCTCTTTTCTAAGAAGAAAGACAAGAAGCACTCAAAGGCATATTTGATTTTTTTTCAATTTTTCTATTAAACTGGAAATATCTAATTTAAAACTACTAATATTTTTTCTTTTGATGAGATGACAATATGAAGTAAAGGAAAGAAAAATGGAGATCTGAAAGCTTATGAGGCTAATCAGAGGTCCAAAAATCCGTCCTCAAACAACAATACAAATGAATCTCAACCAATTTTTCTTTTTAGAGTAAAAGAAGTCCTTCGCTAACTCAAGGAAAAAAATGGAAACAAACAAACCAATCAAACGAGTCTTTCTTTTCAGTATTATCCAATAGTAGGAAGAGACCTAACTGAGCTAAAGCTTCCAAGAACTCCTTTCAAAATAACCAAACTTACAAACAGTAATAATGATGAACTTAACCTAGCCTTTTGATTTTAACAAACAAGCATTTACCAGAAAAACATTTCAGATTTCAAACACTCAGGTATTTGCAAACAATTCTGGACAATGCCAACTGAAGACAAGAAATCCAAAAACCAAAAAATTCCTTACAAAATTTTGAAAAATAGAGGTCTAGGAAAAACCTACCTGGCACTGCTACTAGAGGGTTGTTGATAGAGCGGTTCTGAGGAGGCACCACTTCCCTTCTAACTGCTCACAGGAGGTGGCACCACTTATTACCCAATGCACATACATAGTTCTCTATAAATGTCCAAAATACAATAAAGGTGAAAAAACAAAGTCAAACCTTGGCAAACCAGCATAAAAAATGATAAATCAACAATAATAAAGAGCATATAAATTCAGGATGGCTCATATCTGAAGAGATTTGATGATATCAACTCAAAACCTAACTAGGTCATACCGTAGATCTGACTGAAATGATAAGAAGCTAGAGCTTGGATTCAGACAAGTGTTCGAAGGCTAAGGAAGATCAGATCTGCTGAAGCTCTTCCCTAATATGGTCACCAGATTTGTTGTTAAGAATTTCACACCTTCTACGAACAGAAGCTATTCCTCTGGTCTGAATGGTTCAGATCCAGAACAAATAGTTCACAACAAGGTTGGTAGAATTCTCCTAGAAACTATAGACACCTTGAATATAATATTTGATGGAATGATGTGGCTCTTCACCTATGGTGAAAGATCTCCAATAAAAAACCTGCTTAAACACATTAAACAAAAAATATCAAAAGTACCAGAACATCATCTATAGATCTATATTAGTGACTAAAGAATTCGATAATAAACATACAAGATTACACATAACAAGTATATGGGAAAGAAACCAAGTTTTCATTGATAAATAATGAAAGAGTTTACAGCCGGTGCCTTAGTATTGATGCACTCCTCCACAAAATTGATGTCCTATTCCCAATAGCTCCAACTTGCTCCTCTGTGCTCACCCTTAATAGATCAGGCTAGAATGTCAAAATGGCAGCATGACTTTGCTCTCCCCTCAACCATGGGGTACGAGCCTATTTTTATAGGCCTCAAATGGATAGAGATGGTTGCGATTTTGGTGGATAATGTGGATAGGATATCCCCAAAGCATGGATCTCGAGATCAACTGACCCAGGTGAATAGGGATAAGGCCTGCGGCAAAGCTTTTGATCTAGAAGCTTCATAGAGTCTCTCTTTTTCACTTTTTACCAAGGGCACCGCTCCTGCTCCTTGACGATAGAGCGGTGCTAGGGAAGAACCACTCTTCCAACAAAGATAAAAGGAGGTGCCATCACATGTCTTCAACACAACTCAGGTGGTGCTGAAGAAGGTACCGCTTCTAAGCTTAAGGGTAGAAGCGGTGCTAGGTTTTTATATGCAATTTTGACATCTGGATCAAGGTTTTTAATTCAAGATTTGGGAATGAGGGAAAACATGGGTGTTTAGGATCTTATCACATGTTGATGATGAGATTTGGGTGTAAATAAACCCCCTAATATAGGTGATGCCAAACAAGTGAGTTGATGAAGCCTTGCAAAAATGCCCAAGTAAAGGTGCCCTCCTGTAGACAAGACAATGTTTCCAAAAAAATACATATCTCACCACAAATACTCAAATTATAGGAAGAAATAGACTTTCCAATCACCATTGAAGAACACTAGATGCAAAGGAGATCCAAAAATTTCCACAAGAATAGTTTTTCTATTATCCAGATCCAAGAGCCAAAGACCCCCTTTTACAATGAGAATATCTCTCCTTTAAATAGGAATGAGAGATACCAAAATCATAACCACCTTTCAAATGGATGGCTAAGATTAAAAAATCAAAATGTTCTAATCAACGATTGAGATGATATCAACATAAAGTACATGGATCAATACAATAATATAATATAACAATGGACCAAATCACCCTAGGAGAGGGGATCCCACTCAACAAAAATGAATAAATCTCATGGTGGGTCCAGGGTGGTATTAAATAACACCCCTAGTGTGTCCCCATGGAACAATATAAATAAAATATATTTTTAAATGAAAAATGGTGCCTCTTTGAGGAAATTGTGAGCATCCATAAGCTCCAAAAAATCATAAAATATGCGGGAGAGATGGTCCATCCAAATGCTAAAAATGTTGGCAAAGGAGTGGAAGAAATCACTCTCATCATCAAAACTCATCGCATGCCATTTCCTTGCCTCAGTATCCCAAATCGAATTCTTCGGTAGCCATTTTTATTATTTTTAATTTGCCTCGAGAACCGTGATATGGCCCAAACTGCCTCCTAGATTTCTAACGTTGTCAAAATGAGCCCACTAGGATCTCTAGGATGGAGATAATATGGTAAAAACAAGTTGCTGGACAACCCTCTCCTCATATAGCTCCCTAGGTGAACCAATCAAATCAACTCTCTGCTCTCACAGGCCATTCAACATGGCAAAACTGCACCAGAATGGTACACTGAGACAAATCATCACTGTAACTACCCAGAACTAAAAATAAACTATCTCATTGGACTCATGGAGCCCAAATCCATCTAAGGTGCATACTCATACACCCTACAGATCTCTGCATGATCAGGTACAATATCCAATATGCCTAGACAGATAGAATAATAATCTGTAAATGATCAAATCATCAATAATATAAGCCAGGCTAACATCAATATGCTGCAAGTGTTTAGAGGTTAATACGTGTTCTACAAATCATTCAAATAACAATTATAACAAGTAGCAATCATTTCATTGGTGGTCTATCAACCAAATATAGAGTTTCTTTAATTAATTATAACTCAGACCAGACTTTCAAGACCATACTCACTTCATAGTTGTAATCAATGTACTAGTAAAGGGTGAGGGCTAGGAATCAAATGGTTAGGATAAAGGGTGGCTACCAACTTGACATTGTGACACTTTGGATATGGAAAGGGTATACTCGGTCTAGCATATACCATACAAGCAACAACATAGGGGATGGCAATGTCACAGAAATGGATAAGTTACATTCAGAGGTGCTTATTCACCTAAACAGATGCTCACAATCCAAATCAAATACAAGTGAGGCCAACAATCTTTAGATATAAATTTTTAAGAACCATTTATTTTTGGGCCTTCGAATTTTCATAGCCTTAGTCCATGCATTTATTACATGGATTTTTATTATTGAGGCTTCATGCATTCATGTATGTTTAAAAACACTACTTTTCATGAATGGTTTTTTCAGAAGATATTCATTTCAATATACTTCAGATCCAATTTCATTATGCTTTCCTTGCATTCATGTCTGTTCAAAAACACTACTTTTCATGAATGGGCTTTTTTCCATAAGATATTCATTTCATTTCCAAATAAATTGTATTGATGGCAACGCTATTTGTTTCAGGTTTAGCCAACACAACCTAGGCAACTTAGAGCTGAGACACAAATAAACAGGGAATCTTGTCCAACAAAGAGTCTCTAGTGGGGAAAGGTTCTCCATTCCACAAGTCAAGTAGTAGGTTGTGCTAAAAACATAACTAGAAGGTAATGGATTGGTGGAGATAGTGAACAATGAAACCAACACTAGCAAGCCAAAGTATGGTGGGAATGATCACCTCTATTCTCCCTAAGGAGGGTAAAACCAATGAGTATGGGTCAATATATTCCAGGTCTAAGTAGGGACATACATACATAATATTAATACATCCAAGTCCACATATTTATATGATTTCCATATCATGAAACTAGATGCTAAGACATGTCACAAGAATGAATATAAAAGAAATGATAACCATAACAAAAGATAATATCTGCTGAGTCATATACATGTAATCAATCAATCTAAACCAACATCTTTCCAATGAGGAACTACCGATGCAACTCTGGGAACCACTTCTTTGCAAAATCGATAAATGACTACATCAGTCCTCAAATCATAATGACTACATGAGGCTCAATCATGGCATGAGAAAGTGCTATAGTCCATCATCATATAGTGATCCATCATAGATGCTCATCTCAACATCTCATATGTAAGGGAAATGGATGAAAATGTGTACTGGAATCTGAAAAATAGAATATGGTAACCCGACTACTATATATGTGATAACATCTACCATTGTGGAAAGATGGGACACTATTCTTCAAAATGTCCTTAGAAAAATATTGTGAAAGAAAAGAATGAAAGATATGTGGCAACCTCTACAATAGTAGAATATTATGTCATGAAATTTGAGCAAGAGTTTTCTCTTGTCTCAAATGATTCCAGTGTAGGAAGTTCATACTTTGAGAATGTCTAGGTTGATAACAATGGTGCAGCCAAACATATAACTGGAATATATGATTTATTTCAGATGATCACAACTTTGGAGTCGATACATTTCATCCAGACAAAAATTGATAGTCCCTAGATATCTATACAAGGAGTTGGAACTATCAGGTTTCAACTAGATCTCGGAGAGATTTTGGAAATACATGGAGTATTGTTTGTACCAGTGGGATGAGAGTCAACAAAATCTTAGTTTCATCCTTTGAGGATGAAGGCTATGGGATAATGGTTAAGTTTGGCCATGTCTTCCAGCATCGAAGAGATGATCCAGTTGGGACCACCATTTTATTGGGTGATCGCAGGGACAGACTATATATCTTGAGAGGGCATATTGTACGACTAGGAGTAGGAGTAGGAGGGTGGAGTTTAGAGTTAGAAGATGAGGATGGTCTTGAATTAGATAGATATTGTCCTAAAGAGGACAGTAAATCTCTCCAGAGCACTGGAAGAAGGATTATCCAGTCAAGTGATGGTTCATTTGAGTAGTTGGATGAGTCTCAGCTTGAATCTCATGCTTCAAAGTTTGAGTTCGAGGTAAAGCATCTGTTTCTAAGATTGATTCTAGAGCAAGAGGGAGATGTTGTAGGATTTAGAGATGGAGATAGTGCTGGTGACATTCCATGTTAAGAGAGAGTATTGATAAGTTAACTCTGAAGGTCCTCTTTATAATTTTGGTTTGGTGTGATAAAGAGGACATGCAATTTTTCCCTTCTGTATGTTTTTGTATAAAATGGAATTATATATAAATAAATGATGTTTTGTACTTTATTGTATTGGGTCTCACTTAAATGAGATTTAATAATTGAAGTGAGTTATTATTAAATGAGGGTGCATTTAATGATGACCCTAGATCTTGTAAATGAATCTCAACCACAGATTATATGGTTAGAGAAGTAGTTACAATTTTTAAAGTATAAAACTAGGGTGAAGGACAAATTAAAAAGTCACCATCATCAATGCGGAGAAACAAAAGATTGAGACTAAAGGAGATACAAGTACCCTAGAATAACTACACATTTCCCAAGACAAGAAAAACACAAATATTGAGGAAACATACAAAAACATTTAATGCAGCTTGTTAGATTTGTACAGCATGTGTGAGGCACATAAATCGAGGAAGCAGACCATATACAATAGTATGACAAGACCATACAACATTTATAGCTAATGTGGCATGATTCCCGAGGCAGGAAGAAAGTACAAAAAGTACAACATGTGTGCAGACTGTTCAGTTCTGTACCACACATGTCAAAGTACAACATATCTATACAACATAAGATTGGCACGAACATAAAGGTAATTTACTGAAAGTGGTTTTAGGGGATTGAATTTATCAATAATGGTTGGAAGAAGAATTTTTCTTTGATGTTGAGAAAATTTCCAAGATTCTCCTTTTAAGGACAATTTTCTCTTTCTAGGGTTTTTCCCGGTCTTTGACCAAAAATCTCTGTGTATTCATTTGTGAAAGATTTGCTTCAGTCTTGGAAAGTTCTTGAGTTGGTGGTTTATATTTTAAATTTAAGATGTAAATTTTTAATCATAAAACCTATTTTATCAAGTGTTTGACATTATGTGTTAAAGAAAAGTTTCATATTAAGTCATTGAATTTCTACATAACACACCCTCACATATGATGACATTAATGACTTAACCCTAAAAAATTTGAATGGTAAGATTAACCTTTAACAAAAAAAAAATAAACTTATTGAATGACTTACCTTTGGAACCTACTACCACACCTAGAACCCTTGTGAAGTATTAAAACAATTTAATAATAATAAAATTTTCATTAGAAAGTCAGCCTCTTTAAGTGTTGATGAGTATTAAAACAAAAATTAAAAATAAAATGTATACTAATAGCAGGTCGTCCATCCTTCATGATATATAATTAATATTTATTTAAATGTTTCACATGCAAGTTGGCCCAGTCCTAAAGTATCCCTCAGTGTGTATAAATACAGGTCTATCCTCTCCAAAGGATGTAGAACTCGACCTCCCTTTTAGCTCTGATTTTTGGATGTTTTAAGTAAGCAATAGATGATAGAAGAAGATATTCGTGAACTTCTACAGTTGTACATTATCTCTTTTTTGTAGACCGAGGCTTCCTCAGTACCTACGGGTCACCATAGAAGACAAGTTTGGGTTGATTTCAGTATGTGGCCCTTCTCTTTTTTTTAAGTCTGATATCTCTCATATGAAAAGAATGATGAACAACTGATCCTATGAAGGCATCCGACTATCTACAACAATCCTTGATGTAGGTCTAAATTTCGTTGGTTAATGGAGACTAAGGAAATTGCAGCATGAAATTCCAGAATCTTTGAAGTGTACTCAGTCCTGAATTTGAGGTCTTCTAAAACAAATACAAAGTCTCGAACTGAGTCTTCCTCAGCATGAAAAAAATCCACAGTTTTCATGATCTACAACATTTACACAGTCACCTACTCAGCATATACACAGTTCTGATTTTAAGAGTCATCTACAGTTTGAGAAGTAGTTAAGGTCATATTCAAGTCCTAAGTTTGTCTTTTCTGGGGTCTTCTACAACAAACATACACAACCCAAGCATGACCTCTTGACATGCATTGATTATATGAGGTATGGTCATTGTATACTCTATGATGATGCTGCATACTATGATGTAATGATGCATTCGTATATATTATGATGTACACTCTATGATTATGATACATACATGATGCATACTATGATGATGTATACTTGATGTTGATTATGCATACATGATGATGATGTATACTTGATGATAATGATGCATACCGTATGCCAATGATGCATACCCTATGAAGATGATGCACATTTGATGCATACTCTATGACAAAGTATACTTGATGATGATGATGCATACACGATGCATACTATGATGATGCATAACGGATGTTGATGATTCACACACGATGCATACTATGATGATGATAATGAAGATGATGATTGTGCATATCTTATGATGAGTGAAAGCAGAGAAGAACTACTTGATCAATGACTGTGTATTATGTACATGAACAATATACAATGATGACTTGGAAGTGATAAGAGAGAAGAGGTTATCAACAACAAGTTCAGTGATTGGTTTTGATAGGTCCACACATTCAATCCTCTTCTTCTTAAGGGTGATAAGGTGGTGCTAGGGCTCACAATATTGAGAGTTAGGTTATTGTAGCAGCTTGTCAGTTGAATCTGATGAATCCTAAGGGGTTGTAACCCCTTCCAATTGAAGCTAAAAAAATTGTATTAAATTTGTTACCCCAGTTGTTGCTGGGTCAAATTGATTTTTAAAAAGGATTCCGTGGTTTTACCCAAGACTTAGGTTTACATGTCAAAATATTATGTACTGTGCATTATGTTATTTTCATGTACATTGATGATATGCTATTATTGGTGATTAGTAACTTGTTGTTGATTAAAAGTTTTATAATTGTGCAAATAAAGATTGACCCCCGTCTTAGTATTTCAAAAATTCGTACTAGAGCGGGTTCCTTCAAAACAGTCTAACCGCTGGAAGGAAGACATGGGAAAGTTTGCTAAACAAAGCAAAGTGGATCACCCATGTTTGATGGGACCAACTACACATTCTGGAGAATAAGGATGAAAGACTTTGTGGAAGCTCAAGGAGTGGAGATATGGAAAAGTATCAAAAATTGGTACAAGGTACCAGAGACCGTACCAACAGATCCAGATGAGTTGATTCAATACAATAACAGTTCAAAAGCCAGAAACCACATTCTGGGTGCTATATATGAATTCATATTTTCCAATGTGATGAACTTCCCCTTTGCAAAGGAAATGTGGGACAAAATAAAAACCACATATGAAGGAGATAGTAAATTCAAGGAATCCAAACTTCAAACATACATAGGAAAATATGAACATCTGAGGATGAATGAGGACGAAGACATTGCAACCTATATTCTTCGAGTTGATCATATTGTGAATACCATCAGAGGTTTGGGTGAATAATTTGTTGAGGCCATAGTTGTACGAAAAATGATAAGGACTCTTCCCAAAAGGTTCAATCCTAAGATATTTTCCCTAGAAGAAAGAACATATATGAACACTATGACAGTAGATCAACTACATGGGACTCTTGTGGCCTATGAAATGAGAATTGAAGATGAGGACACATCGATAAAGGAAACAACATTCAAAGTCTTCTCCCAAAAATTTGATAAGTACAAATCAACAAAAAGAAACCCAACAAGTGATGACTTTGATGATGAGGAAATAACTGACTTTGCACAAAGGTTGAAGAGAGGTACTGGGAAATACAAAGGTAAGATACCTATCAAATGTTTTTCATGTGGAAAGATAGGTCATTTTGCTTCTAAATGTTCGTATGTAAATAACTCAGATAATGATGAAAATGGCAGATTCAAACCCTATAAGAAGTACAATGATTACAAGGATAAGAAAAGAGGCAAGTTTTCAAAGAAGAAAATTCTCTATACAAAAAGAGACAACAACTCATCCAGTGAGGAATCCGAGAATGATAGTGACTATGACAATGAAAATGAACCAGAGAAGGTACTCTTTATGGAAATAAACTCAAATG
Source organism: Pseudotsuga menziesii (assembly GCA_001517045.1). Lineage (NCBI taxonomy): Eukaryota > Viridiplantae > Streptophyta > Pinopsida > Pinales > Pinaceae > Pseudotsuga > Pseudotsuga menziesii. The sequence continues at coordinate 100,843 of LPNX010121347.1, forward strand.
AGCTTCTTAATAGTGATGAAGAATACAAATATGAAGGTGAAGTAGATCTTGAAGCATAACTCGTAAGAGCCTTAAAGGACCTAAAGAAAACTAGGAAAGAGAACAAAGTTCTTAAGGAAGAAACACAAGGGTTTGAACAAATAATTATTGATATGAAGGTTAAACTAGAAGAAGCCAAAATAATTGAAGACTCTCTTGTTGAACAACTAAAGGAAACCTTTAAAGAAAAGGAAAATCTTGAGGCTGAGGTAGTATGTCTAAAAACCAAATTATAGACAAAATATATATGCAAGAGTTATGAAAAAAACTCCAAGATTATAGAACAAATTATCATCAATAAAAAACCATTCTTTGATAAGACCAATATAGGATACAAGCAAAATATGGATAAGGCCTCAAGCTCAATGATGACAGGTACTGAAGAGAATCCAAGAAGATATGAAGAAGTTGTCAAGGACTCCACTAATGAAGAAAAGATCGAATTCCAACGAGAACAACCCATACCAAAAGGAGGGCCAACGGCAAGACAAGATCTCAGAAGGACAACTCCTTCATTTGTTCCCAGGTATGGACATTTATTTTATGGGTATTTCTTTACATGTGAAATTTTTTGACACAAAGCTGTGAACTATTTTCAAAGAAGAAATTTTGAAACAAGGAATAGCCCTGCAAGCCTCTTATGGCCGCAGTACAATAACAGATTTGGTCCCTTAAGATAATAAATAGAATGTTACAAGTGTAACAAATTTGGACATATAGCCAAAGATTGTAGAATGAAGTTACCAATAGTAAGAAATGAGGAAAGGTCCAACAATAAAAAGGGGGAACATCACAAGGTATGGATCAAACGCAAGGACAACTTAAAATATTATGAATGTGGAATTGCTCTTCAAGATCCGAATAACAAATTTGATGAATGGTATGTTGATAGCAGTTTCTCCAAGCATATGACAGGTAACAAAAGTGCTTTTGTTAATATTGAAAAGGAAAAAGGGTCAGTCTCTTTCAGATATACCAATTCAACAAAAGTATTGGGAATGACATAGTAAAGCTTGGAAGTAAAAACTCTCTAGCTGAAAATGTCTTGCTTGTAGACAACATGAAGCATAATATGATGAGCGTAAATCAAATGTGTGATAAAGGACATGAACTACTCTTCAACTCAAGAGAATGCAGAGTAAGGAAACAAGGATCAGGAAAGTTAGTAGCCACAACCACCAAGACTCCCAACAACATATACGTGTTGGATAAGATTGAGTCTGAGAAATGCCACTTGGGAAAAGAGGATGAAAGCTGGCTTTGGAACAGAAGATTGGGAAATACACATTTTGACAATTTGGTCAAAATCTACAAAAAACAAGAAGTTCGAAATATGCCAGAAGTTAAAAAGACCACTAACACTGTATGTGAACACTATCAACATGGAAAAAAGACAAGAGTACATTTCAAGACAAAAGAACATTTTTCTACAAAACCTTTAGAGCTCGTTCATACTGACCTATGTGGGACAACAAAGAGAAAAGGACTGGATGTTGAACACTATTTTATGCTACTTATTGATGACTATACCAGGATGACATGGGCATGTCTTCTCAACAGGAAGTCGAAGGAATTTGGATGTTTCAAAAATTTCAAGGAACTAGTCGAGAATGAAATAGGATCATGAATCAAGTGCCTCAGATTTGACAGTGATGGAGAATTCACTTCAGATGAATTCAATAAGTATTTTCAAGAGCATGGAATAAAAATATAGTTTTTAGTATCCAGAACACTTCAGAAAAATGGGGTTGTTGAACAAAAAAATAGACCTGTAATGGAGATGTCTAGGACCATGTTGAATGAATCTAAGTTGAATGACAAATTTTGGGCACAAGGAGTTCATACATCAGTTCACATCATGAACAAGGGATTAATCATAAGCAAAAATGATAAAAATCCTTACGAACTATGGACAGGAAGAACGGAAAACGTATGTCACTTAAGAATATTTGGAAGCAAGTGCTACATCAAAAGATAAGATAATAAGATTGGAAAATTTGACTCTCAAGTAGATGAGGGAATATTCGTTGGATATTCATCCAAAAGGAAATCTTACAAATGCTACAAATTTGAGACTAAACAAGATAGTCAAAAGCATCAACGTGAAAATAGATGAGAACAGACTAACATCATCTAGAGAAGACTTAGTAGAATCAGGCGATGAAGAAAAGGAACTTTTTGATAAAAAAGAAATGAAGGAAATTAAATAACAACTAGATGAGAATGAAGAATAAATTACAGAAGATGAAGAACATGATCAACCAACTTTTAAACAAGAAGAATAAAAGGATCAACATATTCGTAAGAACTGGTACCAGAAGAACCATCCATCAGATCTAATTATTGGTGATAAAGATGCCGGAATAGGAACTAGAAAAAGACAATCTAGAAGAAATGAGAAGGAATGCTTCTCTCTATTGTCTACAATTGAACCAGAAAATTTTATAGAGGCCAATACAAATGAGAATTGGCTCAAAGAAATGGAAGAAGAATTAGATCAAATTGAGAAAAATGAAACATGGGAACTTGTTCCTAGACCAAATAACAAAAATGTGATTGGCACAAAGTGGGTTTTTAGAAACAAAATGAATGAAGATGGATATGTAATCAGAAACAAGGACCGATTGGTTTGTAAAGGATATGCTCAAATCGAAGGAATATACTTTGAAGAAACATTTGCACCAGTAGCCAGAATGGAATACATAAGAATGATATCGATTTATGCTTTTTCGAAATACATCAAAGTGTATTAGATGGATGTAAAATTAACTTTTCTGAATGGGGAATTAGAAGAAGTTTACATCGAACAACCAGAAGGGTTTCAGGTTTTGGAAAACAAGGACCATGTATGCAGAATAAAAAGGGATTTATATGGCCTCAAGCAAGATCTGAGAGATTGGTACTCTAGATTGGATAGATACTTGCAGCAACAAAAATTTAAGAGGGGAAGTGCAGACAACAATTTGTACATCAAACAATACTACGACATCATACTCATCATTGAAGTATATGTTGATGATATCATCTTTGGAAGTAATGATGATTCACTAATTAAATTTTTTTATAAGGACATGCATCAAGAGTTTGAAATGTATTTGCTCAGTGAATTAACCTTCTTCTTGGGACTTCAGATATCTCAATGAACATAAGGAATTTTTATTACTCATACAAAATACATCAAGGAAATGTTAAAGAAATTCAATATGGAATATTGTAAACCTGTGAGTACTCGTATGATCATTCGTTGTAATATAAGAAAGAAACATGAATCTAAAGAAGTTGGTCAAAGGATTTATAGGTCAATGATTGGTATTCTACTATATGTAACAGCCCCAAGGCTAGATGTGATACAAGTCATTGGACAAGTTGCAATATTCCAAGATGCTCCAAAGAAAACTCACATTATAGGAGTTAAAAGAATCTTCAGATATCTCAAAGGAACTATGGACTTTGGACTTTGGTATCCAAAAGGAAACGAGCTAACATTGATAGCTTATTCAGATGCATATTGGAAAAATTGGGAGTCATACTATCTCCTAATTGAATTGATCCATCTTCAACAACACAACGATATGATAAGGGGATAAGTAAAACTAAAAGGAGAACCCTTTTCCATTTATGCCAAAGGGGTAGAAAAAGTTGAACAAGGGAGATATTTATGAACAAATGGAGCCCATTCTAAGGGGGAGCTTTGAAGTACTCATCAATGACAAAGGGGAAGATTGTTGACTTAATTGTCATTGATGCCAACATGTGTGTCTTGGTGCCCCTTAAGGAGCCCATAAGGGTTATAATTCTATCAAGTGTTTATCAATGTCAAAGGAGACCTTTTGACCTTGTCCAAGCCCAATTTTGAATCCCTTCAATCCCTTGGGACAATACCAAAATCCCTATCTACCCTTTATTGCATTTAAGTTTCGCTAAGTTGTTTCTATGGTTCCCCAGTTGTTTCTATGGTTCCCCAGCTCCACAACCTTTTCCCTAGTACCCTGGAAAGTGTCCTTGGTGGAATGAAGGTGTTTCAACATGCCAAATTACCCATTATGTGGTAATTTATGTTTTAATGAGGTCATGATAAGTCTAGCCCCCCCAAACTTATGGTCTAATGGCCCTTGTACCCTTGAAGGAATGGAAAAAATAATGCGGGTCTTGTGTGTGTGTTGTTACCCTTGAGATGGTCAAAATGTTTAAAGAAGTCCCTGAACCCACACACTTTGGTGTTCATGAATATGGGGTCCTTGGTGCTGTGATGTACCCTTGATGGCTAGTAGAACACAACCTCACATATGATGACATTAATTACTTAACCCTAAAACGTTTGAGTGGTAAGGTTGAAATTTAACAAAAGAATTAAACTTAATAAATCACTTACCTTTGGAACATAATACTACACCTAGAACCCTTGTGAAGTATTAAAACAATTTAATATTAATAAAATTTTCATTAGAATGCTGATGAGTATTAAAACAAAAATTAAAAATAAAATGTATACTAATAGCAGGTCAGGAAGACTTCATAATTAATATTTATTTAAATGTTTCACATGCAAGTTGACTTAGTCCTAAAGTAGCCCTTCAACTTGTATAAATACAAGTCTATCCTCTCCAAAAGATGTATAACTTGACCTCCCTTTTAGCACTAATTTTTGGATTTATTAAGTAATCAAAAGATGACAAAAGAAGGTATTCATGAACTTCTACAACAATACATTATCTCTTTTTTTTTGTAGACTGAGGCTTCCTCAATACTTGCGGGTCACCATAGAAGAGAATTTTAGGTTGTTGTAAGTATGTGAGCCTTCTCCTTTTAAAGTCTGATCGCTCCCAGATGAAAAGAATGTTGAACACCTTACCCAATGAAGGAATTTGACTATCTACAATAGTCCTTGATGTAGGTGTAAATTTTATTTGGTTAATGGAGAATAAGGCAATTGTATCATGAAATTCTAGAATCTTTGAAGTCTCCTCAGTCCCGCATTTGAGGTATTGTACAACAGATACAAAGTACCGAATTGACTCTTCCTCAACATGTAAACAATCCATATTTTTGACATGATCTACATCATTTACACAGTCACTTACTCAACATATACACAGTTCTGATTTTTAGAGTCATCTCTAGTTTGAGTAGTGGTTAATGTCATATTCAAGTCCTAAGTTTTTATTGTCTGGGGTCTTCTACAGTAGACATACACAGCCCAAGCATGAGATATTGACATGCACTGATTGTATGAGGTATGGTCATTTTGTACTCCATGATGATGATGCATACTATGACGTGATGATGCATTCCTGTATACTATGATGTACACTTCAAGATGATGATGCATACATGATGAATACTATGATGATGTATACTTGATGTTGATTATGCATACATGATGATGATGTATACTTGATGATAATGATGCATACCCTATGACGATGATGCACATTTGATGTATGCTCTATGAAAAATTATACTTGATGATGATGATGCATACATGATGCATACTATGATGATGCACACACAATGCATACTATGATGATGATGACTATGCATATATTATGATCAGTGAAAGCAGAGCAGAACTACTTGATCAATGACTATGAATGATGTACATGAAAAATATACAGTGATGACTTGGTAGTGATAAGATAGGAGAGGTTATCAACAACAAGTTCATTGATTGGTTTTGATAGGTGCACAAGTTCATTCTTCTTCTTCTTCAGGGAAGTAGGGTGGTGCAAGGGCTCACAATATTGTGAGCTAAACTATTGTAGCAAAGCTTGTCAGCTGCAACTGAGGAAGCCTAAGGGGTTGTAGCTCCTTCTATTTGTAGCTGGAAAATTTGAATTAAATTTGTTACGCCAGATGTTGTTGGGTCAAATTGATTTTTAAAAACGATTCTATGGTTTTACCCTAGGACTTGGGTTTCCATGTCAAAATATAGTGTACTGTGCATTTTTTTATTTTCATGTACATTGATGATATGCTATGATTGGTGATTAGAAACTTTCTCTTTATTAAAAAAAATATAATTGTGAAAACATTGATTCACCCCCCTCTCATTATTTCAACAACATATTCATCATTTGCACCTCTAAATTCCATATGATCCCAAAGTATTTGCAAGTGATCTTCAATTGATGTGGCATTGTTTCCATAGAATCAAAGAAAATTTTTAATATAATCCTTAGGCATAGAATGAGGCACCCCATCTATTTCAGAAAAGACAGAAGGAGATAGCTTAGCTTGTGTTCTAACTATTCTAGATTCTCTAAATGGGATTTGATTTGAGTGTCTAATTGGATTACAAGAATCATTTAACCGGTTTCTTTGATTGCAAGGATTTTTCTGGGTTTGATGCTTACTAATCAACTCAATATACCTTATTGGGGATACTTCATTACAGGGAAGAGGAAACTAGTGGGAATGATAAGGATCGTGATAATTAGGGTTATATCAATAATTATACCAAGAATTTGATTTTGATATATTTCTTTGCTCATTTTTCTCTTTAAGCTTAGTTGTAGTTTTCTTTAATTCTTCAATGGATCGGAGATATACGTCTGGGTTCATTATGGTTTATGGGATGGGTTTGCTTCTTAGTGGAGTCACCGGGTGAAATACTAAACAAAATCACCAAAAGATATGTTGCTGGGGAATTATGATGCAAGAGAGAAACAAGTGAATGTAAAATTAGGAAAAGGGAAATCATTCACTTAATTTAATCTGGATGCGATGATTTAGAAGATAAGAGTGAAGTACCACTCATAGACACCAAATTTCATCCTCTACCTCCCCATCAACGATGGCAAAATATGTTATCACACAATGTGTAGCTACCTACTTGAGCTATCCTATGCGAGACGGTAGAGGTAAGGTAGCTAACCAATGACACTGCAAGTGCCTCATCCACTATGGGTAAAAGGTAGTTGTCACACAAGATTATCTCTTGTCAGTTTAGATTAATCCAGAGAAAGATCAAGGGGGAGACCCTACTAGCCTAAGAGGGCTAGCAAACCTACTCAAGGCACTCCTAGGGTTTGGAAATGGATAAAAGAGGAGAGACAATGAGTGGATAAGACTATATCTATGGAATAAGTGTGGTATAGAAGTTAGGTTCAAGTTAGGGATGCTTAGTAAAGGAGATAACCCAACTTGGTTGAGATTGTACCATGAATAGTTTAAAGATGCAGATCTAGTAAGATCTACCCAAATAAATGAAAACCCTAATGGGACCTGTTATCACATATATAGTAGCCGAGCTACCATATTCTATTTTTCAAATTCCAGTACACTTTTTCAGCCAGTTCCCTTACATATGAGATGCTGAGATGAGCATCTATGATGGATCACTATTTGATGATGGAATATAGTACTTTCCCATGCCATGGATGAGTCTCATGACACTCATATCTGAGGACCGATGTATCCATTTAGCCATTTACAGAGGAGTAAGTATTGCCCAGAGTTGTAGCAACAGCTTCTCAGTTGACAGATGTTGGTTTAGATTGGTTATTTACATGTATATGACTCAGTAGATATTATCTTGTGTTATGGTTATTATTGCTTTTATACTCATTATTCTGACATGTCTTAGCATCTAGTGTCATGATATAGCAGTCATATAAATATATGGACCTGGTTGTATTGATATTATGTATGTATGCCCCTACTTAGGCCTAGAAGTTCCTGACCCGTACTCATTGGTTTTTCCCTCCTTAGGGAGAATAGAGGTGATCATTTCCACCATACTCTGGCTTGCTAGTGTTGGTCTCATTTTTCACTATTTCCACCCATCCATTACCTTCCAAGTTATGTTTATATCCCGACCTACTACTTGACTTGTGGCATGGAGGACCTTTCCCCACTATACCGTCTTTGTTGGGAAAGCTTCCCTGTTTATTTGTGTCTTGGCTCTGAGTTGCCTAGGTTGTGTTGGCAAAACCTAAAACAAATAGCGCTACCATCAATACAATGTATATGGAAATGAAATGAATATCTTGTGAAAATCCCATTCATGAAAATAAGTGTTTCTGAACATACATGAATGCAAGAAAACCTAATAAAATTGGATTTGAAGTGTAAATGTGAAATGTAAAACCCATGTAACAAGTGTTTTTAAACATGCATGGAGCATGAAGCCTTAATAAATAAAAATTCATGTAACAAATGCATGGATCAAGGCTATGGGAAATCGAAGGCCCAACAAGAAATGGTTCCTAAAAGTTATATTTAAAGACTGCTGGCCTCACTTGTATTTGATTTGGATTGTGAGGATTTGTCAAGGTGAATAAGCACCTCTGAATGTAACTTACCCATTTGTAAGACACTTCCATCCCCCATGTTATTGCTTGTCCAACATATGCTAGAGTGAGTATCCCCTTTCCATATCCAAAGTATCACAGTGTCAAGTTGGTAGTCACCCTTTAGCCTAGCCTTTTGATTTTTCGCCTTCATCGTTCACTAGCAAAATGATTATAACTATGAAGTGAGTATGGTCTTGAAAGTCTGGTCTAAGTCATAATTAATAATTAAGAAACTCTATATATTTGCTTGATAGATCGCCAATGAAATGATTACTACTTGTTATAATTGTTACTTGAATGATTTGTAGAGCATGTATTAACCTCTAAACACTTGTAGCAGATTGATGTTAGCCTGGGGCATATTATTGATCATTTATAGATTTTTTTTTATCTGTCTAGGCATATTAGATATTGTACATGATCATGCATAGATTTGTAGGGTGTATGAGTATACACCTTAGATGGTTTGGGCTCCTCGAGTCCAATGAGACATTTTATTTCCAGTTTCGAGTATTTACAGTGATGATTTTTCTCAGTATACCATTCTGGTGCAGTTTTGCCATGTTAAATGGCATGTCAGAGCAGAAGGATGATTTGACCAGTTCACCTATGGAAATGTATGAGGACGGGGTGGTCCAACCACTTTTTTTGACCATTATAACCCCTCCCATAGATATTGGTGGGCTTAGTTGGATAACGCAAGGACTCCAGGAGGTAGTTTAGGCAAGTTCATAGTTCTCGAGGCAGATTAAAAATGCTAAAAATGGCTACTAAAGAATTTGATTTGGGATACTAAGGAAAGGAAATGGCTTGGGATGGGTTTTGATGATGAATGTGATGTCCTCCACCCCTTCTCTAATAGTTTCATCATTCATATGGACCCACACCCATCTCTTTGACATATTTTATGATTTTCTGGTGCTTTTGGAGGCTCACAATTTTCTCAGAGAGGCACGGTTTTGCACTTAGAGTTGTATTTTATTTATATTTTTCCATATGGATACACTAGGGGTGTTATTCAGTACCCCATGGACCCACCATGAGCTTTATTCATGTTTATTTTGTCACATTGAGTGGGATCCCCTCTCTTGGGGTGATTTTGTCCATTGATGTGTTATATTATTATATTGATCCATGTACTTTATGTTGAGCTCATCTCAATCGTTGATTAGAAAATTTTGATATTTTAATATTATCTATCCATTTGAAATGTCGTTAGGATTTTGGCATCTCTCCATCCTATTTAAAGAGGAGAGATTCTCATTGTAAAGGGGTCTTTGGCTCTTGGAATCTTGATAATAGAAAAACTCTTTTGTGGAAATTCTTGGGTATCCTTTGAATCTGGTGTTCTTCGATGGTGATTGGAAATTATATTGCATCCTAGAATTTGGGTATTTGTAGTGAGATCTATATTTTTCGTGAAAACTTTGTTTTGTCTATAGGAGGGAGACTTTAGTTGGGCATTTTTCCAAGGCTTCCTCAACTGACTTGTTTTGGCATCGCTTGTATCAGGGGGTTATCATTAGTATCATTGTGATCTATGGTTTCATCTTGTTATTTTTCTATAGCATTTTTCCATTTCTCTTGATGCATCAAATATGATATTGTTGACGTTTGTTGTGTAGGAGGAAGGGCACATTAGCTTCCTTAGGCAAATTGATTTGCATAGAGTCTTCATCCAAATATTATAAAATTGATCAGGACTACATAGATCATCATCATCAATGCATTTACAAGGTTATCCAGGTAAGATGCACAATTTAGTTCTTCTTTTCTTCGTTCCAATCCATTGTCATCTTTATTTTACTGTCAAAACCCTAACTTAAAATAATCAAAAAATTCTATGGTTCAAACCACTTGATTTATTGGAAACCTGTTTCTGGGTATTGTAGATCAGATAAAACCCTAAGTGGGTCCTTCTAGGTGTCATGCTTGGGTGACTCCACTAGGCCCAAATCCCAAGGAACTAATCTCTCAACCCTAGCGAAACTCCTCACTTGGCCATTTTTTCTTATGTTTTGATCTTATCCCTAAGGCTTGGGTACTTTGATACTATCATACCTTTCATCAAGTCTATACCTTGATACTAGATAGCCCCAATCATGTCCTTAACCATCCTGCATTGGACACGGTTCCCAAGGAAGTGGATATTTTCATCATTTGTTGGTACCTTGATCCTGTATCTAATAATAAAACTCATAAGTAACATGTATTTCAAATTTGGATCAATTTCACACTTCATAATCCCCTTGATTCAAACCATAACACATCTTGTGTACAACCCCAGTTTTGACCCCAATTGCATTAAAAATGTATATGATGTAAATATTGTAATTAATCATTGTGTGTAGCTAAAGGCAAAAGCCCCACCTTATCATTTTATGTTTCACCGATTAAAATCGATGCCGATGGTATTCTTTGCTAGCCAGGAACATTATAATTTTTGGACGTCATGTAAATATGCAACTTAATTAAAATACCCATAGCCAGCTATTTCAATGCAACATTAAAGAGATGGGGGCATGATTTTGTAAGGATAATGGGGGGATATATTCAAACCTTTGAGCTAATAGGGAAAACCCATCAAGCTGTCAACTACCTTTCTTTTCTTATTCACCCAATCATTTATTACATCCAAAAATTGGTAGAGGAAGTTATTTCCTTGGGATGGGAAAGGTATGGAGTTCAAATATTGGAATTGGGCAGAGCACCCATTTTGGAAAATAGTGTTTTGACTTATTGGGCAAGTAAAAACCAAAAAACATCTGCCCATTCCATCATGCATTCATGTCCCTCTCTTCCTCATGTTTTTGGGGAGCTCCTATATGTTTTTCTCATCCATCCTCCATTCACGTTGGGCTCTAGCGCAGTTGAAACTTCTTGTGTTTTTATCCTTCACGTGCTCAGCTATTTTCCTTATTTTCCATGCCCAAGAAATCCATTTTTGGGTTGCTGAATGAATGGCCAGCAAGGATACATGATTTTGGGCTTTATAGCAGTCAATTTTTCTTGTGTAATGGCTAGAATCGTTGTCGAATTCGAATTCCTCACCCAGGATTTGATTTCCCCATTTTACCAATCCGTTTTTGGATGCAAAATGTTTTTTTTCCTCAAATCCAGAACTTGCATCTTGTTGTGAGTGCATCCTATGTTTTGGTCTGAAATAGTTTGAAGTGGAAGAGGGAAGAATTAGCTTGATAAACCTAATGTAGAAAGGAACCACACAAAGAGATCAAGAGGGGTTGGTTATTCTTTCTTGCACATCCTGAAGAGCACTGAAAGGGGACGGAATATCCCGAGGGACTGTGTAGCAAAGAAGGGGATGCTTCCTGGTGTTGGGTGTGTAGGTATTGTGAATGTTGGAATATAATCCATCAGGATTATACGTTATTGTAAATATTAGGAATATGAAGAGACTCTCGGATGTGTGATCCCAAGAGTCACTGTAAATGTATAAATAAAGGCATTTTATGGAGAAATAATAACAATTCGAGAGTTATTCAACCTGACAGTGGTATCAGAGCTCCATAACTCCTGCCTGCATGCTTATCAGTGCTGCCTGTCATAACTCCTGGCTGTTGTGTCTCAGTCTTGGCATTCTGCTTGCCAGTCGATTCGCTCTGCCCTTTGCAATATTCTTCTCCGGGGTTGCCTGCCCATCGCCAGTCTACCCTCTACTCTTCCCTCCTGCCAGCTTGCTTGCCATCATTATAGTCATTATTCTCTAGTCGGATACAGACCCGTGTTGAGGAACAATTTTTAGAGTGAGATAGAAGTTGTGCACTCATTTTGAACTACGACCTCCACCTCCCGTCACTCCCTCAATTCTCTGTGTTTTTTGTGTGATTATCTACATCTCGTCACTCCCTCAATCCTCAAACATTTTTGTGACTGTCTGTGACCACTCTATTCCACGTTTTTGTAACTATTTGCAATCTTCCTGGAGAGGGTTGTGCAATCTGCCACTCCCTCCTCACATCTGCGACCACCATTTGAAGCTATCAGAACTGTGCATTTTATCCTCTTTCTTGGATCTATGACTACCAAATCTGGAGACAACGGTCTACATTTGATGGTGAAGTTGCTGCGACCTGCCAAGAAAATTGTTGAGAGTTGCGAACTCATGGAAGACTATGCTTGAGCCTGTGTGTACCAACTGAATTTGGACGTGAGAGATTTGTAAAAGGCTGAGAGAGCTTGTTGAAAGACTCATGCTAGTGGAGGTAAAACCCTTTTACAATTTTTCTTACAATTGTTTGTGACTGTTGGGAACTACAGAAACCCTAATTTCTACCCTAGAACTGTGCATGGAGTTTGAGTGGTAAATTCTGCAAACATTTTCATTTGTGTTGAGTGAAAGAGGCCCGTGAATGCTGTGTATAAGTCGTGAATGTTGTGACGGTTGCGTATGAGCCCATGACTACTGTGAATGTTGTGTATGGTGTATTCGAGTTGTGACAGTGATATGCTGTTGTAATTCCTTTGAACATTAGTGACTAAAGGGGGGATTTGAGTTGTGACAGTGATATGCTGTTGTAATTCCTTTGAACATTAGTGACTGGAGTTTTTTTTGGAAAGTATACAAATATTTTCATATGTACGATATGGTTGCTGTGTATTGAAGCTTTTAGTTTGAATGTATGTGTATGGGAGTGTTGGGGTTTCTCCTTTCGATTTAAAGTTGTGCTTTGAGCTCGAAACTGTGACCAGTATAGGAGAAGATTGTTGGTGTTTGCTGTGACCGCTTTGAAGACTGATAATCATTGGCATTGTTGTAAAGCTTGAGGAAGGTGGCAGAGACTTAGACCTGCAGCTTTACTCTTTCTTATTTTTTTCTCCTATTGTTTTAGTTGCAAGATTCAATCATAGAAGATGCAATCTATAGCATCTGCAGTTGGTGCCACTCTCACTAGCAAAGACACTTATCTAGAATGGTGGAGGAAGGTCAAATCTACCTTCATCTACAATGACCTTTGGGACGGTATTTACGAAGGCACCACAATAGAGACAGAAGCTAGAGGGCCCATAACCAAAGACCCAGGACCTCCAGAATCCGAGAAAGAGAAGGCCATTTGGAAAACAAAAGAAAAGAAAGCTTTAGCGGTAATCACTGCCACAGTCAGTGAAGAGGTGAGCCAGCACATATTTCCTGCAAAGTCATGTTTTGAAGCACTAAAAACGTTAAAATATCTGTATGATTCACACTCTGAAATGGAAGTAATTCAACTAATGTTAAAACTATTCAGTTTAGAAGTAAAAGACAATGATCCCATGTTACTTGCCTCTAAAATCAAAGCTATCATGCACACGATTCAAGCCACTGGTATGAAACTAGATCTTCCCCTTGCAGCATTTGTAAAATCTTTGTATCCTTCTCACTCCAACTATCTTGAGTCATTGCAAGCAAGTGACAAGTTCAAATCACTGACATTTGACACCCTGGTAGAGAAGATAGCTGACAGAGAGAAAGATTTTGGTAAGAAGACAACCGAGCATTCTGGAGAATCACTCTGCTTTGCTCAAAAAGCAAAGAACCACACCAAAGACCAATCTAATGATCATCCCAAAGGAGAAAGCAGCAAGAGAGGTAGAGGAAGAAGAAAGTTCAGAGGTAGAGGAGGCAGAAACAACTCCAGCAAAAGATCAGATTTGAAGTGCAAGCGTTGTGGAAAGATTGGACACACAGCAGATCAGTGTTGGGCTTCGTGGGACTCCATCAAATACAGACATAACCAGAAGAAAGATGACAATAAAAACCAAGATGCTAGTAAATATTCAGATTCTTCTCATTGTATTGTTGCACATTGTAATCTTGGTATTAATGAAATGACTTCACTTTCATCTTACACAGATTGTTGGCTACTTGATACTGGTGCAACATCACACATGACTTTTAGAAAAGACTGTTTTGAAGAACTTAATGAAACAATAAATGGCATAGTTTACTTTGCAGATAAGTCAAGTCTTAAACCAAAGGGAATGGGCACCATTCGGCTGAAGATGCCTGGATTCCCTGATTTCTTGTTGAAGAATGTTCTTTATCTTCCAGAGTTGTAGAGAATCCTACTGTCCTTGGTGCAGATTCGACAGCAAGGCCATTCCATCCACATGTTTGATGGAATCATAGAAATAAGAAAATCCTCTGACAACCAAGTCATCATGACTGGATACGAATATGGGAAGCTGCTGAAGCTAAAGGGTTCATTTGCAAGGGTTCAGAACTATGCCTACCTCTCTTAGCATGGAGAAGGTAATTTGTCGTCAAGTTTATTGTGGCATGCAAGATTTGGTCATCTGAATTATAACAGTCTTCGTTTGTTGAGAAAGAATGGTGTATTTGGTTTTCCCACCATTCCCAAAG